>JABWTJ010000329.1:25412-397866 GCA_016801875.1 Solanum sitiens
ACTCTTAGTCGACTAGCGTAGAGCGAAACCAAATCCCGAATTTAGCGCATTGAACTAGGACGATCCAAACACCCAAGGCGTGTTGGGTCCATTAGAAAGACCACCTCCAGTCCATAATGGCCTCCGGCCTAAACGGACAATCATAATTGTGTGTAATTTGAAGGATGTATACGAAATTTGACAAACCATTGTTCATTTGATTAGAGAGTTATTTTAATAGTCTATTTTTGTCAGATTCGGTTCTTCAAAAACTATCATCCCATCCAAAAGTGTTGACAATCGAAGATGACAACAAGTTCAAGAGAGAGTATCTTTCACAAAGGCTTAGAATAGGATGGTACCCTTTCGCGGGACTGAATATTTTGTATCCCATTTTCCCTATTATGTATCCCCATTCATTTTATTCGTATAAATTTGTATAAATTTAGATTTCGGGACAATGGAATGTTTCAAATGACATATACATCCTTCAAATCGATAGGCCTACCCTAGGCATAAAAGGGTCACATATTTGTATAGGACGCGCAATAATTATTTGTATGCTATATGATATGTTTCAGTTTGTTGTTAATTAAAACAGTGTTTATGTGTTTAATTCATTATTTGTGTGATATTTTGCATTATCCAATATGAACAAGAACTAACACTCTTACCTTTTGAGTTGTTCTTCTTTAGAGCGAAATGTTGATTTATGTCCGAATTCAGAAATCATTATTTATCCGAAGTTGCAAGAGACAAGAGGATTAGCGAAATTAAAGTCCTTGCATTTCTCAATTATATTAAGTCAAAACGATAAATTAGGGGAGTATTTGACTATGAGGTGGCACCCACTTATTTTTATTATTATTTTGCATGATGGTCCTGCTCTCACATATTTCTCATATTTTTGTAGGAATACCGTCCCCGACATCAGTCGGGGATGGTCATAACAATGTCTGGATCTCGTGAAAATTGGGAAGAGACAAAGGTTCAAGAAAACATCCAAAAAGAGTACAACAAATCATTACTGTAGAAATTCGTAGGTTACATTCAACAGACAGTATAAATATTGACGATTAAGAGGCTATAAAACATATTGGTGCGAAAAAAGAAAAAAAAAAGAAAAAAAATTCATGGCGCTAGACCTAGGAATTTCTTTCAGTTGTCTAAATCTTTAAATTATGCCTTATCTGCACGAACTACGCGTACCTGATTCTCATCTTAATGAGATACGTAGGCAACCCTTTTTGGGTTCGGTATTATCTTCTCAAAAAAAAATAGTTTGTTAATATTTTCCAATTCATATCTGCATGAACTACGCACACCTGATTCTCATCTTAATGAGATACGTAGGCAGCCCTTATCGGGTTCGGTAATCATTCTTTCAAAAAATAAAATAGCTTGTATATAATGTAAGAGTCATGTATTCAGCTCGATTGGTACCTATGTAGTTAAGAGCATGTAAATATATTTGATATGATAGAAAAGACTGACTTTGCGGTAAACTATAGATTTTCGTGGTACCTCTTATCTGTACTTTTGTGATGCTTGAAAATTCTCTTGCACTCAATCAAGATAAGAATAAAACTAACCTTATGTTTCATGTGCATTGTGTGGTGAGCTTTTGATCAAAGTTCAATTGTGTTACACTGTTGATCTAGAACTTGACCTGAATGTTTTTCGAGGCGAAATCCTGAGTAATGTTTGATTTGAGAAAGGATTGTAGGCCTTTTTTGACCCGATTGTGCCTTTCAAAGCCTACCAAATTACATTAATCCCTAGTTTTCCCACTTTGAGCCTGAAACATTTCTTTGGACAACCACATTTTAACCACTACCCTTTTAAGTGCTTACAAGCACTATCCTCTCTTGGCCCAACCTTCTTGAGTGCACCAAGAATGTGCAAATTATAAGAGAAGATCCATGTTTGAAATTTCCAAAGGCAAAGATATCGAGTCTCCCAAGTCAAGAAAGCAAAAGACTTCTAGAGGAAAAGAAAGAAAGGAAGTAAGAAAAGGTGAAAGAAATAAAGAAAGACAAAATGTCCTTACAAGGTCAATGAAATGTTGGAAGGAAAATACTCCAACAAAAAAGGAGAAAATTTATAAGAAAGGAGTGAAATAAAAGAAAAGCTCCGAGAAATAAGGATTCAAAGAAGTCAAAACAAAGAAAAAAAAAGAAGAAGAAGAAGAGAAAAATGGAAAAGCTCCAAAAAATGAGAACTCAAAAGAAGTCGAAACAAAGGAAGAAAAAAGAAGAAGAAGGGAAAAGAGTCAAAAATGAGAATTCAAAAGAAGTTGAAAGGGGGGAGAACAATGAAGAGGATCTAACGCAAAGGCGTACCAATCATTAAGAGCACAAATTCTGGGTGATGCTCAGGAAGGAATTCAGTCACTTTTATCCCAAATAAATATCCTACCCATCCCTAAGCCTACGTTACAAGCCAATGACAAGCCCTACATGATCTCATTCCAAATGTTCTCACATTAGTGGAGATTTACATAAGGGTCAAGCATATGGTATCACAGTTGTACGCATTGAACATTCTTGTGAGTGTGAGTGCACTTTGGAAAATGTCCTAAAATTAAATATTTCAAATATGTGTGAAATAGGACAAGTCTTTTTCGTGAGGGCACTTGAAACATGAGGATTGATACAATTCAAAACCTTTGTTTGAAGCAAGATGAACGGATCTTGTTGATCCTTAGGTATATTGAGGTACCACTTGAAGCTGTAGGAATTACCTTAAATTCAATCTTAAAAAAAAAAAAAAAAGGAATGAGAGATTTACCTGCAATCTTAACTGTTGGTACCAATTGTAGTGAAGGTTTGACTATCTCATCATATTTTTTATTTTTTAAAAAGAAAAGAAAAAGTGAGCAAACACTCATTCTTTAATATTTTAAAACATTTTTAAGAATCTTTCAATTTAAAAAAAAAAATTGCCTTTTGAGTTGCTCATTGTAAAAAGTGTCATCGGGTTATTCTTGTATGTGTGAGAGTCATATTTTACTGCATGGATTGTCCGTCCAAAAATGTGACATGTTTTTTTATATCTCTAGGCTTTGGATATCACATGCAATATTATTTTCCTATTTCATCATGTTCATATTGTATATTTTCTACTGATGATCCTCTTTCAGATTCATTGCACTATTCATCATCTACAAGTTTGGAACTACATTTGACCTGATTCCTGCCTCAACAGGATATGTAGGCGCCACAACGGCTCGGTCATATACCCAGTGTGATTATTATTTCTCCTTACAATAAAAACTGGGACAGAATTTTTGAAAATATCTCAAAAATTCTCAATATAGAGGTGTTATCGCCAACAAGTCAAGATTGAAGATCATTTTGAGATTTGCCAAAATTCTAACTGGGACAGAATTTTGAGGTCAATTTTGAGGAAGACCTCAAAATTCTGATAAGTACTGCGAGAAGCTTGATAGCAACTACAAAGATCATGCATCGCGAATTAATATTCATGCATCGCGAGTCAATATTCATGCATTGCGAAAGTTCATGCATCGCGAGTCAATATTCATGCATTGCAAAAAAAAAAAATCATCATGCATTGAGAGTCAATATTCATGCATTGCAAAAAATCATGCATCGCGAGTCAATATTCATGCATTGCAAAAATCATACATCGCGAGTCAACATTCATGCATTGCAAAAAAAAAAAATCATGCATGGCGAGTCAATATTCATGCATTTCGAAAGATCATGCATCGCGAATTAATATTCATGCATCGCGAGTTAATTCATGCATCGAGAGTTAATGATCATGCATTGTGAGTTAATATTCATGCATTGCCAAATTCATGCATAGCGAGAAGATTTCATACCTCGCAGGAAATTCATGCATCGCGAGTCAATATTCATGCATTGCGAGTTAATATTTATGCATCGCGAGAAGATTTCATACCTCGCAGAAATTTATGCATCGCAAGAAGATTTCATACCTTGCGGAATTTATGCATCGCAAAAAAAAATAAATCATGCATTGCGAGTCAATATTCGTGCATTGCAAAAATTCATGCATCGAGAGTCAATATTCATGCATCGAGAGTTATTATTTACGCATCGCGAGAAGATTTCATACCTCGCAGAAATTTATGCATCACAAGAAGATTTCATACCTTGCGGAATTCATGCATCGCGAGAAGATTTCATTCCTCGCAAAAATTTATGCATCGCGAGAAGATTCCTTCCCTCGCAAAATTTATGCATTGCGGAAAAATATTCATGCCCTGCAGAAAATCATGCATTGAGAGTCAATATTCATGCATTGCAGAAAATCATGCATTGCAGAAAATCATGCATTGAGAGTCAATATTCATGCATCGCAAAACTACCATGCATCGCGAGTCAATATTCATGCATTGCAAAAAAAAAATAAAAAAAATCATGCATTGAGAGTCAATATTCATGCATTGCAGAAAATCATGCATTGAGAGTCAATATTCATGCATCGCAAAACTATCATGCATCGCGAGTCAATATTCATGCATTGCAAAAAAAAAAAAATCATCATGCATTGAGAGTCAATATTCATGCATTGGAAAAAATCATGCATCGCGAGTCAATATTCATGCATTGCAAAAATCATGCATTAAGAGTCAATATTCATGCATTGCAAAAAATCATGCATCGCGAGTTAATAATCATGCATCGAGAGTTATTATTCACGCATCGCAAGAAGATTTCAAACCTTGCGGAATTTATGCATCGCGAGAAGATTTCATCCCTCGCAAAATTTTATGCATCGCGAGAAGATTCAATCCCTCGCAAAAGTTTATACATTGCCAAGAAGATATTTGCATTTAAGACGCATCTATTCGGAGGTGAAGGATGTGCACCATATCTTTTCAACGTTCAAGTCAGTGGAAACTTGCGTTGAAAGATATTTGCATTTAAGACGCATCTATTCGGAGGTGAAGGATGTGCACCATATCTTTTCAACGTTCAAGTCGGTGGAAACTTGCGTTGAAAGATATTTGCATTTAAGACGCATCTATTCGGAGGTGAAGGATGTGCACCATATCTTTTCAACGTTCAAGTCGGTGGAAACTTGCGTTGAAAGATGTTTGCATTCTGTCCCACCGATGGACATACATTCAAAATCCTACCGATTGATAATCTTTTCATTTGTCCTACCGATGGACATACATTCAAAATCCTACCGATTGATAATCTTTTCATTTGTCCTACCGATGGACATCATTCAAAATCCTATCGATGGATAATCTTTTCAGTCGTCCTATCGATGGACATGCATTCAAAATCCTATCAAGGGATCATCGTTTTTTTTCATTCGTCCTACCAAGGGACCTGCATTGATCTTCATTTATCGTATCATAAGAGATGCTACCCTTTTTCTTTTAGTTTTGCCTATAATAATGAGTTTTATCTTTATTTTTTTAGAACATTCTAGAGGATGCACTCTCAGAGGAGCCACATGTGCGAATTACTTCAACAAAGACGCAATGAATCGTGGAACCTTTTGGAGACAAGTCTGGGATTGACTTCCACCACATTCAACCGCACTTCTCTACAAAGGTCATGTGTTCGGTCAAAATTGGGTTTGTCAATTTTCGTTGTCCACGATTTCTTTCATCAATCATACACAACGAAAGGGACAGCTGTTGACACCCAATTTTGGCCTAACATTTGAAAAATTCATAATTTTGAAGTTTTATTTATTTAATAGCTTAGAATAATTATTTTTATATAATTTAAAATAAGTTTATCGATAACTATCTTTATTTATCAAAATTTAGAATTTTTTGTTAGTTAATTAAAAATTTGCATTTTACATGTCATTCGTTACGTTCATTATATTATTTTAAAATTCATTTTATTTATTACATTTGTTAATATTTATGTTGAATTTAGAACAATCTAAAATTTAGCCAAATACGAATTTTTGTTTTAGGATTCTATTAATAATTTTGGGCCTACAATTGCAAGCCTACACATTTGGATCCATTGCATTTTATTTGTTTAGATTAAAATTGGTGGTGTATAAAAAAAATGGGGGAAATTAATTTTAGAAAAGGGGGGAAAAGAAAACCTAATCTCCTCCTCCTTTTTTCCCTCTCTCCGCCTCCCTCTTCTCTTCTCCTTTCCCCTCTCCTTGGCAGCCACCCAAATAACCTCAAATCACTCTCCATTTTCCTTCTTCTCCAGCCAACCAAAACCGCCTCCTGGCAGCCCCTTCTCTGCCTTTCTTTTATCCTTTCTCTCCTCCCCCATCGCCTCTTCTCCTCTCTCCTCTTCTCCTTCTTCTTTTTCTTCTCTTTGCAGGCAGCCGCCGCCGCCGGAAAACCTCACCCGTTTCCTCTCCAATACAACACTTCGAACCATTGAAGCACCACCAGTAACCAAGCAGAATCAGATCCAAAATCCTCCCATTTTATTTGCTGCAACCAGCAGCTCTGTTTAGACTCTAAGACTGCCGCCAAAACACCATCAACAATAATTCCATACCCAGCTGAAACAACAACAAAATCAGCCCCAAAATTGCCTTATTTCTTTAGCCAAAAACACCACCACAAAGACCCAAAACCCCACCATGGAACTACCATTTTTTCCACCCGTTTCAGCCACCAAACAACCACCAAAAACAGTTGGAAATAATCTCTAAAGTTCGCTGAAACAGAAGCCAAATCCGACCCAAAAACCCCACAAATAAATCCACCCATAACCATCACAAAACCTCACTCAAACAGACCACCACCCGACCAAAGCCACCAACAATGAAACCAGCCCATTCCCCTCTTCCCCTTTCACGATTTTCCTTCATTTTCAGGTGTTCCGAGGCAATATCAGTGGGCAATTAGTGAGTACAAAGCTCCGGCGAGCTCGAATCTTGGACAACAGCAACTAAGCACAATCCCGCGATATTTAAACTCCAACGGAGCTCAGAGACTAAACAACCAACTATCCATGTTCCAAATACGGCAAATGGTACTTCTTTTTTTTTTCTCTTTAGTTATTATCCATGTTTCAGATCTGGCCAGAGGAACTCTAGCCGTCATTATTTTTCGATGAGATTTGTGTCTTCCCTGATGAAGAATATGTTTGTCTTGTTGTGCCATTTTGCTTGTGCTTTCTCTTTTAACTCTTATATTATGCCATTCATTTTTTTGTATTTATTTATTTATTTTATGGGTTGACTGGTTGTTTGCTCCATTTTTAATTGTTGTTGCCTTATTTTTGTGCACATGTGTTTATTTAAGGTTTATTAAAGATTTTATTTGAAAAAAAAAAAGAATTTTTAGTGTATTGTGTTGCTTTTGTTATTTTTATTGGTTATGATCACTGTGTTGCTTTTGTTAACTTTTTTTTATTTTTGTTACTATCATCGTTAGGTTGTTGTTGTTATATTGTCATTTAATTTGTTTATTTGTATGATTAATTGTGTCAAAAAATAATAATAATATTTAATTGGTTACTTTGTTATAATTTACGTTTATTGTTCTTGTTTTTGGAGTTGCTTTACCATTTTCATGTTGATTTACTTGTATTTTCATTTTGTTTCATTGACTCTTGATTATTTTATCAATATATTACTTGAAATTAGAGATAATTTTTAGCTACATATTGTTTTAAGTTGTTATTTTATCTTAATGTTGAATTTTATTGTTTTGCACTCCCTGTGCAAATGTTAAGAGTTTTTCCTGTAAGTTACTTTCATTTTGATGATGCATTGCATTCATTATTATTAACACACTATTTTCCTTGTGTATTTCGTTATTTTTCACTTTTTCATTGTCATTAATGTTCTAAATGTTGACATTGGCCAATGAAAAAATCTCTCCGTCGGTTTTGGAGGCCTACTCAATATTAAAAGACGGAAATTTTTAGTTTAAGTTCATATAACTTGTTTGTTAAAATTGTTAAATTGGCCAATGAAAAATCTATCCGTCGGGTTTAGAGGCCTTTCCATTTTAAAAGACGGAAATCTAATTTAAGTTCATATATGTTTATTTGTTAAATTGGCCAATGAAAAAATCTCTCCGTCGATTTTGGAGGCCTACTCAATATTAAAAGACGGAAATTTTTAGTTTAAGTTCATATAACTTGTTTGTTAAAATTGTTAAATTGGCCAATGAAAAATTTATCCGTCGGGTTTAGAGGCCTTTCCATTTTAAAAGACGGAAATCTAATTTAAGTTCATATATGTTTATTTGTTAAATTGGCCGATGAAGAAATTACCGTCGATTTCCAAGGCCTCCAATGTTAATAAGACGGGTTTTTATTTTTTAGTTATTATTTCTTATATTCAATTTTATTCATATTTATTTATTACTAACACTTTTACTAAGTGTCTTTACAGGTACACAGAGTTTCTTCCATTGAAGCTATTCGAAGAGCTCAAATTATATTTTTATTCATTATTATGTAAATATTGACGTTAGGCAAACCTTAGGCCGTTTCTTATGTTATTATTTTATTTTATTACTTGTGATATTGCATATTTATATTACTTGTATATTATTTTATTTTTTCCTCAATTTGAAAAAAAAAAATGAATTCAGTCGGGACCTACACTTGTGGATTTCGAAGGGTGCCTAACCCCTTCCCTTCGGAATAATTTGAACCCCTTACCTAGAATCAAATTGGTTTCGTAGATCACTTAATGGTTTCCTAGTTTTCCTAAAATTAGGTGGCGACTCATTTTTTCAAAAAAACTCGTTCATTTTTAAAACTTTTAAAATTGAATCAATTTATTATTTTTTGAGTTGCCGCGACGTTTTGCCCTATTTGAATAGAGTGGAGATGTAAACAGTACTCCTGCGTGGGACTGATTATTTTGTATCCCGTTTTTCCCAATTATGTATCTCCATTTAAGTTTTATTCATAAATTTGTATAAATTTGGGTTTTGGGACAATGGGATGTTTCAAATGACATATACATCCTTCTAATCGTTAGGCCTACCCTTGGCATAAAAGGGTCACATATCTGTTTAGAACGCGCAATAACTGTTTATGTGTTATAATTGTTTGTATGATTATGTTGCTTCATTTGGAGATATTCTAGCCTACTCATTCTCGAAAAATATTTTCTAGAACTCCTTAAGCATAAATATCAAATCACTATCGAAAGTACGTCCAAATACTCTTCGAGTCTTTAGTCTCCCAATTAATTCGAACTTTATTTTTCAAAAAAGTACTCTCTCATATCAAAAATAAAATAAAATATCTTTTTCAACTCTTACAAAGAAATTAGAGTTACATCTCAGTCAAAAATCAGAAGTACGACAATAAAATATTCAATCGGTTTTGTCCCGACTCAGGTCGACATTTTTGACTCACAAAGCTAAAAATCAGAGAGACAAATTCCTGTCTATCTAATAATTTTTTTTTATATATGTGGGCTAGTCTTTCTTCAAATGAAGCGACTCTTGTGTGCTTACAGCTTTGTGTGTGATATCTTATATTGCCTACTGCCTACACAAACTAACACATTTGTTGTTTGAGTTATTTCTCTTTGTCAGGTACTCAAAACTGGTCTGTGTTGATTAGTTGTTGAACATTCAAAGTTTTCAAAGATTAACTTCCCAATTGAAATTTATTGAAAGAAAGAAGAAGAATGACTGAGAATAATGAGAATACCAGCCTGAGTGAAATTGATATAGTTCAACCGTCTGCTGTTGAACAAAAGGAGTTAATTGCACAGTTGATGCAACAGATTGCTGAGTTGAGGGTTGAGCTGAAGAAAAAACAAGATTCGTCAATTCCGACTATCGATGTCAACACTCTAGGCAATCAAAAACTTCCACTCCATTTTCCTCATCTGACTTCAAATTCGGAACATGTCCAAAATAATCCACCCTCCAACCATACTCAAAATCCTTCCACCATTGACCTAACCACGTCAAATTTTCATCATGCCAGCACTTCATACCAAACACCGCATCCTTTTCAGAACCTGAATACCAATCCTCAAGTTTTTCCTCCTCTTCAAAATCAAAACACAAATAACTCTCAAACACTCCCTCCATTTCAGAGCTTAAACGTCAACAATCATCAAACACCCCCTTTCATGTATCAGACCCCTTCTATAGACACTCAAAATCCACAAAACTCTCAACCCTTACCTCCGAAAGTCACTTTTAATATCTCAATTCGAACCAAACCTTCATATTTCGAACTTGACCACTACGAAGAGAAGGAGAAGGAGTGGAGGTCCAAAGAGGAAAAGACTAAGCAGATCATGAAGGAAGAGATTGCGAAAGTGATAAAAGAATTTGATTACGCTTCAGAAGAGGTGGGGCTGAATTATGAAAATTTATGCATTCATCCGAATTTGGATCTTCCAGAAGGGTTTAAAGTGCCAAAGTTCGTCACTTTTGATGGAACTAGAAATCCTTTAACACATCTAAAGGTTTATTGTGATCAACTCGTGGGAGTTGGCAAAAATGAAGCATTGTTGATGCGTCTCTTCAGTCGAAGTCTAAGTGGAGAAGCTCTGGAGTGGCTTACATCACAAAAACTAACACAATGAAAAAGTTGGAATGCACTCGCAAAGGATTTCACGAAAAGATTTGGACATAATGTAGAAGCTGCCCCAGATCGCTATTACTTGGAGAAGATAAAAAAGAAGTCTACAGAAAATTATCGAGAGTACGCTCTTCGTTGGAGAAAAGAGGCCGCAAGAGTTCAACCTCCCATGTCCGAACGTAAGATCACTGAAATGTTCATTCAAATTCAAGAGGCTGAGTACTATGAAAGAATGTTGTGTATGATGGGACAAATATTTGTCGAGATTGTCAAAGTGGGAGAAGCTCTGGAAGATGGTTTCAAGACTGGAAAGGTCACCAACCTTACCGCATTGCGAGCTAATGGAAAAGATACCAGAATTAGTGATATCGATACATCAAAAGGAAAAACAGAGGAGGTAGGTATGGTCACGGCTACCCATATGCGGTCAGCTTCCCAAAGGAAATATCAAAACCATAATGTCAATCAGAAAAAAATTCCCCGTCCAAACTTTAGGAAGGCTCCTAAAGTATTTACACCATTAAGGGAATCTCAAACTCAACTTTATGAAGGGTTGAAAGCAATGGGTATGCTCTATCCTATAGAAGGAAGACCAGCCAATCCTTTGGGGAAATTTTACAGAGCTGACCACAGATGTGCTTATCATTCTGGAGCCGTTGGACACGACACAGAGAATTGTTCAACCCTCAAGCACAAGACTCAAAACATGATCAACAACAATTTGATCAATATTGATTAAGCCTTTCCACATATCTTTGAATAGAGTCATTTGAAGATATTCATCATCAAATGGTTGAAAAGAAGTATGCCCAACGTCGGCCAGAATCCTACATGTAAAGTTATTATTATCTTTCTTTTGAAAATGCACATTAAATCTTTTTGTCCATTTTGTCGCACCTTCCCTTGTAATGAACTACGCCTGACCTGAATTCTCAAGAATGAGATACGTAGGCGGCCTATGACGGCCTCGGTCGGTTTCTTTGTAAATTTTCTTATACTGTTAACCTTGAGGGGGAACTACGTCTAACCTGATTCCTGCCTCAAAGGGATACGTAGGCGCCACAATGGCTCGGTCATATTCCCAGCAAGATTTCCATTTCTCTTTATAATGGAAACTGGGACAGAATTTTTGAGAGGATCTCAAAAATTCATTTGAAAATGGACTTCTTCAACAAGTCAGCACTGAAATACCAAAATGCAACTGGTAGATTTTTGGGTGAATCTCAAAATTCCAAGATAATATTTTATAGAGAATCATGTTGAAATGTGCAACTGGGACAAATTTTTGAGATGATCTCAAAAACTCCACACAACAATGTTCGTTGTTAAAAGTCTTATACTATCGAGGCAAACTGGGACAGAGTTCTGAGGAGGGGCCTCAAAATTCCAGAATGAGCAACCTCAGAATTAATAAAGCAAGTTACTAAAGTTAAATATATTTCAGACCGAGACAGATCAAGACTGTCTTACAAAGGACGGGCGACCGTGTAAGCCAACCGCATGAAGGAGCGTGGAGACAAGATCAACACAAATCAGTCTTTCAAACTAAGAATTTTTCTTTGGATGCAGGAACATCGAAGTCACAAAAATGGTTATATAAAGCCGTCAAGAGTGGCACAAGGCGTCATTTGCACCCATCGCGGCCTCATCAACAAAACTTAGAAAACCTTCCATCTCATTTTATCTCTATTCATTATGTTGCCTCAAGAGATTCTTAAATAATTTTTTTTATCTTATATTGCAGGAATGTTGAAGACAAACGCTGACAGATTATTTCAAAGTTTTAAGAAACAATGTGTGAGAGGGTCGCTAGTGGCGAGTCATGATCAAAGTTACAGTTGGGCTCATTATAGCCTAATCTCGATAAGCCAAATGACTCAATCTAGTTCCTCAACTTTACTTTTATTCTTTACTTCATCATCGATACTAATGTTTGGTGTCGATCTTTGCAGGTGATAGTATTGATAAAGTCAAAATTATATATGAAATCGACATCAAATCTGAAGATGATCAAAAGTGACACTAACTTAGAAGTGTTGCAAGGGAAAATCATCGAGTCCATCACATCAGAAAGATGTTGGTGACCGCAATATTTCCTTGACAGTCAAAGTTATCGAATTGTTACAAGTTTTCGATAACAATTGAAAATGACTGCGGCAAACTCTAATTCTGTTGAGTTTGTCAAGGAAGATGAGAGTGACTTTAATTTTAATGTGAAGGAATTAAGTCATTCACCTCGATAATTCTGTCTTTTAAAGAGAGAATCGTAGTCTCGACGTGCATATACGTCAATTTAGTATGTTCGTCGCGTAGCGATTTAGGCGTACGTGTTTCTTGATAATTTTCAGAGTCAAAATTATAATTTGTTGGGTATCCACCCCATAAGTGGATTATGTGTTTTGATTGGCCAATCAAAGACTTTGCATATAGTTTTGTTGGGCGATCCACCCCATAAGTGGTTCGTATATTTGTTTTTCCATTTCAGGTTCCTATTTTTGAATTGTATTGGAATATTATCGAGCATCCACCTCGTTACAATTGGAATATTATCGAGCCATCCACCTCGTTACAGATGGAATATTATCGAGCATCCACCTCGTTACAGTTGGAATATTATCGAGCCATCCACCTCGTTACAGATGGAATATTATCGAGCCATCCACCTCGTTACGGTTGGAATATTATCGAGCATCCACCTCGTTATAGATGGAATATTATCGAGCATCCACCTCGTTAGAGTTGGAATATTATCGAGCATCCACCTCGTTACAGTTGGAATATTATCGAGCATCCACCTCGTTACAGTTGGAATATTATCAAGCATCCACCTCGTTACAGATGGAATATTATCGAGCATCCACCTCGTTACAGTTGGAATATTATCGAGATCCACCTCGTTATGGAATATTATCGAGCCATCCACCTCGTTACCGATGGAATATTATCGAGCCATCCACCTCGTTACAGGTTGGGATTTATCGAGCATTTCCACTTAGGAATATCTCCGCATCCACCTTTCCAGTGGAATATATCTTGAGCATCCACCTCGTTTACAGTTGAAATATTATCGCGCATCCACCTCGTTAAGGGAATATTTTCGGCATCCACCTCGTACAGTGTGGATTATTATCGAGCATCCACCTCGTTACAGTTGAATATTATCGAGCATCCACCTCTTTACAGTTGGACTATTACGATGTTACAGATGGAATATTATCGAGTCGTCCACCTCGTTACAGTTGGATATTATCGAGCATCACCTCGTTACAGATGGAATATTATTTGAGCCATCCACCTCGTTACAGATGGAATATTATGAGCATCCACTTGTTACAATTGGAATATTATCGAGCATCCACCTCGTTACAGTTGGAATATTATCGATCATCCACCTCGTCAGTTGGAATATTATCGAGCATCCACCTCGTTACAGTTCCTCGTTACAGTTGGAATATTATCGAGCATCCACCTCGTTACAGTTGGAATATTATCGAGCATCCACCTCGTTACAGTTGGAATATTATCGAGTCTCCACCTCATTACAGTTGGAATATTATCGAGCCATCCACCTCGTTACAGATGGAATATTATCGAGCCATCCACCTCGTTACAGATGGAATATTATCGAGCATCCACTTCGTTACAGATGGAATATTATCGAGCATCCACCTCATTACAGTTGGAATATTATTGAGCATTTACCTCGTTACAGATGGAATATTATCGAGCATCCACCTCGTTACAGATGGAATATTATCGAGCATCCACCTCGATACAGATGGAATATTATCGAGCATCCACCTCGTTATAGATGGAATATTATCGAGCATCCACCTCGTTACAGATGGAATATTATCAAGCATCCACCTCATTACAGATGGAATATTATCGAGTCATCCACCTCGTTACAGTTGGATAATTATTGAGCTATCTAGCTCGTTGCAGAGACTGGAGTTTGCCATGAATAAAACAAGCAATGTCATCTCCGAAATCCTCAGCAAATCAAGAGTTGTAATGGACATACTATGTTCGAAAGTGATATATACTGAACATACTTATGTGACATCTTTCACATCAAGAGTAACTGAAAAGCATCGTAAGAGATACTATCACTTTCCAGTTATATTTTCTACTAACAATTTGTTTCAGGTTTTGTTGAGAGCATCCGAAGGGATAAATTCTCCAAAACATACTACAGGTGCGGACGACATCAAAAAGGATGCAGCACAACGTGGAACTTTTTCTTAGCAGCGAACTGGGACATAGTCCAAAGTGGTTATCAAGCTCTTAGAACGCGAGCAGAGGAGTGACTTCCACCACAATCAAACCACACCCCTATCAGAAGGCATGTGGGTTTTTCTTTGGATTTTGTCAGTTTCGGTCTCACACCCGGAAATTTTGGTCTACCGGAAGCAAGTTTCCAATCTGAGTGACAATGTGCTGAGAGCTTTGGAAATTTTGTCCATGTGAGTTCTTAATTATGGGTGTGAAGTGCACCACATTCATGGCTAAGAGGTTACAAGCCTCCTTTTCATACTCGTTTAATTTTGTCACTTGTCCAGAACCAAAGGTTATCTGACATAATAGATTCCCTTTTCAATCGATTGAGTCGAACTACAAACAGCCTGATTCCTATGGTTTAAGGATATGTAGGCGGGCTCGATGTTGAAAACTCGGCTGTATTCTAACATTCCCTCTTAAATCTTATTCCCAAGCATCCCGATTCATTCATAACTCGGTATCGAGATGACTTTTGATTTCTTTCAAAATCGTGCGTTAAATCTAGCGTATCGAACTACAAATGGCCTGAATTCTCATATAGCCTGAGATATGTAGGAAACCCATTTTTAGGGCTCGGTCATAATTCCTAAAGTCCGTACCAAATCCCTTGCCTGAAAGATGGATATGTGGTTGGTCAAAATTGGATTGGTCAATTTCATTTTCCTCAAATTTCTTGCATCAATCCAAGTAAAATGAGGGACAGTTGTTGACACCCAATTTTGACCCTCCCCAGCAAGAATTAATTCATGAGCTTCTTAAATTCTCAAACAATTTAAAATAATTAGTTTTTAAATTTAAGAAAAAATATAATGTTTATGTTATTTTGAATAATTTTTGTCATTTCTTATAGTTTTTAGATAATATATATATCTTACATAATTATGTATATAATTAGTATATTTTATGATTATTCAAAAACCATCTCAAAAATATTTTAAATTTAGTAAGTAGTCTTTTAAATTAATTTAGTTTAAATCATGGTTATATTTTTTGAATCACTAAGTTTACGATTAAATTAATTATTTTATTTTTTGTTAAGATTAAGAAGCTCGTTCATTAATTAATATTAATTTGTCTTATTTATGGTTTAGCCAAATTTATTAATGTAACACAATTTGGCTATTTCTTAAATTTAATTCATCTTAGACTTCTAACTTAACTCAATTTTGAGAAAATTTGGGCCAAGATTCAATTTTCAGCCAAGCCCAATACAATTCCCAGCCCACTAATTCTCAACTACACTTTTGGGAGGTTTTGAATTTTGAATTTTGAAATTTGAAATTTTGAATTTTTGAATTTTGAATTTTGAATTTTGAATTTTGAATTTTGAATTTTGAATTTTAAATTTCGTTTTGAATTTTGAATTTTGAATTTTGAATTTTGAATTTTGAAATTTTGATTTTTGAATTTTTAAATTCAAATTCATCCCAAAATCCATTCCTTTTGCCCCCCTAAAAAAAAAAAAAAGAAGTAATTTTTTGAATTTGAATTTTGAAATTCAAATTCATCCCATCCATTCCATTTTCCCCCTAAATCTACCATAAAAATCTCCTATAAATACCTTCTCTTTTCTTCTTCTTTAAAAAAAAAAAAGGATGATGGAAAAAAATAGAAGAATTAAAAGAATTCAAGAAAGAGGGAAAAATTCATGATTATTCAAGAATTCAATTCAATATTCATAGTAGTTCAAGAAAAAAAAATAGGCAAAGAATACATAGATTAAATACATCCAAGTTGTGTTCGGATAAAAAAATATTGCCTATAATTCCCGGTCGTTGTCTGAATCCGAGTCGCGTGGTGAAGACAAGTTCCTTGCTCCTACCGTCTCTAGTTCGCTGCTCCGGAGAAGGTGATATTCTTGTTCCTACCTCTCATTTTTTAATAAATTATGATGTTGTGTGTGTCATCCGATTTTTATTTATTTATTTTTTATTATTTTTTGCATGATCCTCTTTGAGTCCATGACGGACTTATCTCCCTCGTATCTCCGAGTCGTCCACCCCCCTGGAAAATGGCGTATAGGTTGAAAGTCGCAAATACATTGCTGGAAATTTAAATTGCAGGTCTCCGAAAGCTTAAGAAAAGGCTAATATGCTGCTGTATACACTGATATACAGTAGGAATATACAATACACAGGTTTAAAAATTATACAGGTGCTGGAAAATTGATCTGGGACATCATACAGTTCGTATACATCCCAATATACACGAAAATAGATTGTATACAAGCCGTATACACCAAAATGTATACCATATTTTCAAAGGGAAATAGGCTAAAATCCCCTTTCAAAATAGCTGCAGGATTTTTGGAGAATTGGGCCTAAAAGTCCATTTTTGCTGAATTTGGGCAAAGAAGCCCAAGTTCAAATTCCCTCCTTTCTCTTCTTTATTTATTTGCTATTGTATTGACTTACTTTTCACTTATTTAATTTTGGTTTGACTTAATTAATTTCCCAAAGTCAGTCACTTCTCTTTTATATTTAAATAAAAAATATTTTTTTATATTCTATATTTAACTTTATTTTCACTATTAGACCCTATTGGAAGATTCCTTCTAAGTTCACTACCCTTTAAAATAATCAATTAAAATAGAATAGTAATATTGTTTAATAAATAAAAAAATAATTTAAATTTACTTATTTAGTCAATATCTGAAAAATAAATTATTTTAAAAGATCATTTAGTCAAATCGCCGGTCAACCGCGAGTTAGCGGGCATTCCGAGGGCCTAACACCTTCTCGGAATGTACATTGAACTTCGAACCCTTTTCAATTGTTTTTTATCTGTTTTAAATCTTTTCAAAAATAATTGTAAGTTTTTCTTGATTTTTTATTTAAAAATCAAGTGGCGACTCTGTTAATTTGAAAAGTCAATTTTTCTTAAATCATAAGATTAATTGATTTTCCGAAACTTAGTCATTTTTTCAAAAATATATATTATATATTATATATTTTTTAATAAAACAGTGCATGCCCAACAAGTGGAGGAAAGCAGGAAAATGAGGCACACTAGGGCAAGGAACAGGTCAAGGCAAGCTGAGGAGAATTTTTCAAGGAAGAGAAGAAGGGACTCTCCCACTAAGGGGAGTCAAGTTCATCCAAGGGTCGCTATGATAGGGATTCCGAGCCCAGAGTTAATAGGAACAATGAAGTAGATACACCTCAGAAGAGGCCACCGTGTAGGAAGTGTGGCAAACTGCATGGAGGAGAGTGTATGATGGGCTCTAACGCTTGTTACAGTTGTGGCAAATCGGGTCACATGATGAAGGATTGTCTGAATAGGAGAAGTCAAGAAAAAGGGAATGAGAAAGTTCAGCTTAATGGTCCAAGTGAAGAGGCTCCAAGGAGGCAACGATTCTTCGCACTCAAGTCTAGTGGTGTAGGGGAAGGCACTTCTGGTGAAGTCTCGGGTGCGTAGCCTTAATTAGTCTTTCATGTATTTGACTGTGTATGGTTTTTATGCACTAGTATGAGGTTAATATGCTTGAGTCATCATGTTGGTTGCTGATTTGTGTGACTTATATGTTTACTTCTGTTATATGCTTTGATGAGACTAGTTAGGAAAGAGTTTCCTCAGTCTATTAATGTGAAGCTGCTAGTAGGTTTCAAAGATGTGCACCACCATGCTAATAGGTGAATCAGATATTCACCAATAAAAAGTATAGAATTGCTTATGTATGCATATGTTCTATAGATGACTGGCTTGTTACTAGTAAAGAGTAGTGTCATTCAGGGCCGAATGTTCCTAAGGGGGGGATAATGTGACAACCCAAAAATGACTATGCTAATTAAGGCCTAAACGTACATAGAATGCCTAGGTTAGACCTGGTTCACACGGATTGATGCGCGTGGAACCAGACCTTTGAACCTATGCACCAGCCAAGCCAATCAACTTGGTGAGTTAGTTGATCTAGGCAGAGTTGGTTCCAACCATGTAGTGTACCCGAATACTAGGATTCACCCGGATGAGTATTAACTGGACTTAGAGGGTTAGTCCTAGGTTTTAAGGGTTCTAGGGGTATAAAGGTAATTTTGGGACTAGGGGTAGTATAGTAATTACCCTAGGCTGATATTTAATTAATTAAATAAAGATATTAATTAGTCAAAATAAGTCAAATCTCGGTGGTCAAACTTGAGGTTGACCTTACCTCCACACTCGGGTTCGAGCCGAGTTGGAGGCATAAGGGGGCACAAATTAATTGATTAAAAATTAATTAAAATAAGGAGGGGCATTATAATAACTTAATATATATTTTATAATCTGATTTTACCATTTTAATTGTGTTGAATAAGTCAACAACAATTCCCACAAAAGGGGCACATGACTCCCACTAGGAGTGTGCTTCATGCCCACTCTTAATTCATTATCTCTTCTAAAAACGTTTTTCAGCTTTATTTTACAATTTAAAAACAGAAAACAAACGTATACTCACTGTTCTAAACGTATTCTTGGCCGCATCCATCAAAAACAAAAGGAAAAATTCGTAAGCTTAAGTGTTATAAGTAAAGAACTTCACTTGTGAGCAAGAATCAAAGCTCGGAAGAAAGGTTTGTGTGTGGTTGTGGTTGGTTGTAAAGTCTGAAAAGGTATGCGTTTTCTTCTCTCTTAGTCCCTTTCCCAAGAGTCCCCTAAGGTTCAGTACGTATTCCAATTGAAAACTAAGGTTTCCCCCGTTGCATGCCCCTGTCATTAGATCCTCTGAAAAGTGATGCATGCGTTGGTATGTTTGCTGATAGACAATCTTAGGAACGTTCGTAATTGTGTGTAATGTGATCTTTTCGGACAGAGTATGATCATTTTATGTGTGTCCGACTGTATGTATGTTTTATGTACACAATAATGCTAATTATCATGAGAAGCATATTACAGATTGTTTTCAAGAAAGTGGTGAATTAGGTTCTATGCATTTGTTGTGTTATTAACATATGATGATGAAATCGTGATGTTCATGAACAAGAAAATAAAAGTAAATTCCTTAACGAATTGGTTAAAAGTTTATGTAAAACTCTAAGCTAAAACGTCTAAGCTAAATGCAAAGAATGTGAATTAAAGGCATATGTTAATGGAGTATAGTTTCGGCTATTCTCTAGTAAAAATGAAGAAAAATATATGCTGCCATTGAGGATGGAACTCGAGACCTTAAGGTCCTAATACTAAGAGATTAAGCCTTAAAATAAAAGAAAAGAAAATAGGGTGAGAGAGGGGATTCAAACTTGGGCAGGTTGAAAGAAGCTTGGAATTAAAAGAAAAAGAAAATAGTGAGGGAAGGGGGATTCGAACTCGGCTCCTTGGCCAAGGGTGTGAGATACATAAATTTCACACCAAAATAAAATAATTAAAATTGAGGCCACTGGGATTCGATCCCATATCCTCTTGGCCGAATGAGTGAAGCTATCTAGCACTCCAAATAATTAAAAATAAAGTGCTGCCTAAGGGATTCGAACTTGGGTCCCTTGACTGAAATTGTGAGACACATTAAAATGAAATAAAATGCAGCCACTAGGGATTGAACTTGGGTCCCTTGGTTGCATGTGTAAAATGCATAAGTCTTACACAACATATACTTAGATTGTCATAAAACACTTAGTCAATTATGAGTAACCCAAATTGGGTAAGAACATGAGTTAATGGTAAGATTATTAAATGAACATTCACGTAATGAGGTGAGTAATTATATTATACTACGATGCTAATGAAAAATAGTGACAACATGATAAGAGGCTAAGATGAACGGTGAGACAAGTCTCAACCAAGCCTAAGTAAAGGTCACCAAAAGTACTCACCTAATAGAGTGTTGAACATTAAGATACAAGTCTCAGTCACATTCTATATGTAAGTGTAAGGACAATTCACACTTAATACGTAAAGAAGAGATGCGAAATCATCTAATAACCTATGAATATCTCATGCTAAGAATCAAGTTTCGATAACGTATGAGTTGAATGTAAATAGGAACTTTAAACTAAGCACCGATAGGCTAGCTATGAGTGGTGATGCCTTCCTTCGGGAAGGGTGGAGGTTCACATAAATCTCATGAGATGAGACTGTCCACCAAGGTGGGTATGGGTCTCGATAAATCTCCTAGTCTTTGAACTATGTTGCCAACATAGGGAACTAGCTTGGTTCGAACCCATAAAGCTAGCATGTTTTGGTTTCACTTTGGCCAGTGACTCCACCTTTTTTCGGTGTGGGGAAGACACCGGATTTCATTATGCTCACATGATCTATGTCGGTTAAGGTTGAAGATCCTCAAAGTATGAAATATAATTAAATGAACGATACCGAAGGTATTTGTGCAAGAAAATCAGGAGGTGAGACCGGACTTAAGTATTGACATTTGGTCATTCTTGGTCATTGCACTTCATGATCCCGATGAGAGTCTTAAACTTTATCCTAGGTATAGCTGGTGTTCACATCAGCCTATGAATGAATGAAATGAATAATGTAAAGTACAAATGAATAAATGAAGCAGGCTCTGTGTTTGCTAAAGGAGACCCTCGGATTGAGATACCATATGTTGGGGCCTCACTTGAGATGTCTTAATGCTACGTCCATGATTCCATGGTCTCATGGAAATGAAATGTATATTATATGAAACATGAAATGTATATTATGTGAACCTATGTTTGTATGATGTGTGACATATTCATGGCATGACCTTCCCATTACGAAATAGTCATAGTCAAGAGACTTGACCTTCTAAGAAAGCATGTTGATTAGGAAGAGCCATCCTTGTTCATGCATTACCGTTATGTGTAGTTGCATGTACCCATACTTAGTACAAGTGTGTACTAATTTCATACAATATTACTATTTTAGGTGCAGGCTCAGGTGGAAGTTGAGGGTATCATTACAGTTGTTCGGATTCAGAGATTTCATCCGGACTTGGTAGGTCCTCATGCATTCGAGGATGCCTGCCTTTATATTTCTTGCTTAGTAGTAGGTTTGAACTAGTGGGGTAGGTTCCACTAGTGTTTCTTTCCTATTTTATTCAGACGCTTGTTATGATGCCATTTTGGCAAGTATTACTTATGACATGAGATCCCATTTCTTTCAAGTTGCATGATCTTATAATTAGATGGTTGATGTATGTGCAATGAACTTCCTTAAAGATATGCGTCTATATGAAGTCTATGTATACTTCAACTATAAACAAAAAGTTTCAAATTTTCCGCTAAAATTAACCGTATGAATATGATGAATGCAAGAAGAGGCTTGTCTACTACCTCTCTGAGGTCAACGATGCCGGTTGCAATTCGGATTCCAGAATCTGGGTCGTGACACAAAAGATTTGTATTAAAATGGGATTACAATTCCATTTGGTTCTCTTTGCTATAGGCTAGAAATTTTCTAATTTGAACAAGGGCCTATGATCCTTTCCTAGATGTCTAACACAGATTTCTTTTGCAGGACTAACTGGCAAGTTCTAGCTAGGTGCCAACAGTGGAATAATCAAATTTCCTCACACTCTCTTGACACCTCGTTACCCTATTAGATTATCGGACACCTAGTTTGAGTGTTAGATTGAGGGTCATGCAGTGGTTTATCTCTATGTCATGATTAGATCCAGCATATACAACTTCTTTACACCTATTCATCCAAGCATTTTCTTAAAACGGATATCATTTAAGTTTAGCCATCATGCTTCATATTTCACTTTCATACTGTGTACAAGTTACAACATGCCGGTTCAACAGTAAAGTAAGCAGTCTCTTGGGGCAAAAGAACACAGGCAAGAAAACCCCAAGAGAGGATCGTGAGTTGTGCTACTCAGACTTCACCCTAGCACTCACTTTCCATTTACCCCACCCCCAACAAAAAACATGCAATTATCCCCAATGCATTAGAAATATAAAGATAGGGTGGTAGGTGAAGCAAACCTGAGGTGCATAGCGCCGAAGATCAACAAGCAGCGGTTCTGGTTTCCCGGAGCCCGCACCCTCAGTAGGGACATCCTCAGTAGTTCCCACAACAGTATCCACACCCTCAGTGGTGCTTCTCTCAAGTCTCAACAACCTCCACTTTGGAGCTAAACGCCCGAGCAGCCAACTCTCGAGCCCTCATTTACCGGGCCTCCTCATCAATCAACGAGGCTCTCCTCGCATCCTCAAGATCTGTTCGCTCTTTCTTCCTAGCACGTGTCTCATCTCCCTCAGTGGTACGGCTGGAACGGTCCCTCTTGGCATGCTCACGTGGCTCAGGCGGTGGTGTAGTGGGAGCAGTGAATAGTGCAGCAATCACTGTGTCTTCTGCTGTCTCAACTGGTGCAGTCTCAAGCTCGGGTCCCCTCATCTCAAGTATGCTGTCCATATCAGCCCGCAGACTCGCCACAACCTCTTGAAGAATACTCAGATCAATAGTGGGGGTTGGGCGTGCTAGAACTCGTAGCTCGAATGCATTTAGGCGCTGGTGGACTGCCTGAATCTTCAGCTCTGTCTGCTGAGCTACCTTTTTCTCAATCCGATCCTCAGCGTCGGCAATAGATTTCTGTATCCAAGGTTGGATATGGTGCAGCAAGGTGGCCATCTGGGCCTCTAGCTTCTGGACCCTTGCAATTGGGACAAGTGCTGCTGATGGTGGGGTGGACCGGGAGGAACTAGGTGCCCTACTAGTGCCAGGGGCTGAATCAGCCGGGGTAGTGTCAGTCGGCTCTGAAGTGGCGGGATCAGTCCCTTGGTCTAACTCCACCGTATTCGCTAAGTTCTCACTCAGCGGCTGCAACTCAACTCTAGGTCAACGTCGTGGGGATGCTACATTGGCCTCATCCCTGATGAGATCGATATCCATTGACCCGGTAGGAGTACGGATGACATCACAATGATAAATAGGCACTCCAGCATCCCTGTACAGCTGAAAAATCATGCACGTGAACGGGTAAGTGGTAGAGGCCTTAAAAGCCCTATCATGTATAACGGAGATCAACAACTTCACGAAGTCGATCTCCAACCCGGCTACCAGTGCTGCTACCAAGACTGCTCTATCCCAAGTAAGTATATAGTCTGCGGCGGTGGGGGATAGGCGGTGGCAGACCAACAGCCAGAGAACTTTGCTGCAAAAGTGAGGTTGGAATTCTTGATAAGGCCTCTGGGGTTCAACACCCAGTCTGTTCTCTCACCGTGAATGGAGAGCTTCTGTGTAATCCACCTCTTGGTGGACTCTCTCTGATCTATGCTCCGCTAAAACTGGCCACTCTTGACCACATCCCACCTATAATTGAACTCTAGGGTGAGGGGAACCCACGCAGCCTCTGTAGTTATGCCGTACAGAAAACGGTGGATGGTGGTGAGAGAAATGTCCACCCGGCAGCCTCTAACTACAACCTCTGTGAGTGGGTTGTGTTTGGCGGGCTGCGACCGCCTGTCCAAAGCACCTCGGAGAGTCGCCGCGTATGAAGCTTAAAACTTTCGCACCATTTCCTTACTGTAGGACCCCACACTCCTCGCCATCCACTCAAGCCTATGACGGGTAAATAAGCCATGCACCTCAGGGACTGTGTGCATGCTACCTATAAGAACACGTCGCTCAACTGTCAACAATCGAGTCATCACCCCTTTATCATTCAAAATCTTGGCATACCTGTAGACCTGGTACTGGCCATCTACGCACCACCGGTTGGGCTCATCAGAAACCGGTACAGGGACCTCATGCTGGGGTGCCGGAGTAGACTCCAAACTCTGGGCCTCATCAGACGAGGCATGGTGGGCAGGAACATCTGGGAGGGTGGCTCTCTGTGATCCAAAATCGGAGGCAGTTGCCTCATTCGACCCTGTACAGTGGGCCAACTCTGAACCGAAAGCCTCTTCAGAGCCAGACGCTCTTTCAGAACCTGAGGCAGACTAAGACGGTGTGCCAGTCAGTGTGCGCTCCTCATCAGACTGGTAGGCAGTGACTATGCCGGACGCCACCTTCTTGGGCGTGCCCCGAGTGGCTCTAGCAGCTGGTGTCGGGGTCTGGGTCCCTGGGGGTATGTATTCAGAATCCTGCTCATCATTCGACATGCCAATCAACCGTCAGGAAGGAGCCACAGACTTGGACCTTCCCTAGAATAGACGATGTCCAGTTTTGGGGCCATAAGTACCTGAAAAGCACGTTGTTAGTCTCATTGTAATCAATCTACACAAGCAACATAACCAAGACAGAATCTGGAAACACAAGACACAAGTTATTGTAGAACTGCAAAATTGGGAGACGGGCACTATCGATGGACCGTCGATTCATCGACGGCCTGTTGATGAATCGACGGTCCGTAGATAGTGTCCGTCGGTAGACACTTAGCAAAATTTAGAAGTCTACATTCCACAGAACTCTCAGTCAGAAATGACAGACGTGCAAAATAGCCCATCGATCAATCGACGAATCGTAGTCCACTTCCATCGTCTGACACTTAGAATAATTCAGAATTGTTCAGAAATCAAGGTTTCAATTAGAAATGACGGACGTGCAGAAATCGACGAACTGTAGTCCACTTCCGTCGTTCCAAAGTTGAGCAGATTCAGTGTTTAGCCATCGACGGACCCCATCGACGGTCCATCGATTAATCGATGGTCCGTAGATGGGGTCTCATTCTGTTGGTCAGAGACAGGGTTTTAGGACTTGGTTTTAACCCCACATATGGAAAATTTCAAGCACATCAGAAGTTACACCCAACACATAGTACAAGTTAGAGGACCAATTCGTCATCTTTAGGGCTTTGATTTCGCAAATGTAGATCATGGATTCTATGAGACTATCAAGCCCTAAGTCAGAAAACAACAAACATATTGAATTTACACAGATTCCACCCCAACCCGTTCACTTTCTATCATTCTAAGGGACATAGAACCCAATTTTAACAAGTGTAACATGCAAATTTGTCCCTAAGTTAAGACCCACATACAATATCTTTGATTTCAAAAGCAAACAAACGAGAATTCATTAAGCAAAGGGAAAAGAAATACCTGTAAACTGCACTGGAGTGGGTGAGTTTTGCAACAACCAACCTACGTGCCGCTTTCGAACACCGACCAGAGAAACAATGGATTTGGGGGAGAAATTGGGGAGGTTAGGGTTTTGGGATTTCTGGGAGTTTGGGTGGTTTGGGATTTTGATGAAAATGGAAGGAAGTGATTGTGGGAGTTAATGGGGAAATAAGGGAATAAGGGGAGAGAAACGGTTGGGAGGGAATCTGAAAAGATGTGGGAGGGTAACTGAATAGTTATTTTTTTATATAACCAGTCGGTTGGGTCGGGTCACTGGTTTTTGTGAACTGACGATACTTCGTCAATGGTCCGTAAGTCAGTCGACGGACCATCGACTGGACCGTCGATTGAACAATGGCCCATCAGTTGGTCTGTAGATCTGTGCACCAGACCAATTTCTGCAGAATTCTTGTGGTTTGGTCCCTGCACATTGAGCACCCATTAAACCATTCTTTTTTGTATTTTCTGGACACTTTTGAGACACGGACCCTAAACTACTCTCTAGCCAACACACTAAAAAAATAACACACGATTGTGAATAAAACAAAAACGAAACAAGAGAATGCGAATATTCCTAAAAAAACTATTGTTGGCTAAAGGATACACCTTGGGTTGTCTCCAAAGAATCGCTTGATTTATCGTCGTGGCACGACGCAGGATCCTTGATTACTCAGACTTTATCAAGGTGATATGCCTCAACCACTTCATGAACACTCTCCGCATGCCCTACGTAGATCTTGATTCTTTGCCCATTGATCGTGAACCTTGCACCCTCTTTGTTTTCTAACTCAACCGCAACATGAGAGAATACCTTAGTAATAAGGAATGGCCCAGTCCACTTGGACTTGAGTTTGTCCGGAAACAAGCGTAGCCTAGAGTTGAATAGAAGCACCAAGTCCCCAACTGCAAATTCTCGCTTCACAATCTTTTGATCATGGTACTTCTTCATCTTCTCTTTGTAGATGGCTGAACTTTCATATGCTTTTAGACGATTAATTAATTTAGCAACTTAATTAATTAATTTAAATGGGCAAAATGAAATCACAAAGCAATTTCCAGATTTCGGTTAAAACAAGAAAAAAGACAACCTAGTACCTAACCTAGGATGGTTCAAAGGATTGGTTATGGTCCTAACGACTTAAGGGTACTTTAGTAATTACCTTAGGTCACCTAATTAATTAAATTATCAATTTAATTAATTAGTTTAAATGATCAAAACGAAATTCTTACACTAACCTAGTACAACTCAAGAAGCATCCTAGTACTTAACCTAGGATGGTCCAAAAGGGTTAATTTTGGTTCCAATGACTTAGGGGTACTTTAGTACTTACCCTAGGTCCCTAAATTAATTAAATTAAAGATTTAATTAATTAATATAAAGTCAAAATGTTGACCAAAACCGTAGTCAACACCAATTTCCAGATTTGACTAAGTGTTACGTTCTCCTATGTTTAGTCAACTTAGGAGGGGCATTTTGGTAATTAGTTAATTAGTTTATTAAATTAACTTATTAAATCTAAGTTGTATAATTCAATATCAGTTCTTACACCTAAAGATCACGTTCAAACTCATAGAAAAAAGGACGCAAAATAGTAAGCAAGTGAGGGAAAGAAAAACAGAAAATTCCATTGATTCTCCTAGGCGATTTCAAGGTTTCTCCAAGTTTTCATTCAAGATGGTCTTCGTAGATTAAGTTCTACTTAAGGTATGGGTTTATCTCCTGGAATTCCTTCTCCAAGAGTATTTTCCTTTGAACGATTTACAAGATCTTGAAAACTAGGGTTGTTCCCGTCGTTCTCGTCGAACTTCCCTTCCCTAGTATCCTTTTCGATTTCAATGTTGAATAGGTTAGAGATCATGTTGTTGGTATGTGGTGCTGGATGTTCTTAACATGTATTGTTCTTGAATGATGAGTATCGAATGAACTTATGAACTTGTAATTGCGTAAAGTTAATCTTATCATGATAATTAAGGATCGATAATATACTAAGTTAAGTCCGTGTTGTGTTAAGTGAATTATGTGTCTTTGGCCGAATGTTGACTTGCTGTTGTTGTGATGTTATGAAGATTCTAAAGCCATCAAATGTTAATATGATGCTGTACAATATGTTCTTAAAATGTTACACTAAAAGCCATAAACTAAGAATTGGCTCAAAGACATCTATGAAATCATATCTTGAATAAATTGGCTATCTGGTTCCAATAAAGTTGGCTAACTCCATTTGGTCAAAATGAATATATGCTAATGGCTAGGAACTTATGTAAATGATTAAAAGATTGGCTAAGGGTTCATACATATGGTAATTTAAATATGAACATACGTAAAAATTGGCTTATGCCAAAAAGAATGAATTTGCTAGTCTAACATCTCAAATCTTGAGCCAATACTAATCATATGCCAATTCTTGTGTAGTAAGAGTATCAAATATATATTAAGAACTTCTAAAGTAATATCAATGAATCCATAACCAAGGGCATGAAATTCATTGGGAAAACTCCCAAAATGCTCCACAAGAATGAACTATGAACACATGAAACTCATTAAATGAAGTGCTCATCGTCCATAAACGGTGATATGAAGCTACTACACTAAAGTAAGTAAGTAACGTGAGTTATAACTATAACGCCCCAAAATGAACTAAGGTGAACTAGAGCCTCATGGTTGTTTCTTGAGTTAATTTTAAGTTAAACGGAGTTAGTTTGGTGTCCTTAGGCAGTGTGCAAGGTTTGGTTAAGTTTGGAGTTTACTCGACCAAAAACGTCCAAGACGTTCGGATGGTATGCCTTAGAATGTACTTGTATGTCTTGGCGAGTTTGGATGAATTTTATGTGTTCGTTTTACTTGAAACATGCATCGGATATTCCTTAGACCTAGACGACTTAGTTTAGGGGTTTGACGTCCGGGCACGACCCAACCTAGGACCCACAAGGGGCCCTAGATGAAGGGCCCAAGACTTGGGCGAGTCTGCCCATCAGTAGCTCACGACGGCCATGGCGACGGTCCGTCGTACTCAGGACGGTCCGTCGAGCCAGGGTGTCGTGGGTGACAGAGAGTGAAATTGGGACAGGCTTCATTTAGAAGCCAAGTGTTCCTCGACGGAACCCCGTGACGGTCCGTGGTGGACGTGACGGTCCGTCGAGGAGGTCTCGTCGACGAAGCCTGCCAGTGCATGATTTAAAGGCTGCCAGCTTAGGGTGTTTTATGTAAACACACCCCAAGCCTTATAAGACTCTCTTACACCCTAAACCTAGAGAAGAGCCCCCTTTTTCTCTTCAAGATCCAACTCTCTCTTTCTCTCAAGAAAACTCTCTCAACTCTCTTGGAAGCTAGAAGTTAAGGAAGGAAAGGAGGGATGCTTGGGACTTGTTTCTTCATCAAATTCGTGGGTTTCTTTCTCATAAAGGTATGGTATCCATTCTTGAATACCTTTCCATTCAAGAAGCCAACTTCCAAAATGGTTTTCAAAAGGGGTTTTAAACTCAACTTCTTCTAAACTTTGATTTCTATTATGGGTCTTCTTGTAACTAAGTTCTAATGGTTTAAATGTATTTATCTTGGTTTGAATAGATGGTTTTGATGTTAAAACTCCATGAAACTCTTGTATATGCATACTTCAACTTTTGGCATGAAAATGGGTTATGTGAGTATGATTTGAGTAAGGTATGAACTTGGGTCTTCTTGTGTATGTCATGTTGGTGTAGCTACTGCCCTAAGGGCCTTCATATGGTGAAATATTGATAAATTGCTTATGGGTAATGATGGTTTGATTTGTTGATGAGTTGCTCTCATTGTATAGTTCTTATTATGAATTGCTATTTGAGTGGTATGGTCCACCTTATGGGTGGCGGTGCTAATTGATGAACTTGATGTTACTTAGTATGGTTTGAGTATGTGACCTTGAAGGTCTAATATGTGAAATGAAGATATATTGGAAATGGGTCTTATGTTGTGTTTGATGTAGCTTGAATTGCATGTTTGACCTAGTTTATGTCTAAATGAAGTATATGATTATGAGAAGTATGTAGAGTGTGTAGCTTGATGAATCAAGGTTAAAGTATGAGTAGAACTTGATGAAAATGAAATGATGCTTATATGCAAGGTGTGCACATGTACACACACACACTTCCAAGATTTGTATTATGTCAAGTTGAGCAAAAAGGGGAAATCTTGAGGTGGACACACTTCGTGAGTTGAGATGTAGTGTCTAGTAACAACCTCTCCATTTCCTAGTGAGCTTCCTATGATAGACTTTTATGTTGAGAAATCCATGTGGAGTTATGCCTAGCACCGAGAGGATGTGAAGGGGAGGTGGATTGCACTTCGTTAGTTGAGATGTTGTCATCCAAAGTACCTCTTGAGATGAGTACTCCTCGTTAGTAGAGAGTGAGTTACTTAGTAGCAATCTCCTTATCCCTTAACTATGTGCCCGCATAGGTGTAGCTATTGGAAAAGCCATGTAAACGCTAAGAAGCATGACCTTACTCTAGGCAAGTAAGGATCCCTCATCCGATAGGGGTTAATATCGGGATTTCATGTCTAGCTCTCATGGTCTTTGTCGGTTAAGCTAACTCCCACAAAAGAATTGATTTGAAACTAATTATCTTGTGTATTGTTGAAATTGTGTATGTATGTCGTGAAGTGCTCAATCCACATTAGTTACCAAGTAGGAGCATTGAGTGGGAGTAGTAGTATGGGATGCTATTCTCACATTGCACTCGGTGTGACCTATACCTACTATGGGAGAAGAGTACCTTCATGAAATCCGTGTGAATGAGTACTATGGTGTAGTGTTATGGAGGATTATTGTGGAGTACTTGAGTAAATGGAATCCATTAGGAGTACTAAGTGGGAGTGGTAGTATGGGATGCTACTCTCACATTTCACTTGGTATGACCTATATTTCCATGAGTGTTTTGCATATGTTAGCCAAGGGCGTGGATTTGATTTCTAACGAAGTAAGCCTAAGATTAGGTAGTTTTAAGGGTCGCTTTGGTGTGCTTTGAAGGGAGGTGTAATGAGAGTCCTTTCTTGGCTCACCTTAGGGAGTCTTAGAATAACCTTGGGTTAGGGCAACTTCAAAGAAAAAGGGTTCATATGACTTGGACCGTGCCATTCACTGTAAGGTCTTCATTGTAAGAATTCAAAATGTTCACTATGATGCTTTATCCAATTTTATTGCAAGTTTAGCAAAGTTAATTGAAATGTTCCTTTTGTTTACTTTAAGTTTTGGTAAGATAGCCATAAAGTGTTAATTGTTGATTCTTATGTGGGTTTGCTTCTAGATTCATGAAGGTTATATTTGAATTGCATAAAAAGCTATCTTTACTAAAATGTCCCTTTTTGCATGTTTTTGCATATGCCATACTTAGTACATTGTTGTACTAACCCCATACTTTTTTATACCTTATGAGTATAGGTTGGAACCCTTTGGAGGATCGAAGTTGAAGCTTGGGAATTCTATCTCTCAAGACTTGGGTATGTCCTCATATATTCGAGGACATAGTTTTTATGTTTCTTAGTTTCCTTATTAAGACTTAAAAATGTATTTATTCTATTGTAAAGGGCCGTGTCCCTAAGATTCTACGTTGTGTCTTTAAGTTGGCTTGTGACGATAAGATTTTCTAGTATTTATGAAAAGACACTTTTTATTATTATTATTGTGAAAAGTTTTAATTCCGCACTACTTTTTATGCTTTATGTTGTGAATGCTAGTTAGAGGGCTTGTACGAGACCCCAAAGGGGTCAAGTACGCCCGGTCACGATTCGAAGGTTTTCCCTAACTTCTAGGGGGTGCTTTCGGGTCGTGACAAGACTTGGTATCAGAGCATAAGGTTTTGGGAAATAGTTTAAGGTCTGAAAGTCTCACAAGCCACATCTAGTAGTATCTTGGTCATTGGTGTGAGTCGCGACACATCCATGGACAAGAGGCTATAGGATGCTAGAAGTTTCACTTTCTTCATTACTCTTGAATCGTGCCATAGAACTTAATTCGATAAGATCTCTCTCTTCTCTCCTTTGCCGGTGGTTTTCTAGATGTGATTGCTTGGAAGGGAGATGTTTCTAAGTTGAGGGAGAGTGAGTTTTGATTATATGATGGTTTTGTGGCTAGAAGAGTAAATATGAAGGTAAGATTTAAGAATTGTGATGTGATGTCAATTATGGCTAGGTGTGATTTATGAGATTAGAAGTGTAGAGGTGAGAAACTTTATGGGGATTTAGTTCTAAGCATGGTAAGAGTTATAAGGATTTAATAAAGTGCCTTTGAGGACAAATGAGTTATTTTGTGATTATGTTCAATGATGGTGGAAATGCTTTAAGGTGTAAATTTGAGGAAGTTGAAAGAATGAGGGGATTTTATAGAAGTTAAAGGCAATTCTCTTGTGTGACTAATGTTTCATAGTTGTTCTTGTGATTGGTAGATGTTGTGGTGTAGGCTTACACTAAGATGGAAAATGTGGTATGAATATCTAGTGAGCAAGTTTTGTTCCATGAGGTTGAGTTAAGTGGTGCCTAAGTGTTAAATGAGGTGATGTTTAAGAGAGTTTGTATAGGCTTGAATCCAAAAAGGGAAGTGTTATGCTTAACTTGTAAGGTTGATGTTTAGACTTGATGTGCATGAGTTAGAAGTAGTAAGAGTTCCTACCTTGTGAGGGACATAATGGTGCTTTGAAGTATGAGTCCTTGAAGATGGATTTACCCTAAGTGGGGGAGAATGAGTTGACTAAAATAGCATGTAATGTACTTAGTCCAAGAGAATCCTCAAGGGTCACTAAGTGGGAGTGGTAGTAGGGGATGCTACTCTCACATTGCACTTAGTGAAACTTGTCAAGTCTCTTTGGAGTAAGTTAAGATAGTCTTGTCTCTCATATTGTCATGTCATCTTGTTAAAGTTTCTTGAAAGGTGCATTATGGAAATTTTAAAGCATGTCGCACATCGAAGTTTTGAATTCACTGTAAGTAAGTCCAAATTTTGGAAATTTCATTTTGTTTTCATGAATTATGGTTTCAAGGTGTTATGGAATGAGCTTATGTGGTTTTATAGTTCATATGATCATGTCATCTTGATAAATTGCTCAAAGAGTGGAATTTTGAAAGTTTTGTATATTTGACAATGTTACAGTGAGTATTCACTGTGAAAAATTTGCAACTTGAGAAAAATTTGCCTTGCCTTAATTGAAGTTTAATTATGTGCAAAAATTGTTGTATATGAGCATGTTTAATGTTGGAGAAGGTAGTTCCTCCATAAAAGAAGTTTAAGGTTGAGTTTTGACTTTGTGAAGTTTGGCAAAAGTAGTATGTGTTGATAAGTGTTGAAAGTGTGAAATGATGCTCCTTGCTAATGGATGCTTTGATTGTTGATGTTTTGATCATGATCTAAGTGTATTATATGATGCTAAGTGAAGTCCTTGCTGTTCTTAAAATTTAAGTGTCATTCGAGGACGAATGTTATTCCAAGTGGGGGAGAATATAACGCCCCAAAATGAACTAAGGTGAACTAGAGCCTCATGGTTGTTTCTTGAGTTAATTTTAAGTTAAACGGAGTTAGTTTGGTGTCCTTAGGCAGTGTGCAAGGTTTGGTTAAGTTTGGAGTTCAATCGACCAAAAACGTCCATGACGTTCGGATGATATGCCTTAGAATGTACTTGTATGTCTTGGCGAGTTTGGATGAGTTTTATGTGTTCGTTTTACTTGAAACATGCGTCGGATGTTCCTTAGACCTAGACGACTTAGTTTAGGGGGTTGACGTCTGGGCACGACCTCACCTAGGACCCCAAGGACTCTAGATGAAGGGCCCCAGGACTTGGGCAAGTCTGCCCATCAGTAGCTCACGACGGCCATGGCGACGGTCCGTCGTACTCACTCAGGACGGTCCGTCGTACTCAGGACGGTCCGTCGTACTCAGGACGGTCCGTCGTACTCAGGACGGTCCGTCGACGCCGTCGAGGCGTCGTGGGTGACAGAGAGTGAAATTGGGACAGGCTCCATTTAGAAGCCAAGTGTTCCTCGACGGAACCCCGTGACGGTCCGTGGTGGACGTGACGGTCCGTCGAGGAGGTCTCATCAACGAAGCTTGCCAGTGCATGATTTAAAGGCTGCCAGCTTAGGGTGTTTTATGTAAATACACCCCAATCCTTATAAGACTCTCTTACACCCTAAACCTAGAGAAGAGCCCCCTTTTCTCTTCAAGATCCAACTCTCTCTTTCTCTCAAGAAAACTCTCTCAACTCTCTTGGAAGCTAGAAGTCAAGGAAGGATAGGAGGACGGATTGGGAATTGTTTCTTCATCAAATTCGTGGGTTTCTTTCTCATAAAGGTATGGTATCCATTCTTGAATACCTTTCCATTCAAGAAGCCAACTTCCAAAATGGTTTTCAAAAGGGGTTTTAAACTCAACTTCTTCTAAACTTTGATTTCTATTATGGGTCTTCTTGTAACTAAGTTTTAATGGTTTAAATGTATTTATCTTGGTTTGAATAGATGGTTTTGATGTTAAAACTCCATGAAACTCTTGTATATGGATACTTCAACTTTTGGCATGAAAATGGGTTATGTGAGCATGATTTGAGTAAGGTATGAACTTGGGTCTTCTTGTGTATGTCATGTTGGTGTAGCTACTGCCCTAAGGGCCTTCATATGGTGAAATATTGATAAATTGCTTATGGGTAATGATGGTTTGATTTGTTGATGAGTTGCTCTTATTGTATAGTTCTTATTATGAATTCCTATTTGAGTGGTATGGTCCACCTTATGGGTGGCGGTGCAAATTGATGAACTTGATGTTACTTAGTATGGTTTGAGTATGTGACCTTGAAGGTGTAACATGTGAAATGAAGATATATTGGAAATGGGTCTTATGTTGTGTTTGATGTAGCTTGAATTGCATGTTTGACCTAGTTTAATTCTAAATGAAGTATATGATTATGAGAAGTATGTAGAGTGTGTAGCTTGATGAATCAAGGTTAAAGTATGAGAAGAACTTGATGAAAATGAAATGATGCTTATATGCAAGGTGTGCACATGTACACACACACTCTTCTAAGATTTGTATTATGTCAAGTTGAGCAAAAAGGGGAAATCTTGAGGTGGACACACTTCGTGAGTTGAGATGTAGTGTCTAGTAACAACCTCTCCATTTCCTAGTGAGCTTTCTATGATAGACTTTTATGTTGAGAAATCCGTGTGGAGTTATGCCTAGCACCGAGAGGATATGAAGGGGAGGTGGATCGCACTTCGTTAGTTGAGATGTTGTAATCCAAAGTACATCTTGAGATAAGTACTCCTCGTTAGTAGAGAGTGAGTTACTTAGTAGCAATCTCCTTATCCCTTAACTATGTGCCCGCATAGGTATACCTATTGGAAAAGCCATGTAAACGCTAAGAAGCATGACCTTACTCTAGGCAAGTAAGGATCCCTCATCCGATAGGGGTTAATATCGGGATTCTATGTCTAGCTCTCATGGTCTTTGTCGGTTAAGCTAACTCCCACAAAAGAATTGATTTGAAACTAATTATCTTGTGTATTGTTGAAATTGTGTATGTATGTCGTGAAGTGCTCAATCCACATTAGTTACCAAGTAGGAGCATTGAGTGGGAGTAGTAGTATGGGATGCTATTCTCACATTGCACTCGGTGTGACCTATACCTACTATGGGAGAAGAGTACCTTCATGAAATCCGTGTGAATGAGTACTATGGTGTAGTGTTATGGATGATTATTGTGGAGTACTTGAGTAAATGGAATCCATTAGGAGTACTAAGTGGGAGTGGTAGTATGGGATGCTACTCTCACATTGCACTTGGTATGACCTATATTTCCATGAGTTTTTTGCATATGTTAGCCAAGGGCGTGGATTTGATTTCTAACGAAGTAAGCCTAAGATTAGGTAGTTTTAAGGGTCGCTTTGGTGTGTTTTTGAAGGGAGGTGTAATGAGAGTCCCTTCTTGGCTCACCTTAGGGAGTCTTAGAATAACCTTGGGTTAGCGCAACTTCAAAGAAAAAGGGTTCATATGACTTGGACCGTGCCTTTCACTGTAAGGTCTTCATGGTAAGAATTCAAAATGTTCACTATGATGCTTTATTCAATTTTATTGCAAGTTTAGCAAAGTTAATTGGAATGTTCCTTTTGTTTACTTTAAGTTTGGTAAGATAGCCATAAAGTGTTAAATCGTTGATTCTTATGTGGGTTTGCTTCTAGATTCATGAAGGTTATATTTGAATTGCATAAAAAGCTATCTTTACTAAAATGTCCCTTTTTGCATGTTTTTGCATATGCCATACTTAGTACATTGTTGTACTAACCCCATACTTTTTATACCTTATGAGTATAGGTTGGAAGCCTTTGGAGGATCGAAGTTGAAGCTTGGGAATCCTATCTCTCAAGACTTGGGTATGTCCTCATATATTCGAGGACATAGTTTTTATGTTTCTTAGTTTCCTTATTAAGACTTAAAAATGTATTTATTCTATTGTAAAGGGCCGTGTCCCTAAGATTCTAAGTTGTGTCTTTAAGTTGGCTTGTGACGATAAGATTTCCTAGTATTTATGAAAAGACTCCTTTTATTATTATTATCGTGAAAAGTTTTAATTCCGCACTACTTTTCATGCTTTATGTTATGAATGCGAGTTAGAGGGCTTGTACGAGACCCCAAAGGGGTCAAGTACGCCGGTCACGATTCGAAGGTTTTCCCTAACTTCTAGGGGGTGCTTTCGGGTCGTGACACTTCCTTTAGAAGGTCTAGTAGTTGATGTGAAGCTTTCTTATGAAGAAGTCCTAGTTTAAATTATAGACCATCAAGTGAAGAGGTTAAGGAATAAAGAAGTAGTTTCTGTAATGGTTATATGGAGGAATAACATAGTGTAAAGTGCTACTTGGGAGGCTGAGGCTGATATGAAGTCCCATTATCCTCATCTTTTTCATTTTTCTCATATTCAAAGTTGAGGTTAGTAGTTCCTCTTAGTTTTTAGTGAATTGTGATTCATGTGTAATATTGAGATTCTCATTATTTCTTTTATGTGTGACTGCTCTTGTGAGAATTCATGTTTAATGTATCTTGATTTTTCATGAATTATATGTTCGTCATTGTTGGTGTACAGTTTAGTACGTTGATGGTGTATTTGATTTCATGAAATGTTGTGTTGAACATGCTAAGTTATGTTTTGATTAAATGGAATATTGGCTCTTATGTGTTTATGTTGGGCTTAATTTAGATAGAGAATGTAGTTCATCCTTATATGATATTAAATGATCAATTTGGTGCATATTGGGTTGTGGATGTAGTTCTACTTCCCAGTGATGCATTATCATGTTTGGGGGAATGAAGTCGATGTTTCCTCCTTTGCCATTGCATTATTATTATTATGTTGTATTCTTGTTGGCCTGCTAGTCTTCAGTCGTTATTCCCCCTATAAGTGTTAAGAGTGTCATTTGAGGACAAATGTTTCTTAGGGGGGGGGGGAATTAGGACACTTCAGAAAATTATAAGTTAAACTATAGCCTAACGTATGTTAAAAATCATAAAAATGAGCCACAGACTGTTAGTATAACCATTTAGGGTTAAATTGGGGTTTAGGATTCAAGGCCTAATTGTCACGACCCGCACCTACACCCTAGAAGTTAGGGTGTTCTTGGATCATGACACGGTGTACTTTACCTCTCGGAGGTCTTGCATAGGACCTTTCGTATCTTTCATCGCATATACATAATGAAAAGTAGTGCGGAATTAAGACTTTTCACAAAACAATAGAATATCTCTAAGAACATCTTTCATTAGAAATCATAGGAAATACTAAGTCTCAATCTCATCAATGCTTAGACACGAGAATACTTGGGGCACGGCCGATACATCAAAATATAGAAATACTTAGTCTATTACAATACTTCAATATAAAAGAAAACTAGGATAACTATGCCCTCGAATCAAGAGAGGACATAAATTCACTGGAAATGATGCTATAATCCAAGACTTGCTTCCCAATGCTCATCACCTACCAACCACTATAGAAATAGAAATATATATGGAATTAGTACAAACACATGTATTAAGTATGACATAATATATAAAAATCATGAAAATGAACATTTATTGGAAATATGCATCTTTTGATTTAAATATCATAATATAATCATAAGAACAACATTTAACACCTTAGAAAGACTTAAGGAATCATATAGACAATTTATCACATTTGTAAGGAACCTTGCTGTTACAGTGAAATCCTTCACTGTTACAGCGAAGTTTCTCAACTTCACCTGAGACACCTTCTAGCATGTAATTTCCCCCACTAAAAGCTATCCTAAAACTCACTTAAGTAATATATAAAGAGACCGCCCATATACCCTCTCTAAGCATGCCTAAATGATCCTCAAGACTAATAATGAGACACATACATTTACAAGACACCAAAACACATAACATGTATAGTATGACATTCTCCTTATGAAGCTATCAAAAGACTTACTTAAGTACTCCTATAAGAGAACGCTCATACACCCTCTTCAAGGTTACCTGAATAATCCTTAATACTTCCTAAGCTTAGATCATGCCTAAAGTATCAAACAACTTCCCTAACTAGAGTCATTCTCAAGACTTCCCTAGATAAGACATGAAGAGATCATCCCTTATGCCCCCTTCACACTTTAACTATGAAATCCTTAAAGTCACTCTAGATTTGGTACCCCTTCATTTACATGATTTCTAACTTAAGTCATTAATTCATTAGTTCATGAAGAGACATTAATCACATAGAGGACATTCAAGTAATGGTCTTTGAGAAGACCTAGGCACTCTCACTAACATTGTAATGACCCGCAAGTATACCCTAGAAGTTAAGGGAATCCTTAGGCCGTCACAAGGCGTACTCGACCTTTCAAAAGTCTTGGAAAACCGTATTAGCTATCATTCCTTACATAAGACATGAAAAGTAGTGCGGAAATTTAAACTTTTCACGATAAATATTAATAAGTAAAACACCTTTTATAAATAGTAAGGATAGTATCATCGTCACAAGCCAACTTAAAGACACAACATAATTATATTAAGGACACGACCCTTTACATTGATAGAAATACATAATTAGTCGTAAAATAAAGAAACTAAAGAAACATAGACTATGCCCTCGAATATATGAGGACATACTTATTCTTCAGAGTCGATTCCCAATCTTGCCTTCTAACCTTCAACTCGCCTCCAACCTAACTTATAAACTATAGAAAAGTATGGGGTTAGTACAAGACATTGTACTAAGTATGGCATTACGCAAAATCGTGCAAAAAAGGGACAATTTAGTTGAAACATACAAGTCATGTTATTTTCGTAAAATCCTTCATGAATTAAGTCACAAGACATCATTTAAAACCATCATTTAGAACATAAGGCAAAACATCCATTTTTCTGCGCATAAAAGCATACTTACATTGAGCCCAAAATTACACATGAACTACTCCTATCCTAAGTTGTCCAAAGGTTCCTCTAAGTAAGACATAAGGATATCTCCCATACAACCTCCTCAATACCTACTCAAGAGATACTTAAGACTACTAGGGATAGGCTTACCTCATTTCATTTAAACGAGTTACCATTCAATATCAAAGACACTATAGAATCATACATATACTTAGGAACTTCACATCAGAACCATCTTCCAAGAAAACCCCTAATTTACACTTGGTGCCATTTGAAAGTAGCATCCCATACTACCACTTCCACTTAGTGCTTCTTATGAATAACTTTAGAATAGGCAAATCACATTCATCACATACTAAGCTTTCATCATACAAGTCATAACATTAACATGCTTCCTTAACATTTAACATACAATCATATTACTTTCATTTACATCATGTCATGACCCATTCATGCATTTCATATAAGGCCACACCAAAACTCCCTCCAAATGTCTACTTGTGCAATGGATAGGTAGCGTCCCATTCCACCATCTACCCTAAGTAGTACACCCTTAAGAAAACTTAGTTCGTTTACATTCATTTGTGGGGTCTAGCTTTAACCGACATAGATCATGAGAGCTTGACATGGAATCTCGGTACGACCCTTACCGGATGATGGATCCCTACTTGCCTAAGGTAGGGTCATATTCTTTAGCCTTTACATGGGTTCTCCAATAGCAACACCTACGTGGGAGCATATTTAAGGGATAAGGAGATAGATACTAACTAACTCACTCTCTACTTACGAGGAGCACCCAACTCAAGAGGTACATTGGATACAACATCTCTACTCATGAAGTGTACCCACCCCCTCTTCAAATCCTCTCGGTGGTAACCATAACTCCCCCACGGAGTCTTAAACATTCATTGACTATTGGTTAAGACATAACTATTGAACACCCCTTCTAAACTCATGGAAGGTATCAAAACTCCAACGTATCTTTGGAAAGCTCATCGGGAATAGTGATGTTGCTACTAAACACTTCATCTCAAATCGCGAAGAGTGTTCACCCCAAAATCTCTCTTTTTCATACTTAGGAATAGTAGGGATGGTCTAGACACTTCATATCTACTATGAAGAGTGTCTACCCTACAATCCCCTATTTTTATTCATTGACTTCATTCATGCATTCGAGTGTGTGTGAGTACATGTGAGCACACCTTTCACATAATGATCATCATTGATAACATTGATTACTAAACATGCTCATACCCACATTTATAACAATTTACACACTATCATAATTCACATATCAAATAGATACTTCATTTAGACATAAACCCTTCAAGATACTAATTTCAACCTTCTAACACATATCATACATATACATATTGAAATCATCCCTTCGCATCACATATCATGCCTTCAAGGCCATTTTCAAAATACACATATAACTTCATAAACTTCAAGTAAACACCGCCACCAAAGGTGGACCATACCACTCAAGAATTACTTCAATATAACTTAACCAAGATAGAAAAACTTACCCTTTATCCAAGCCTTTACCACCTATTCAAATTTTATACAATAATCCATAATGAAATAGCTCTTAGGGAAGTAGCTAAAACTCAATTAAACCACCAAGAAACAATAACTTTAACATTATCTAGTCATGCTCATAGAACCTATTTCATAAGCCAAAAGTTGATAAAAAGAATAGACATGATTCCATTGGGGTTTTGACATTAAAATAATCATTTAAATCTAAGAACAACTCTTTTAATCAATAAAATATTTTCATGCAAAGATCCATACTTAGAGTCAAGGAACAAAGAAGTTTGAAGTTTGAAATCCTTTTTTAAATTTCTTTGAAATGGATCCTTGAATGAAAGAATAGTCAAGAATGAACTACCATAGCTTAATATGAAGAAACCAACCAAATTTGGTGAAGAAAACATGGAGAACTTGGTCCTCGGATCTTGAAGCTTCTCCAATGGAGGTTTTTGGAGAGAAGGTTTTCGGAGAAATTTGATTTGATCTTTAGGGTTGGAAATGATGGGTGAAATGAGGTTTAAAATGACCAAAATCAGTCCATAAATGATCCTCAAAGTTCCCAAAATACCCTCACACCATTTGGACCATTTTCCAACTTGAAATTTGACTTAAAAATGTCGCGTCCAAATCAGAGACTTGTCTGCGCGTCGCAAAGCAAGCTCCATATTTTGCCTCTAAAAATTTCTGAGGCAGTGGACCTCGTGTCCCTGGCGCGTCGCAAGGGGGACTTCAGATTCTGCCCCTGCACGCTTCCTTGGGCAGCTTCTTGTCCAATGTTTGGGTCGTCATTGGGGACCCTTAGGTTGATCCTCGGGGCGTCGTTCTCAGACGTTTCAACCCTTTAAATGTCACTATACCCATAGGAACCATTGACACTCAATTTCACTCTCAAACCATCCCCCAAATCTTCACTAAAAACACTACAACACATTAGTTCAACTTCGACTAGTTTTCGGACGTCTTGAGCATTTGACTTCCAAATGCTCCCAAACTTTATGAACTGACTTCTAATTGTAAAATACACTATTTTAATACATTATTAACTCATGAAAAACAAGTGAAGCTCTAGTTTGACCTATTTCATTTTTAGGGTCGTTACAAACATATTCAAAGCCTAAGGGTGCAATGACTAGGTAGCATCCCATACCACGACCTAATCTTCATAGACTTCTCAAATACTAGTAGGTATCCCATAAGATGAGAATAGACAATAACCGACAAAGAACATAGTAGAGAAGCATGGAATCCGGATTTGTAACCTACTCCGATGGAGGGTGTTCTACTTGCCAATGGTTGAACTTAGACACATCCCATGTAGTCACATGGTTAAGGAATATGAAGCGCGTACTTGGTACTCTAGTCTCGTACTTCACAAGAGATGCTTCCCTTACCATACTCACTCGGTTCTAGACTTTTTTCTCATAGAGTAATTTACATTAAAGGATCATACGAATGGGTTCCATATCTAGTTCATAACCCAATCACATTCACTCTACCAAAGAGGTCACCTAGGGCTGCCTTACAATGGCGACGGACGATAGCTTAATGACTTTCCTAAGGGTCATATAATGTCATTCCATCCGACAAACCTTAAATCCACCATTCATTACAAAAAGTATACCATTACGATTTTCAACTTCAAGGTTCATAACCATACCACTAGGTTTAAGGTTTCACATAAAGGACCCTCTTAGAAACATTCAAGGTCTCATACAATTCATACATACAAGACTAAAGTCTTTAGCATCCTAAGTCAAGACATCTCATATTCACATTCATACATGCATCAAGTAAGTGACAGAAGTCTATCACACAAGACACACTAAGACTTCACTTTATCGCATATAGCATATCATACTAGAAGCACATAGAAATAACAATTATCATCTTTAAGTCATCCTTTACACTACTATAACGTCATCAATATAACCATCATAGACTCATACATCTAAGTAGGCATAATTATACATCAACTCTACGACCACACACATAAGGACATAGTCATAGTCTAACATGATCACCTAATATCAATAGAAGAAACCATATACTTTCACATTACTTAACATATAGGTAGATATGATCATACTTTACATAATCAACTACACAAATCATAATATTACTTCAAGTACTCTGCCGACAAGGCCATGATCATCGTGATACATAAAATAACGCCGACAATGCCACATTATTCACGTAGCACCGCCACCATAAGTGGACCATACCAATAACAACATAATTCAAGAGATACATAATATAAAATAAAGAGAATTATGGCAGTGTACCACCAATCCATTCTCTCCACTTCAATCCTTAGCTAAATCATCCAATTCAATAACAATAGGCCCTTACCCATGGCCATGATCATCAATTCAATACAAAAACCATAATTCTCAATGAAACTGGGTCATGTCAATATAGATTTATAAAACTAAGACAAACTATACATCAATTGAATACAATTGTTACATCATTCAATAGCCCATAGAAAACTACACTAGAGTTCATAAGCATTAAGACAATATCAAGTCAACCTCAATGTAGTAAAAACTAGGGTTCATCAATTACATGGGTTCATAGGTCAATTGTATTGAAATCATCTAATTAACAACAATTCAATCCATATATAATAATTTAAAACCTTTAAGGCAAGAACCAATGGATAGATCATAAAATTAGACAAGTTCATCTTTAGAAAACTTTAGAAATATCTTTGAATTTTGGGATCCTTGATGAATAGAGTTTCAAGAATCAAAAAGCATACCTCAATGATGTTAATCCACAAAATTGATGAATAATAACCACTCAAACCTCCAATCCAAGCTCTTCCTTGAGTTTTGGCTTCAATGGAGTTCTAGAGAATTTCTTCAAGAATTTGGGTTTTGATTTTGAAGAATGAGTTCGTCTAGGTATTTAGGACTTAAATAAATGTTTAAAATACCCAAAATACCCTTAACCGCCAAAAGTATTATTTTGAAATGGGTTTAATTTACCAATTCACTCCTAGACATTACAGTTAACTGCACAGAAACATCCCCCACAGACAGTTGTCAAACGACGGCCCGTTTTCCAACCAACGGACAGTCATATTTGTCCGTGGTTTGGGACTGAAGCTTATCTTTGGAAGGGACTCCTCACATGCCTAAGTCATAACCCATGACTCCCATCGATGAGGCGTCGACTGGCCAAGGAGCCGTCTACTGCCTCCGTCGTTTGGGGTTGTCTTGGGTAGTTTTTGCTCAAGGAAATGGTCCTTTCGCAAGGACCCTTGGTTGTTCCTTGGGGACTTTTGCCTAGACATTTCCAACCCGAATATGTTCGTGTATGAATTAATATGTTTGTGTACGAGTTTAGGTACTTTCACATGAATTTCATCAAAAACGAACACGTAGAACTCGACGAAACATGCTTAGACACACAAGGTCATTTCAAGGCAAACATTTCGAATGTCATGGACGTTTTTGGACGTTTGACCTCCAAACTTCACGAAACTTGACACACTGCCTATATACACTATAATAACTTATTTAAGGACCTCATAAGCTCATGAATCACAGATAACACATAAAACATATATAAGGAACATAAATGACTTAGTCGTCGAACGTCTTTGTCGTCCCTTTGAGGATTGACTTCCGATTCACCTAATACTTTAGACACTGCCTCATTACCACATTATAAACAATTTTAGGACCTTAGACTCTCATGACAACCATATTAGTCTCTAGTTTACCTAAGACGTTTTTGGGATCTTACAATCTCCCCCACTTGGACAACATTAGTCCTCAAATGACACTTGCCACTCTCAGAACACTACCAAGAGTAATGATTCAGTTAACAACACTCAACCATGCCACATATCAAATTTACAACACACAATCAAGGGGAAACAACAATTTCACATAATCAGGAGAATCACAACACAACAAGAAGTTAGAAAAAATCTACAACTCATTATGCCATAAAACTCACATCCTTCATTCCAAATAGCAAAAAATCCTTTTATATTCATTATTATGCTCAGACATCAGTTCTAGCCACATTACAACAATTTTCAACCAAATAATGAATTAGTCAATTTTTCAAAATCTTCACAGTGAACTGCCAGTTTTACATTGAATTATGCAACATTTTTCAATAATGCAAATTTTAGGCAATTCATGATAGAAACATGATAATATGCAAATTAAAACCATATAAACTCTATTTACAACATGATCATCATTTCATGAAATGCACAATGCAAGGAACCAGTGAAATATAATTCCAATAAGACTCTTAAACACCATGCACATGCAACATGCTTCTATGACTTTCTAGCCAATCCACTAACTATACTCACCCACTTAGAAAGAACTCATAACACTAAAAGAAATATAAGAACTTACCATCATCATCACCACCCTCATCCGGCATTGATCCTCTTGCCCAGAGTGCATAAAAACGAGCCTTTGACTATGGAACATCATCTTTTGGAACATTAGGAGCCACTTGCTTACCCTCTTTTCCTCTATAAGGAATATTAGGACAATCCTTCACTTTGTGTCCATCTTTACCACATCCAAAGCAACTCCAGGTACCCAATAGACATTCCCCATAGTGCCTCTTCCCACAAGTAGCACATGTAGGCTTACCATATTGAGAACCACCTCCCTTCTCAAATTTCACCTTAGCCCTCCTAGGTTCATCTTGACTTGAGAACTTCTTCTTGGACCTAGGTTGACTTCGATCACTAGACCCACTCCTCTTCAAATTTCTAGCAATCCTACCTAGTTTAGACACCTCAATCAATTGAGCATAAACCATGAGTCTAGATAGGGTCATATCATCATGTAGCATGGTCGTACGACATTCTTCTCTCACAAGGTCGGCAACACCCGTAATAAACGTACTCATCTTATCCCTTGGGTTAGACACCAAGGATGGAGCAATCCTAGACAACATAGAGATTTTCAAAGAGTACTCCTCAACACTCATATTGCCTTGCTTGAGATTGATAAACTCCTCTACCTTCACCTCCCTCCATTCACGGGGAAAGCACTTTCCTACAAAAGCTTTCTTAAATTCTTTCCACTAAATAAGACCCTATTTAACCAGCCTATTATCCTTCCATTGAGTGTACCACATTTGTGAAACATCCCCTTAATTGATATGAAGCTAACTCTTCAATAGCACTCAACACCTTGTACACACAATGAAGAAACTCTTGGGGGTCCTCAACAACCTTAGAGACAAGAAAGATAGGAGTATTCATCCTCACAAAGTCTCTCAACTAAGAGGTCGTAGTGTTCTACACAACATTCACCCTAGGCTCCATACTCTTATTCACTTGAGTAGTCACGGCTTGGTATAAAGCAAACAAAGCCTGTCTAATCTATCTATTTGTCAATTCAGGGTGAACCACTGGAACATCATTACCTCCTTCCACAATAGGGACTTGATCACCTTGGGGAGGCACTTGAGAACCTTGAATTAAACTTTTCACAAAACAATATAATATCTTTAATAACATCTTTCATTAGAAATCATAGGAAATACTAAGTCTCAATCTTGTCAAATCTTAGACACGAGAATACTTGGAAAACGGACCATACATCAAAATATAGAAATACTTAGTCTATTACAATAATTCAATATAAAAGAAAACTAGGATAACTATGTGCTCGAATCAAAAGAGGACATACTTCAACTTAAACTTTAAATGATTCTATGATCCAAGCCTTACTTCCCAATGTTCCTCACCTACCAACCACTATAGAGATAGAAATATGTATGGAATTAGTATAAACACATGTACTAAGTATGTCATAATGTATAAAAAAACATGACAATGGAAATTTATTTGAAATATGTATCTTTTGATTAAAATATCATAATATGATCACAAGAACATCTAACACCTTAGAAACACATAAAGAATCACATAGACAATTTATCACATTTTTAAGGAACTTTACATTGAAATAATTCACTATTACAGTAAACTCCTTCACTGTTACAGTGAAGTTTCTCAACTTCACCTTAGACACCTTCTCGCATGTAATTTCCCCCACTAAAGCTATCCTAAGACTCACATAAGTAATACAAATAGAGACCACCCATGCACCCTCTCTAAGCATACGTAAATGATCATCAAGATATGTAATGAGACACATACATTTACAAGACACCAAAACATATAACATGATTAATATGTCCTTCTCCTTACCAAGGGTATCAAAAGACTTACTTAAGTACTCCTAGAAGAGAACGCACATACACCCTCTTCAAGGTTACCTGAATAATCCATAAGACTTCCTATGTTTAGATCATTCCTAAAGTATCAACCAACTTCCCTAACTAGAGTCATTCTCAAGACTTCCCTAGATAAGACATGAAGATATCATCCTTATGCCCCCTTCACACTTTAACTAAGAAATCGTTAAAGTCACTCTAGATTAGGTACCCATTCATTTACATGCTTTCTAACACAAGTCATTAATTTATTAGTTCATTAGGAGACATTCATCAAATAAAGGACATTCAATTAATGTTCTTGGAGAAGACCTAGGGACTCTCACTAACGTCTTCAAAGCCTAAGGGTGCAATGTCTAGGTAGCGTCTCATACCACCACCTAAACTTCATAGACTTCTCAAATAATAGTAGGTATCCCAAACGATAAGAATAGGCAATAACTGACATAGACTATGGAATCCGTAGTTTTAACCTACTCCGATGGAGGGTGTTATACTTGCCAATGGTAGAACTTGGACACATCCCATGTAGGCACATGGTTAAGGAATATGAAGGGCGTACTTTGTACTTTAGTCTCATACTTCACTAGAGCTACTTCTCTTACCATACTCACATGGTGCTAGCCTTTGTTCTCATAGATAATTTACATTAAAGGATCATACGAAGGGGTTCCATATGTAGTTCATAAGGCAATCACATTAACCCGACCAAAGAGGTCCCCTAGGGCTGCCTTACAATTGCGACGAATATATCTTAATGACTTTCCTAAGGGTGATATGATGCCGTTCCAGCCAACCAACCTTAACTCCACCATTCAGTACAAGAAGGATACCATTACGACTTTCGAGTTCAAGGTTCATAACCTTACAACTAGGTTCAAGGTTTCACACAAAGGACCCTCTTAGAAACATTCAAGGTCTCATACCATTCGTACATACAATACTAAGAGGATTTAGCATCCTAAGTTAAGACATCTCATATTCACATTCATAACACAAGTCTACCACATAAGAGACACTAAGACTTCACTTTATCTCATATAGCATATAATATTAGAAGCACATAGGAATAACCATTATCATCTTTAAATCATCCTATAAACTGCTACAACATCATCAATATAGCCATCATATACTCATATATCCAATTAGGAATAATTATACATCAACTCTAAGAACACACACATAAGGACATAGTCATAGACTAACATGATCACCTATATCAATAGAAGAAACCATATACTTTCACATTACTTATATCGGTAGATACAATCATACTTCACATAATCAACAACACAAATCATCGTATTACTTCAAGTAGTTTGCCGATAAGGCCATGATCATCATAATACATAAAGTAACGACGACAAGGCCATATCATTCATATAACACCACCCCCATATGTAGACCATACCAATAATATAATAATTCAACAGATATATTATATACAACAAAAAGATAATTAGGGCAGCGTACCACCAGTCCATTGTCTCCAGTTCAATCCTTAACTAAATCATCCAATTCAATACAATAGGCCCTTGCCTATGTCCACGATCATCAATTCAATACAAAAACCATAATACTCAATGAAACTAGATCAATTCAATATAGATTTATCAACCTAAGACAACCTATACATCAATTGAATACAATTGTGAAATCAATCAATAGCCTATAGAAAAGAACACTAGAATTCATAAGCATTTTCGACAATATCAAGTCAACCTCAAAGTAGTCAAAACTAGAGTTCATCAAATTACATGGGTTCATAGGTTTATTGTGTTGAAATAATCTAATTAACAACAATTCGATGCATATATAATGATTTAAAAACTTTAATGCAAGAACCAATGGATAGATCATAAAATTGGACAAGTTACTTTAGAAATCTCTTTGAATTTTGGGCTCCTTGATGAATAGAGTTCCAAGGATCTAAAAACATACCTCAATGATGTTAATCCACGAAATTGATGAAGAATCACCACTCAAACCTCCAATCCAAGCTCTTCCTTGAGTTTTTGCTTCAATGGAGCTCTAGAGAATTTCTTAGAGAATTTGTGTTTTGATTTTGAAGAATGAATTCATCTAGGTGTTTAGGACTTAAATAGATGTTTAAAATACCCAAAATAACCTTAATTAATCTTCCAAATTCTATTTTGTACGTGGGGTAAATTTACCAATTCTCTAGATATTATAGTGAACTGCGCAGAAATAGCCCCCACATACGGTTGCCAAACGACGACCAGTTTCTTTTCCAACGAACCGTCTTGTTGGTCCGTGTTGTGGGAATGAGGCTTGTATTTGGTAGGGCCTCCTCCCATGCCTAAGTCTTGACCCACGACTCCCATAGAAGGGAGTCGACTTGCCAATGAGCCGTCTACTGCCTCCGTCGTTTGTATCTGTTTTGGGCAGTCTTGGCTCAAGGAAAGGGTCCTTCGTCAAGGACCCTTGGTTGGTACTTGGGGACTTTTCCCAAAAGTTTCCAACCTGAATATGTTTGTGTATGATTTTATGACCTCTCACATGAATTTCATCCAAAAACAAACACGTAAAACTCAACGAAACATGCTTAGGCACACAAGGTTATTTCAAGGCAAACCTTTCGAACGTCATGGGCGTTCTTCGACGTTTGACCTCCAAACTTCACGAAACTTGACACACTATCTATATAAGCGATATTAACTCATTTATGGACCTCATAATCTCATGAATCACACATAAACATGTAAAACACATATAAGGCACATAGATGACTTAGTCGTCGAACGTCTTAGTCGTCCCTTGAGGTTTGACTTCTGATTCACCTAATACTTTGGACACTCCCTCATTAACACATTATAAACCATTTTAGGACATTAGACACTCATGAAAATTATTGTAGGCTCTTATTTACCTAAGTCATTTTCGGGATCGTATACTAATAGAGGAGTTCCAAGCAAATGGAGCAAGCCAAGGCAAAAAGCCAAGGATGGACCAAACTTGGAGCTACTACCTCAAATATCTACGACAATCACCACGGATCATGGTCAAGACCAAATCCAGTGGGAGGCTTCGTGGAGTGGCCTTTCAAAGAGATAAGGACTCCAAGTGTCCTTAACACCTTCGCAACCCACACGAGAGGGGGACCACATGTAGTGGTCCACTCAATAGCTCCTGAGGTGGGGCGTGAGACTCCCTTAGTCTTGAAGGAGGTGAGGCAAATTTTGGGAGTTACTGCCTGAGTCACAATGGGCACCATAATAAGCCGAGGTGCACTTTACGGGGAGGGAGTGGCTGGTGAACTTGAATTAGCCTTATAGTTTTTGGCATGCTTGAGGAGGCTACTGCCTCAACCTTCACGAGAACTATTGCGGGTCGTGGTGCTCTTCACTGCTCATGAAGGGTGGCTCGTGAGCCTAGGCTGGTTTTCTTATTGAAGGTTAAGTTAGCCAATTCCTTTTTAGTCCAATTAAGTGAATGGTGTTTTGGGTATTTTAGGGGTTAAATATATATTGGTTTTAAGATATTTTTTATCCATTCCCAAATAAAAAACACAAACACTCTAACAGTCTCCCAAAACCCAATTTCCTCAAATATTTCTCTCTCTACAAAGTTCCTCCATTGAAGAACACCAAGCTCCAAGATTAGGGTTCAAGATCCAAGGTTTTCACTTCAATTTAGTGGCACGTATTCAATTAAGGTATGGAAGCTCTTCACTCTTGGTATATTTTACCAAAGAGGCTCTCTCAAAATTTGATTTCTAAGTCCCCAGTTTCTAGGTTTTCAAATTAATTCATTGATCTCTTTCTAAAATCATTTATTTTGATTTATAATGGTTATTTATGATTATATATGATGATTTGTGGATTAATTCATGTAAGGTTTATGGTGTTTGATCAAATCCACAAAAGAGCCATGATTTCCCCTTCTTCCTCGAATCTAAATCGTAGTATGCTTTGATTGATTAATGAAGGAAGAGAATCTAATATGTTTCTATGTAATTCGTTATTGTATTATGATGTTATCATATATGATGAATGAATACCCTGAAGTTAGGATTGATTCTTGCAGAAGCCTTTAAGTCTATGAATGAAGGCTTTCAATTTTGATAATAGTCTTAAATTGAATTGTTGATCACATATTGAGGTGCTTACTTGAATTATGAATTGTGGTGTTGAGTTATGCTTCCTCTCCCATACAACCCAAATTATGATCAATTATGCTATGATATGAACATGTCTGTTATGTTATGCTATGACATAAATATGAATCTTATGCTATGATATGAATACGAATGTTATGATATGATTAAGGTAGTGTTGTTATGTTTAATTAAAGGAAATTATCATAATCACTATATGAATATGATATGAAAGGAAATCCTCACATATTGTTGGTTCTATGGATGAAAGATTTTTCTCATCTATAGAACCTGTTAGCTATGTGATATATTTTTAATTGAGTCCATCGGGCATTCTTTATGAACTAATGCATAACTGAAGGCGTAATGATCCTTTAATAGGATTGTTCTTAGAATCAAGTGGATGTGATTATGAGATGGTTCCTTCACGTTAGTAGTTGGGTTCCCACTATGGTGTCTCATGAGATGGAAACCCGCATGCCATAAGTAAAAGGTTTCTACAAGCAGTCTACATAGCCCTTAACTATGTGCCCGCATAGGTCTTTCTAGTGGATCCACAATATATCTAGGTATGTCTAGTTTCACCTTAGGAAAGTGAGACACCTCTTTTTCGTGTAGGGGTAGAACACCGCATTCCATGTAGCTCACATAGTCTATGTCGGTTATTGATAAAATTCCTTTATTTTATGAATTAAGATATAAATATGACTTATGAATATGAATATGAACTCTAACTAGGGCTTCTTCAGGGGTACTACTTAGTATAGGTATGTGCATGTGACTTTACCTATGAATTGCACAAGTGGGTTCTTTGAGGAGTTCTTCTGTGAGTTTTATGTACAATGATTGATGTATGATATTACGGTTTGTTTCACCTATTATGATGTTGATTATGTATGTGACTATACTTATTTCTTCTTGATGTCATTACTAAATATATATGGGCGTATGGGACTTCATATATACATTGCACAAGTGAACTTGAAAGGGGGTCATGGGTTGTGTCTTTATGGTATGATTCAACTCAAACATGTAAGATATGAACTATGGCTATGTAGAATGTTACTTATGATCATGAATGTCTATTTATCTTATAGTATGAATTGGTTATGTATTCCTTTAAGGTGCAATATGGCTTTTAAAATGAAATAACATGTTTTTCACTAAAAGTCCATTTTTGCATTGACACACCCAGGAAATTTCATGACCTAAACTAGAGCCTCATATGTTGAGTAATAATGATTTTAGACATAAATAAGTTTAAATAACTTTTTTGAGAAGTATTGGGGCCATAGCATCAAAGAAAGGCCTTAACGTCCGGAAACTAGAGAAATTGAACTAGTTAACGTCCCTATGTTTGGTGAATGTTTGGGAGGGTCAGATGAAGTTCAAAACTTGTAAAAAGACTTTAAATAGTTAATATGTAGTACATAGGGTCAAAACATACAGTCACTACACCCCAAGGACCACCGGAAGGGTCCATGGGGAGGACCCGAACATGGGCGAGCAGGCTGCCAAAGCAGCCTGCAAGCAGCAAAGAATTGGGTGGCTGATGCGCGTCGCGCATCCATTACGTGGGAATCCAAACATTGCATCGCCATGAGGGTAATATAGGAGGCTCACTATCTCAAACCGGATTTCAAAAATATATTGTGAAATTAACCGTCGACGCGCAGCCTCTTCACAGATTCGTAAAAGTCGCATTTTAAACATTTTCACTTCACAAAAAGACCCATTTAAGTGAGGGGTCTTTATTGTAATTTAAGGGGTGACTATATAAGGTATTAGGGTCAGTTTAAGGTCATTTTTAACACCCAAATCAAGTCTCAAAAGTTGAAATAAAAAATCACCCTCATCTCTCTCAAATTCTCTCTTCCTCTAAACCTCCATTGAAGACCATTAGATATCCAAGAAGAAGATCAAGCCTTCAAGTTTCAAACCAAATTTCGTGGATTTATCATCTCTAAGGTATTTTTTTTCACTCTTGGGATCCTTTTCCCCAAGAGGTCCCTCCAAAAGATGATTTCTAAATCTTCCAAAATCTAGGTTTTCTGCTACACATGGGTCTTATTTGAAAAACGAATTTATGAATCAATCGTGATAAATTATTATGAATAAATGTTGTTTAAGTATATATTGATGGTTAATTGATTATTGTATATGAGATTTGCCCAGACCCATGTCTTTCTCCCAATTTCATGAAAACCATGAATTGATATGGTGAATTGTGAAGATCATGAATATGTAGATTGACTTCATTGTTGTTAATTGTGCAATTGGTTCTTCAATTTACCTTGTTTATGTAATTGGTTATGTATTATTGGTAATGGAAGTATGAAGGTTCTTGGAAGGGGAAAAGAGGTATGTTGATTGGTTCTTTTTGGATTCAACTATGAATTATGAGTTACTTAGATTGTAATGCTTCTATGTTTAATATGTGGTTGTGCATTTGATGCTAAGTATTCCTAATCCCTAACCCTAAGACATTGAATTAGACATGATCTATGTATGCATGTTATTATACGATTTTTGTATGATTGGAGGTAGTTTCTTATCATTACAATAAAGTGTTAAGTGAAAGATTTCCTCACTTATGGAGTGGTGTCTAAAGTGAAAAGATTGTTCTCACTTGTGATGACCTATGAGATAGATATGCTAAGATGTTTACATAGGGGTGTAGAAGATACTAATATGAACTTGTATGATGAAATAATATGATCACTAAAGGGAATGATTACTTAGCATCGAAAGGTCATGTAAATGAGATGGAAGTCTCACGTTAGTAAGTCCGGCCTCCCATATGGGTTTCCTCACGTTAGTAAGTCCGGATTCCAAAATTATTTGTTGTCTCATAAGATGGAAACCTCCGTGTTAGTAATTCAAGGTTTCTAGCAACAATATCCTTGACCTTTAACTATGTGCACACATAGGACTCTAGCTTAGTGGATCCACCTAGATAGCTACGTACGAATGATTAAACCTTTGGGAAGTGTTAACCCTTTATTTTTAGTGTGGGAGCAGAACACCGGATTCCATGTAGCTCACATGGTCTCATGTCAGTTATTGCACTTCTTCCCTAAAGTAAATGTAAATGAATAAGTTAAGTATGTGAACTCTTACTAGGGTTGTCTTGAAGGCTACTTGTAGCACTCCGAAAGTCTAAGACGTGTTCTAGAGCCTAACATAAAGGTATAAGGGTTCTGTCACTGTTTTAAGGTCCAAAATAGTATTTATAAGTAATGTAGGAAGTTTGGAAATCAAAATATCAAAGAACGTCCATGACGTACAAAAACTAGTTCAATGAGGTGCTAGTGTGCCTTAGCCTGTTTGACTAAGTTTTAGGAGTCGGAAAATGATGCAATTTGGTGGTAAGATGTGTAACACGTATTAGAGTTAGTTGATAGTCGAAACGTCCGGGTACGACTCCGCAAGGACAAACCAAGGGCCCTTGAGGACCCTTCAAATTTAGAAAATGTTGCCAAAAGGCAGTGTCCAAAGACAGTTGAAGGCGACGCCTCATGGTCCAATCGACAGGGCATCAATGTCCACCTTCGATGGTCACTTTGCCAAATACATGGGAGTCATGTTTTGACAAGTATAAGTCAATAACGCCACACCAAAAATATGGTTGGTCCCATTTGTATCTCTTTCCCCTAAGAGCTCCTTCAAGTTGATTTCAAAAATATGAAATTCAAGTGGGTTCTCTTCCAATACGAAATCGATCTTATGAATTGATTTATTTATGATTTATTTTGGATATTATCAGTAGATTAACATGTATTATAAGTCAATTATGTTACTGTTTGATGTATTTGTCTAAATTGTAGAAGATGACCTATTTCTCTTAACCCTAGATTGTGATCTTGAATTGAATTGTGTAGTATTGATACAATTGACTTGGTTAATGTGTGAATTACTATCCTATGTTGTTATTATGTAAATTTATGAATAGATTGAGATGAATTGTAATCCTATCATGCTAGTTGTTGAGTAATTTACCTAGATTGTGGAGTATATCATGAATTTGACTTAAGTCTCTAACTCTAGACAATGAACTAGTAGTGAAATGTTAACTAATGATTCAATTGACTTTATTATTATGTTGTTTACTATTATATGATGATATTAACCCATTTTTGGGTTGAATTGGATGGTTGATGTTAAGACCATGATGGTGACTTCTGAAGGAGATTTGAGTAAGTCTTACGATCTCAACTCTTTACTTCAATTATGGTTACCTGTGATTAAGTGATGGTGTTGTATTGAAGTATACCTTATGTTAATACTGATAGGGTTGGTATGATGTTTAATTGAAATGTCTTGACTATGGTTTGTGAGGTGTTGGCTAAGATGTAAATGTAATATGGATTGTGATAACATACCAATGTGCCTTATCATGATATGATTGTGTAAATGTGCTAACCTCACATGTATGAATTATAATGAAAGGAAAATACTTATGAAATTCTTATTGAGCTATGATGATGATGATTATATAAGGGATAGACCCTATGACCTAAACTAAGGTTTCTTAATAATGTATGACTTAAAGAAATTTCAAAAGGGACGTTAGTTTAGCACCGAGAGAACTAGACAATAGGAGGTGTTGACTTCCCTTAGAGAAAGATTCGCCCTATAGTTCCACATGAGGTGTTGACTTCCCTATGAGGGATACTCACCCTATGGATTCTCATTAGATGAGGCTCCTAGTGCCAAATGGCATGTAGAGAGTTCATACCTATCTCCTAGTTTCTTAACTATGTTGCCCCCTTGGAAGACTAGCTAGTGGATCCACCTAGAAAGCTATGTTTATGATTGGTTCAGCTTTGTTCGGTAGACCACCTTCCATTGGTGTAAGATTTGACAATACGTGATTCCACACATAGCTCTTGTGGTCTATGTCGGTTAAGGCAAGTTTCCTATACAAAAATGAAGTAATGAAGTACTAACGAACTAGGGTGACATAAGAGGTTTGACATAGCTTAAGTAGGAGTATGGGACTCTACCTAAGCCTTGCACTAGTTTGACTTGAGGGAAGCCTTAGGAGGTTTTTCTTATGTATGTATCTGCTTATAAATGTAAATGATATGTATGTGATGATCTTACATGTTGATGGCACCATATGATGTTGAATTCACTTATGAATATATGTTTGGTCTCTATTGCTAAAGTATGATGTTATGCACTCTTAATGATATAATATGTGAAGTTGTACATTGGTTATGGTTCTTTTTAGGTTTACCTGATTGAGTAAGGTTATGGGGATTTGCTTAGTCATTGCACAAGTGGACTTAATGAGGGTTCATGAGTAATTTTCTTGCTTTGGTTATGTTGTAATGAACTCTTATTCATGCTTGTTAATGTTATAACTTGATGATAGAGTTGTCTTGATTACATGTTCAAGTATGTATGTATGCATGATTAACTTGGCTAGATTTAGTATAGTTGGTCTTATGATAAATATGGTCTTGACTTGATGAATATGCATTAATGACTTGTATAGGTTCTTGAATATGCACAAAGATTTTTAAATGTAATATATCATGCTTTAATAAAATGTCCTTTTCTAGAATGATTTTGTGATGTGTGCGCATATGGTCTCATACTTAGTACATGTGATGTGCTAACCACATTTTCTCCCTTTTCCCCCAACATATTTGGTTCCGGCCGTTGAAGGGCTTTTGAGATGACTTTAAGGAAGACTTCTAATTCTCACTCACCCAAATTAGGTAGGTCCTCACTTTCGAGGGCAATGCCACTATCAAGCTATTGATGTTGTTCTAGTTATAAGACTTCTAGTTCATTCTTTTTCATTTGAGTACTAAAGATTGTATAGCATATATATATATTTATTACATTGATGTATGGGATATGCCCAATTGATATACTCTTATTTAGATTGTTATGAGATGACACATCCATTTAAGAATATGTTATATCTTATATATATGTATGTGCAATAAAAGTAGAAGACTATGTAATCTTCTTAAACAAAGGGTCTATGTATACTCGATATGAATATATTATGTGTATGCGAGAAGTCTATGTAAACCTAAACATAGATATTGAAAAGTTTTAAATTTTCCACATTTTAACCTATGAAAGTAATGATATAAACTAAGAGGCTACTATTAGTCCTCTCCGAGGCCGCCGCCGCCGGTTACGTCTAGGGGGTGCTCCCCAGATGTGACAAACTTGGTATCAGAGTATGAGGTTGAATATCTTTAGAGTCGATGTCTCACTCAACCACACCTATGTAGATTGTTTCTCATAATGGTGAATGTGCCAAACTTATGAATAGAAAATGATAAGATGCATAAGAAACTATCACTTTCTTTGAAATCCAATATCGTGCCTCTAGAGTCTTGGATCTATGTGCCTTTAGCATCTAATCCTTTTATTGTGATTATAGGCAATGAATACTCGAAGAACAGCCGCTCGAAGACTTGATGAAGAGATTGCCAATGCGGGAGTTCCTCCGCGTGGAAATCAAGTCCCTCCTCTTGAAGAAGTTTCTAATGATGACCAAGCTCCTTTCCATCCTTCACCTATGACGGATGGTGACATAAGAGCAACCTTTATCCAAATGGACCAAGCCATTGATACAAAAGAACAAGACATCACTACCTAAGCACAAGCTATGACAGACCAATTTAATCGAGAGGTGGTACCTCGAGAAAACCAACAAGTTAGCACCATGGCCTCCCATTTGAGAGATTTCACTAGAATGAATCCCCCTACTTTCTATGGGTCCAAAGTTGAAGAAGACCAAAAGAGTTCATTGATGAATTCTATAAGATTCTCTATTATATGGAGTTGACTACTAGTGAGAAAGCCGAGTTATCCACATACCAACTCAAAGATGTGTCCCAAACATGGTATGTCCAATGGAGAGACAATAGGCCTTTATGCGGTGGACTAGTGACATGGGATATCTTCAAGAAGGCTTTTCTTGATTGGTTCTTTCCTAGAGAGAAAAGGGAAGACAAAATTGATGAATTCATCAACCTTCGTCAAAGAGGTATGATTGTTCTTGAATACTCTTTGAAATTTACTAAATTGTCAATGTGTGCTCCTTCTTAGGTTTCCGCTAGAGATGATGAGCCGCTTTGTGATGGGAGAGTCGGATGACTTTAAAGAAGAATTTCCTTTGGGTATGCTACATGATAATATGAACATTTCTCGTCTTCTGGTTCATTCTCAACAAGTGAAAGAGACAAGGGTTAAGAGAAAGAGTAGGGAAGCCCATAAGGCAAGGTCTTTTGATGGTGTTTCTTCAACAGATAGGATTACATTCAAGACAAGCCTAAGTTCAAGAAGAGGTTTTGTAACCATGTTCCTTCCAGGTTCCCTAGGGCTCGTGATGATAGGGTTTCTAAACCTAAGTCTCAAAAGGGAATGAGTACTAGTTCACCAAACAAGAAGCCTACTTGTGCCAAGTATGGAAAAGGTCATCTCGGAGAATACTTAGTTGGAACGGGCAATTGTTTTAGTTATGGTTAAAGTGGGCACAAACTTTGAGACTACCCAAATTTGAATGGGCAAGACAAGGGTAGTGGTCAAGCTCAAGAAAGTAATTCTAATGTTGATTCTCCGAAGAAAAATCGCTTTTATGCTCTCTGTTCTAGAGGTGAGAAAGAGACTTCTCCCGATGTGGTTAACGGTATGTCAAAAGTCTTTTCTATTGATGTATATACTTTACTTGATCTTGGTGCTACCTTTTCATTTGTTACACCTTTAGTAACTAAAATTTTTGACATTATGCCTGATATCTTGAGTGAACCTTTCTCGGAGTCTACCCCGGTGGGTAAATCGATTGTTGAAAAAAGAGTGTATAGAAATTTTCCTATAATGTTGCTTAATAGAGTTACTCATGTTGGACTTGTAGAACTTGAGATGTATGATTTTGATGTCATTTTGAGTATGGATTGGTTGCGTGCTTGCTTTGCTTCCATAGATTGTAAAACAAGGGTGGTGAAGTTTAACTTTCCAAATGAGCCTTTTTTAGAGTGGAAGGGGGGAAATTCTATTCCTAGAGGTCGTATCGTTTCTTTTTTGAAACCTAGTAAAATGATCTCTAAAGGGTGTTTATACCATATAGTAAGAGTCAAAGATTTAGACTTTGAAATTCCTCCCATTGAGTCGGTCCCCGTAGTGAGGGAATTTCCGGAGGTCTTCCTTATCATATTCCTGGTATTACTCCCGGACAGGAAATTCATTTTGGCTACTTGCTACCAGATACAAATCCCATTTTAATTGCTTCATATTTAATGGATCGGGGCAAATTGAAAGATTTGAAGACTCAAATTGAGGATTTACTAGACAAGGGTTTTATTCGACCTAGTATTTATCCATTGGGTGATCCGGTTTTGTTTGAGAAGAAGAAGGATGTGTCCGTCAACTCAACAAAGTCACAATCAAGAACAAGTATCCTCTCCCTCGGATTGATAATTTATTTGATCAACTCCAAGGTGCGAGTTACTTTTCCAAGATTGACTTGAGATCGGGATATCACCAACTTAGTGTGAGAGGTGAACATATTCCCAAGACGGCATTTCGAACAAGATATGATCATTATGATTTCCTAGTAATGTCCTTTGGTATCACTAATGCTCCAACGACATTTATGAACCTAATGACTAGGGTGTTTCGAATTTACCTAGATTCATTTGTCATTGTCTTCATTGACGACATCTTGGTATATTCAAAAAAGAGGGTGAACACATGAACTATTTAAGGGTGGTGTTACAAGTGCTTAAGGAACACCAATTGTTTTCCAAGTATAGAAATGTGAGTTTTGGTTGAGGTCGGTAGCGCTTCTTGGTCATATCATCTCTAGTGAAGGTGTAGAGGTTGATCCAAAGAAGACCAAAGCGGTGAAAAATTGGCGTAGACCTTTGGCTCCTACAGATATTAGGATTTTCTTAGGTCTACCTAGTTATTTTAGAGTTTGTCGACGGGTTTTTGTCTCTTGTTTCTCCCTTGACAACCTTGACTCAAAAGAATGTGAAACTTGAGTGGTCGGAGGCATGTGAAAAGAGCTTCCAAATGTTAAAGTATAGGCTTACTTCCGCTCCGGTATTTATCCTACAGGAGGGTACTAAGGGTTTTGTGGTTTATTGTGATGCATCCCGAGTCGGGTTGAGGTGTGTTCTTCTGCAACATGAAAAATTTATAGCCTAAAATTCTAGGCAACTCAAAGTTCATTAAAAGAATTATCCAACTAATGACCTTGACTTATAGGCCGTGGTATTTACCTTGAAAATATGGAGGCATTATCCTTATGGCGTTCATGTTGATGTGTATACTGATCATAAAAGTCTTCAATATGTATTCACTCAAAAGGATTTGAATCTCCGGCAACAGAGATGGTTAGTGTTGTTGAAAGAATATGAAATAAGTGTTCTCTATCACTACAACAAGGCTAATGTGGTAACATATGCTCTAAGTCGTTTGTCCATGGGAAGTGTGTCCCATGTGGAAGAAGCCATGAGAAACATAGTGAAAGATATTCATAGTTTGGCTCATTTAGGTGTTCGAATTGAAAGTTCTTCAAATGGTTGTATGGTGGTACATCATAACTCCGAGTAATCTTTGGTGGTTGAGGTGAAGTCTAAGAAACACCTTGATCCATTATTTATGGAGTTAAAATAATTGGTTCTTGGAAAGATGAATGTGTCATTCTCCCAAGGGGGATGTGTTCTTAGGTATCAAGGAAGATTGTGTATGGCTTATATGGATGATTTGAGGAGTAATATCCTTAAGTAAGCTCATGGAGCCCGTTACTCTATTCATCCGGGTTCTACAAAGATGTACCATGACCTTAGAGAAGTGTTTAGTGGAATGGCCTAAAAATGATATTGCGGAGTTTGCTACAAAGTGTCCCAATTGCCAACAAGTGAAGGTCGAGCACCAAAATCATAGTGGTTTACTACAAGAAATCCAAATTCCTACTTTGAAGTAGGAAGATGTTAACATAGATTTTGTAGTAGGGTTGCCTCAAACTCGAAAGCAATATGACTCTATATGGGTGGTAGTGGATAGAATGACAAATTTGCTCACTTAATTCCCGTTAAGTCTACTTATTCGGCGTAAGATTATGCAAGAATCCATATTGAAAAGATAGTGAGTCTTTATGGGGTTACTTTGTCCATCATATCGGATAGAGGTTCTCAATTTACATTTAGGTTTTGGAGATCATTTCAAAAAGGTTTGGGGAATCAAGTGAATTTAAGAACCGCTTTTCATCCTCAAAGGATGGCAAGCGGAGCAGACTATTCAAACTCTTGAAGATATGCTTAGAGATTGTATCATTGACTTTAAGGGAAATTGGAATGAGAATTTGCCTTTCCTAGATTTCTCATATAATAATAGTTTTCATTCATCCATATATATGGCTCCTATGAAGTTTTGTATGGTAGGAGGTGTAGAGATATCCTATTGGGTGGTTTGAGGTTGGAAAGTCTTCGCTTCTTGGTCCCGATTGGATTTATAAGACTTTGGAGAATGTTCATATCAGAAGGAACCGGTTGCAAGCATCCTATAGTCAGCAAAAGTCTTATGCCGATCCTAGGAGAAGGAATTTAGAGTTTGAAGAAGGTGATAAGGTGTACCTGAAAATTTCACCTATGAAACAGGTGGTTAGATCTGGCAAGAAAGGGAAGTTAAGTCCTCATTATGTGGGTCCCTATAAAATCTTGAAAAGGGTTTGTAAGGTTTAATATAAGTTGAAACTCCCTAGTGAACTATCTTCGGTTCATCCGGTTTTCCATGTTTCTATGCTTAAGAAGTGTATCAGTAATCCCGATTATATTCTTCCTATTGAGGGTCTTGGTGTGCAAGAGAATCTCCCTTATGAGGAGGTTCCGGTTGAAATCCTTGATCGTCAAATGAAGAGGTTGAGGAAAAAAGTGGTGGCCTCCGTAAAAGTGTTATGGAGAAACCACCTAGTTGAGGGAGCAACATGGGAGGCCGAGGCCGACATGATGTCCCGTTATCCTCATCTCTTTTCTAACGAAGGTTAGTTGTTCTTGCTAATAATGAAAATAATGACTAAATTTGAAGTTGCTATGATTTTTGGTGAACTTTTGCAAAAATGTTCTACTTACAGTGAATTACAGTGAAGTTATATCATTAGACTTGAAAATTTGTAATTTTACTTGTTTTGAGTTATGTTGTTGATGTGAGGCCAAAATACACATTTTTTATCATTATTTACCTCACATTAATTATTTATATTTATCCATTTTGAGCATAAATTTTATGAATTGTCCTAAATTACGTATTATATTAGTAGGATTTGTTGGGAAAATGAAGAAGATTGGAGCTAAAACGAATTAATGATGGAAGGTTAAAGAAGAAAATCAAGCAGGCACCTTAATGGATTAAAATGAATAAGATAATATATATATATATATATATATATATATATATATATATATATATATATATATATATATATATATGGAAAGCGGCTGAAATTACGTTCATGGAAAGATTTTTTTTGCCACGTGTCAGCATCTGAAAGGGCACTTAATTTGGATGTGGCGGCATCAATATATTCATCACACAAAATTAATTTACGGAAATGAATACCTTCCGGGTTTTGATTTCCTAATATATCTTGAACTCAATTATTTTTATTTAGGGTTTTATATCTATAAATAGGGCATGAAAAATTATATTTTGAGGAGGCCAAGAACGAATATGCAAGGCATAATATAAATTTTCTTCTAGCTTTTGAGCTTTGTAAGAGCCGCCTTGGAGGCAGGAGAATTATGATTCATTCTTTCTTCTCCTTTATTATTTATTTGTCTTCGTGATTAATAAAAAGATAGTTTAGCTATTGTTCTTAACTTTTTATGATTAACACAAACATATTTATTTTAATAAATTTTGATTGTGTTTTTGATATAATGAGTAGGTAAGCTCCACAACTAGGTTTGTGGGAACTATGAGGGATTAAAAAAGTATGAATAGTAATTAAGCGATTCTCAAATAGGTTATTGCATGTATTGATAATTCTTTCACTTAGAAGTTTTTTTTAACGAGTGCAAGCATTAGAACTCGCCTTGTTGCTACTTGTCAGACAAAGAATGTAGTTTATAAGAAAAGAATTACCAACATAGATTTAGTGGGATACTATCTAATAGGCTAGTGTCGATTGGTACGAAGTAATAAATAAGTCATACATCGAATATGATGATTAATATGATGTAAATGTAAGGGTTAGTAAATTATACACACGTAGCCGGACCAAGGTACGGGGTGAAATTCTCTAGATGTCGGACCAAGGATTTAGAGATACATAACTTATCACTTAGCATGCATAACACTAGGGAATAATTTCTATTACTAGGATTACCGCATTATGAGCTTATGGGGAACACATTCCTAGTTATTATTTAATTTGGATATAAATAAATACTTAGTTCAAAACTATTCTTTTATTGTTTTTATATTTATTTCAATTTAAAAACCCCTCTTTTTATATAACGACTATCAAGTTAAATATATGCTATTTATAATATTCTTCCCTATTCTCTGTGGGATCGACCCCGACTCATACTTGGGTAAATATATTGCACATGATCGTTTATATTTCTTTTCAAGAAGTATATTTGAACGTTATCAAGAATGGCGTCACTGTCGTGGAATATGGCCTAGAAATTGACTTTAGTATTTATTTTAACTTGTAATTTTTTTATTTTTTTTTGTTTCTTAGGATTAGTTTTAAAATCTTGTTTCTATTATTATTATCATCGAGTCATCTGATCCTATAGAAAAGTGTATGGAGAAGGAAAATTGTGTCTATATTCTTGAATTTATTATTCCAACATCAAACAAATAAAATCCTCACTTAGGATCCAAAAAGTGCATAATGCAATATCTTTTATTTGGGACCTTTCTTCTTATACCACCACCCCTTGAACGTAATAGAAAAATTGATTCAAAATTGTGGTTACAATTCATATCTTCAAAGTAGAAGGAAAAACTGTAAAATTGATAGTGTCGTGCCGCGACGTAAAATTAAGCGCTTATTGGGAGGCAACCTATTTAGTAGTGTAACTTCTTTTTTTTATGTCATTATTATTTTTTATATTATTTTATTAGTATCACTTTTTTTATCTTGTTTTTGCAGATTAGGGGAAGTTAGAGTACCCAATCAAAAAAAAAAAGGGAAAGCAGCATGTTTGAGCTTAAGTGTGGGGTGACGACCCTTGATATAAATTTAGAGAACGTGCTACTAGCTAGGGCTAAAGGCCAGGGAGTTTTCCTAACCCTTGTTTTATATTTTATTTAATGCTTTGGGGACATAACATCTTTTTAAGTGTGGGGTGGAGGAATAAATTCCTAGTTTTTACTGTTTTATTGAACTTTTTTTAGGATGGTCCTTGGCTTTTGTTTTCGGTTCTTTTCGTGAGGATAGTCCCCTTGAATCGAGTGTCTTTAATTTATTTATTTTAGGAATAAATTTTTATTATTATTATTTTTGGAGAGAAAAGAAAAGACCCTTTTGAGTTATATGATACTTACTATTTGGGTCTAATTTTAAGTAGTACATTCTTGTGAATGCTTGATTACTAGTGAAATTGCAAACCTTTTGACACCTAGGTTCATGGTTGTGACTTTGTATATAGCTTATTTATTTTGTAGTTTGTTATGATCCTGTCTCTAGTAGAAGTAGAATTGATCCATCTTGATTGATACTTGTGCCATGTGTAGTGAGATTTTGTTTATTCCATGATTTGCATCTTAGTCTAGAACTTGCCCTACATGTTATTGAAGCGAAATAAAAAAGTGTTGCCTTATTTAGGAGATGATAATAGACTATCTTTGATTTATCTAATAAATTTTAGCCTTTTCAGATATTTTATCACTAGTTAGCCCTTTTGAGCTTGTAGCCTTTTGTTGGTATCCAAATTTTACCCTTGACTATTTTGTTGAATCCTTATTTTTTGCACCTTGCTTCCTTGAGCATCATAGCATAAACTTATTTTAATTATAGATTCTGAGAAAAAGATATGGATGAGTGAAAAGGTAATCAATGATAGCTACCAAGTGCTTAAAAGCCCTCTTTGAAAGAATGTGACATGAAAAAAAAAAGATTGGAATGAGACATAAAAAAAAGAAAAACAAAAGTTACCTTGATGATAGCACTGGTCCTTCCAAGGACATCGTGCACCTTAACGCAAGTTGAGGGTGACTATTATGAAGGGAAAAAAAATAAATTAAACATTATTGAGATGATGAGAATTACTTGTGAAATAATTGTTGAAGAGAGGGCTGAAAATAAAGAGAAAAAAATATGAGTGATGAAGTCTAAAATTCAAAAGTGCTTAAGGAAGTAGAAGTCACTATTATATAGTTGTTCCTACCCATCCCCAAGCCTACATTACAACCCGTTAAAGTCCTATTTGATTTTATTCAAGCATGCTTAATTAGTAGAGATATACATAATGGGCAAACATATGGTTCTTTGTGCATACATGTGAATTTTATTTGTGAGTGTGAGAGTTGTTCTTGATATGAAGTCCTTAATTTATATTCAATCATTTGAATTGAGTGTGTGGACTATTTATTTTTGTAAGGGCACTTGTTTCACGATAGATAGGTGATTTTATTAACTTTCTTTGAGTAGAGTAGGTGAGCAAGCTTAAATTTGATGAGTTCAAAATTCTTCGTTGGAGTTAGGAGGTTAGAGGTTTGTTGTTTATTTGAATGTCTTGCATAATGATTGAGAAGTCTACTTGATATTTTGAATTGTCATATGGCCTAATAGTTTGTATTAATAAAAGTGATGACATTGCTAGTATGATTTTTTTAAAGATGAACTTTAATGTTTGCTCGAGGACATATTGATATGGTGAGTCTCTATGAAATGGTATTGAGCATGTTGATAGTTTGAGTTTTGGCACAATTGACTTCTTGATGATATGTTGAGTTCATGTTGTTGTGAGAAGGAAATTACTCATATTGTGATGTTGAGCTTTATGAGTAGTAATTGAAGTTTTTAATTGCTATATTTAAATACATGATTGATGTTGTGACTCATGTTTTATGTGGTGTTGGTTGGGATGCTAGTCTTGAGTCTATTCTTTCATTTCAAAGGATTTAGTATCAGTCGGGGACGGTTAGGCAACATGTTGTCACTACCCATTAGAGTTGTGGTAGTGCGAGCGGTGTAGAATTTACGTGGGTAACGGAAGAGTTCAACACCGGTTTTAGCACTCCCAGTACCCCAACAACAGTCCAGACAGTTGGACAGGATCCATTTGCTACATTTTGATTTGCCCACCTCCTTCATATATACAAATGGCGTATTTGGAGAACAAACTGTAATTACTTGTACAGGAGCAAATCGTATGGCAGCAATACACTATAAATCGGATACAAGGACCGACGAGTATGTCCAAGATCAGAAGTGGCGGATACTATAGTACACAACCAACAGGGATGCTTTATTGCATGCCACCAATAAGTGGCGTTGGAGTTCCACCTTCTCGAGTGTACTACTACACTCCTTACAGATTTTACCAAGTATACATAACATTTTCTATTTCACTCTTACATTCTTTATCTAGTGCTTTATTCTTTTAACTGTATTTTATTAATTATGGATATATTTTCAATTTGTGCATTGTTAGTGAGGGTACGTAGTCGCTGAGAAGAAGAAAAAATTGGCTGAATAGAATAGATACTATGGAATTGATGGTACGGAAATTTATATGGGCTGACATTTCAAAATTTCTCCAATAGAAGGTTAGTGCATATAAACTATTTTGAAGCTGCTGCAATTTATTTTTATTTCCAACCAAGTTTCTATTACTCTTCTATTCATATTCGTAATTGTGTTAATGTATTATCGAAAAGTTACTTTTGATAATATAGTAGTCAGTCATGGAAACCTCCCTCCATTTCCACTATCTCACATATACTGCAAATCTCCCTTCTTTTTGCATCTATTATAGGCCATGTATCTACCTGCCCAAATATACTAATTTTTGTTGAATATATGTTAAAAGTTTGCATTCAAATAGTTCTGTGATGGGGGAAGGCTCGTTCAACTTGCTCGATGGCTCTTGTTCCTCTATTGTGATGAATAAATATGCTAATCATTACATATATGATTTTGACATATATACTAGTCATGCTGATACTCATGTTGATATTCTTCTTATACATTTAGCTTAACATGCTAGAGCTCGGGCACTTCTATTTTCTATATGCTGCTTAGTTGGATCTGAATGAGACATACCTTACTCTGTATAATATGATGATCTCGAAAATCCAGCTATCCAAAAGATGTGATATGTGTAAAATGAAGTGGAAACAACAACATAATAGGTTGTCATTTGTCTTAATCCTGAAGCCTAGTTCTTTTTTACTTGTTCTCTTTTGCAATGGAGGTGTGTTTATTTGAAAAGGTTTTAGTATTGTTCAGGTTGAGCCTCATAGACACTGGGCGTGTTCATTGCCAAAGGCAAGGAAGATGATATTTGTACTAAGAATTGGTACCTGGTGAAGCTATCTACAATAAAAGAGAACCCCTACTGAGGTTATAACCTTTGTTTTATCCTTATTTTAGATTACTGTTCTGTTTGTTGTGTTTGTTTTGATGATTCTTGGTACCAAATTCTAGCAAGGTTGAGTCTTTCTTAGATGTGCATAACTTTGTTTTAGAAATTTTGTTATTAAGTGGATCTAAAAGTAAGGTTTTGTAATTGCTAAGACTACCCTTAAAGTTCTAAGAGTTTTAATAAATACTAGAAATTATAAATTAGAATTAGGTGATTAAGAAATAACTATAATAGGTTCCGAGGTAATGAATTTTTTTCTTCTTATTTTTATGAGTTGAGTTCAGGAAGTGGGAGCCGATCTTATCATTCATATTGGGATGGGTCTGCTTTGTACATGATTGGTATCATTTATTTGTTTTCATACTGTTTTGTGTCAAATTTATTTATCATTCATATATTTGCCTACGATGACAGTCTTGAAATACATGCCCTATTGTTTTCTCCCAGATTTTTTGTTTTTGTACATGTTTGGGGATCAATTAACTGTGAAGGGGTTGGGAAGGGGTTGGTAATTGAACAATATAGTGAGCATATGAAATACATGATTCTCTAACTTAAAATTTATTTCTCAATGTGAAGGAAAATGTCGCACATTTAATTAGATGAATAGAGGACAGAAGTAAACTCAATCTATTGCAGTGAAAGATGCAGATTTTTTGTACTATTATCATAAATGTTGTTTGAATACATTTGGTTTTTGTGGAATGTATTGCTAGTAGAGATCATCATGTAATTGCTTTCTCTATGTATGCACGGGAAATGCAGTTTATTTAATTTGAAATATATACTTTCGGATTATTTATAAGCTAATTTTGTGCTTTATATCACTTATATTTTGATATTATTGTGATTATTGATTATATGAAATCTAAATTTTATTGTAAGTGTTGCTAAATTGTGGCTACAAAAATTCTACACAACATTGCAACATTTTGAAAGTGTGGCTTACTGCTTATAAATTTTATCTTGTACATCAGAAAAGTTACACTTTATAAGTGTTGTTGTAGGTGAGATATAAAAGGCTACACTTTTGAAGTGTAACCAATAACAACGAAAAGGTCACCCTTTTAAGTGTAGTATAATCAAAGAAAAGTGTTGCGAATGAAATACTCCAAAGCGTGGCCTTTATAACACTTTGGCAACGCTTTTTAAGTGTTGCTGATTTGGCAACACTTCAAAAGTGTTGTCTAATGTCAAAGGTTACAATTTTTTAGGCGACCCCCTAAAAAGTGTTGCTTAAAGTCAAAATTTATGACCTTTTATCAAAGACATCACTTTTTTCTAGTTTAGGCTACACTTTACCGGCGTGGTCGGAGGCATAAAATGGTGTAGTGCTAAGGGGGTAGGGATAATGTAGCACTCCAAAAGTCTAAGGCGTGTTCTAAAGCCTAACAGGATTTTGTAAGGGTGGTGTCATTGTTTTAAGGTCCAAAATGGTGTGTATAATTAATTTAGGAAGTTTGGAAATCAAAACATCAAAGAACGTCTGGAAACTAGTTCAATGAGGTGCTGGGTGCCTCAACCTATTTGAATAAGTTGTAAGAGTCAGAAAATGATGACATTTTGGTGTCTAACACGTATTATATTTAGTTTATAGTCTAAATCTCCTAATACGACTACCCGGACCAACCAAGGGCCCTTGAAGAGGACCCTTGCAATTTGGAAAAAGCTGCCAAAAGGCAGTGTCCAAAGACGGTTGCAGGCGACGGGGCATCGTTGTACATCGTCGATGGTCACTTACTCAAATCCATGGGAGGCCTGTTTTGACATGTCTCAGTAAAAAACAATGGATCAACAGGACGGTTGGTCCCTTGGCCGTTGTTTGACAAACGGGGCGTCAATCGTGCTTTCGTCTGTGAGCACACTGTTTTGCTGCACATTTATGATTAGTTAAATTAATTAATTAGGTGGTTAGTTAATTAGTTAGGGGTTAAAGGAGGTCTAATTAAGTTGGTTAATGACCTATATAAAGACCCTAACCTAATTAAACTAACCTAAGCCCGCATAATTCCCAAAACAAAATTACTCTTCCTTCTCTCTTATTTCTCTCTCCCAAGTAGAAGAACACCATAGAAGTCAAGGTCAAGAGGGTTATAGGTCTTCTAGGGGTCAAGTTTCTCCATAAAACTTCATCAATTAACAAGTTATATGATTCCTTTCACCTTTGGGATCTCCTTCCCCAAAGGGTTCCTTTAAGATGATTTCAGAAATATGAAATACAAGTGGGTTTACTTCCAATACAAAATTGATCTTGTGAATTTTTTTTTTTTTTGATATTACGAGTATATTAACATGTATTATAACTCAATTATGTTACTTCTTGACGTATTGTTCTAAATTGTAGAAGATGACCTATTCCCCTCAACCCTAGGTTGTGATCTTGAATTGAATTGTGTAGTATTGATACAATTCACTTGGTTAATGTTTGAATTACTATCTTATGTTGTTATTATGTCAATTTATGAATAGATTTATATGAATTGTAATCCTATCATGCTAGTTCTTGAGTAATTGACCTAGATTGTGGAGTATATCATGAATTTTACTTTAGTCTCTAACTCTAGACTATGAACTAGTAGTGAATTGTTAAGTAATGATTCAATTGACTTTATTATTATGTTGGTTACTATTATATGATGATATTACCCCATTTTTCGGTTTAATTGGATGGTTGAAGGTAAGACCATGATGGTGACTTGTAAATGAGGTTGGAGTAAGTCTTATGATGTGAGCTCTTTAATTCAATTATGGTTACTTGTGATTTGAAGTATACCTCATGTTAAGATTGATAGGGTTGGTATGATGTATAATTGAAATGTCTTGACTATGGTTGTAACAACACTAAAAATGGATTTGCTAAGTAATGCTTAATGGGTCTAGAATGCCTACAATTAGAACGGGTTCACACGGATTGATGCGCGTAGAACCAGACCTCTGAACCCTTGATACATCCAATCCAACTAACTTGGGGAGTTAGTTGAGCTTGTAATGGTTGGGTCCAATCATGTAGGGATCCCGAATATGACGATTTACTCGAAGGAGTCTTTAACGGACTTAAAAAGGGGAAATCTTAGGTTTGGAGGGTCTAGGGGTAAAATGACATTTTTCCAGGCTAAGGGTAGTATCATAATTACCCTAAATATGTAATTAATTATTTAATTAATAAGGTGGAAGGGCAATTTGGGGAGAGAGGGCCGAAATTGGGCTCTTGAAGTGAAGTCTTGCTCCACCCGGGTTTGAACCTAGGTGGAAGCAATGAATTAATGTGATTTTTATTTAAGCTATTGAATTAATGTAATTAATTAATAATTATTATTCATTAGCTGATTTAAAATAAAATAAAAATCAGATTTTTGTTAAATAAACAAAACCCTATTGGCTAAGTCCTAAAACTAGACTCCTAAGCCTCCTACAACTCCCACTCTCTCACGTTTATCTCTCCACTCTCACGCTCAATTTCTCTTATTCCTTCTCAAGTTCTCTCTCTGCCAAAATAAGAGTCAAGACCAAAAAAATAAAGCAAGTTTTTCACACTTGAAGAAATCACACGAAATCACAAGAAAACAAACGTTAATCGTACACTAGTCTAAGGGAGGTTGTCATTCGAGTAAAGTTAACATTGAGGAGTCTTAGACGTGTTCTTGGGTGAAGTTTTTGGGCAGCAAGTCAAGGGTTTAACGACAAAAAGGTATGGGTTTTCTTCTCTCTTGGTCCCATTCCCAAGAGACCCCTTAAGGTTCATATTATTCATTCGAAAACTAGGATTGTTTCCCCTTTTGCATGCCCCTATCACTAGCTCCCAATGAATCGTAGGTTGGGTACTATTGCTGGTAGATTTAGGTGTATGTTATGTTTTCGTGATGAGTATGATTATGTTTGTGTACTTGAAATCATATGAAAGACAATCATGTGTTCGAAATTATGTGCAAGTGTGTGTGTGCAAACATGTTACAGTAACTAATGTTCTCTGTTTAATTCTCCAAAAAGTTTAATGTATAATGGTTGTATTTTTACGTGTATAAACTGAGGTAAGTCATGATGTTCATATGAAATGTTATGTGGCTGGAATATGTGAGAAACTCTTGGCTAAACGAATCCATGAAAATGTACCTAAAACGTTATAAATGAACCATGAAATTTCCCTAAGAACTAATGTGTAATTTAATGAAAAAGGTGCAGAAAAATCGTGGAATAAATTTCCAGAACCTGGAAATAGGCTTTAGAAAGAATCTGGAAATTTTGGACGTTAAAAAAATTAAAAAAAAAATAAGTGAGGTCAGCAGAAATCAAACCCAGGACCTCACTAAGTCAACCTTAATTAATAAACAAAAAGGAATGTTGTAGGCGGGGCTCGATATGAGAGTTGGGATCAGCGAAATTCGCAAGGAAAAAAAAGGGAATAAAATGAAGTGTTATTGTGGGGTTTCGATCCCACAACACGGAAGACCCCTGCGAATAATAATAAAAAAAATTATGGGGTCGTGGGGAATCGATCTCACGCCCCTCAGCGAATATAGAAAATAAAAAAAAAAGGGGGTCGTGGGGAATCGATCCCACGTCCCTCAACGTCTGCAGTAGATTAAATTTAAAAAAAAGGGTTGTGGGGGATCGATCCCACAACACCTTCCTTAAAAACTATGGGGTCAAGGGGAATCGATCCCACGCCCTTCAGTAAGCTCTAGCAAGTTCAAAGAAGAAAGGCAAAATGAAAAGAAAAGAATTGTGAGGCGTGGGAATCGAACCCACGACGTCCTAGGCAGATTCAAGGAGAAAAATTAAAAGAAATTAAAGAGGGGCTATTGGGGTTCGAACCCACAACCCCTCGGCCAAAAGGAGAGAGTTTAAAGAAAAGAAATTAAAAGAAAATGAGGTTGTGGGGGTTCGATCCCACATCCTCTCAATCCCATTGAGCGAAAAATGAAAAGAAAAACTAAGGGAAAAATAAAATGGTGTTGGGGCTCGATCTTGGGTTCCCAATGTCATGTGGACTAAAAATAAAATCAAGGAAAAATGTAAGTATAGTCCAAGGGATTCGAACTTGGGTTCCCTTGCCCAAATTCTGTGTTGATACGTAAGTCATACGTGAATTGAATGTTCAAGAATAATGCCACCCACTTAGATCGAAATTGAGATCTTGGCATACATATAAGATGCATAAGTCTTGTACTACATAATCTTAGGAAGATATGAGTCACCTATGAATGAATCCTCATGGCTTGTATGTATGGACCCATAAGTCCAGCATACTTTTAAAAATAAGTGAACCTAAGATGTATGTAATGAAATGATATAACCCTAGAAGGGTTAGGTACGAGTGTAAAACACACTAAATGGCCAAGTGTATTGGCATACAATGAAATGAATATTATGTAATGAAATGATGTAACCCTAGAAGGGTTAAGTATGAGTATAAAACACACTAAATGGCCAAGTGTATTGGCATACGATGAAATAAATATTATGAAATGAAATGATGAAACCCTAGAAGGGTTAAGTAAGAGTGTGAAACACACAAATGGCCAAGTGCATTGGCATATGATGAAATGAACATTCACGTAAAAAGGGGTGAGTAATTATGAAGAGCAAATGTGCTAATGTTAATGAATGTGGTGACAACATGATACGAGGCTAATGTGAATGATGAGAGCAATCTCAAATGAGCCTAAGTAAATGTCACCAAAACGTACTCACCTATGAGAGTGTTAAGTTAATGAAGAGACCAGTCTCTATGAACACTCTAATGAAAGTATTGAGATTAACACACTTAATACTAACGATGAGATGAGAAATCATCTATTGAGCTACGATGTCCTCATACTAGAAGCCATCTTCCATGATGTATGAGTTGAATGTAATGGAACTTTATACTGAGCACCGATAGACTAGCTATGAGCGGTGATGCCTTATTTCGAGAGGGGCGGAGGTTCACGTAACTCTCATGAGATGAGATTGTCCGGCATGCCAGGTATGGGTAACCTTATATCTCCTAGTCTTCGAACCTATACTGCCAATATACGGATCTGGCGGGGTTAAATTCCCATGTACGCTAGCATGTTTTGGGTCACTTTGGCCGGTGATTCACCTCTTTTCGATGTGGGGGAGACACTGGATTTCATGATGCTCACATGATCTATGTCGGTTAAAGTTAAAGTTCCCAATTAATGAATGAGGCCAGCCTCAAATGATGCACATAATGAAATGAACGGTACCAAAGGTGTTAGGATAGGATAATCAAGAGGTGAGCTAGACTCAAGTAATGACACTAGGTTATTGTTGATAATTGCACAGCAAACCCGATGAAAGTCTTAAACTACATCCTCGGTATAGCTGGTGTTCACACTAGCCTATGAACGAAATGAAATGAAGTACGAATGAATGAATGAAGCAGACTCTGTGTTTGCTAATGATGACTCCCTAGTTGAGGTCCCATATGTTGAGCCCTCATTTTGGAAAGTCTTAATGTCAAGTCCATGATTCCAAGGTCTCATGGCATATGATAAATGATATGAAAGATGTTATGTGCTATATGCAATTTATGATATGTGCTATGTGTAAGATGTTATGTGTTGTGTGCAATACGATAAGTATGATGATGCATGTTACTCTCATGGCATGAGTTTTACTAATCTAAATTTTGAAAGCTCACTGACTTTCCTCATCGAAATTTGGAAAGCTCATTGACTTTCCTAATCCAAATATGGAAAGTCCACTAACTTTCCTAATCCCAATTTGGCAAGTACACTGACTTGACTTTCCATAATCATGTTATTAGGAAAGAGTTATTCTTACTCATGCATGTCCTTGGTGTCTGCTTGCATATACCCATACTTAGTACAAGTATGTACTAATCCCATACAACTCAATATTTTTAGGTGGAGAGCACAGGTGGACGCTAGAGCTTAGAGGTTGACGTTGCAGCTATCTGGACGTGGAGCTTTCATTAGGACTTGGTAGGGCCTCATGCTTTCGAGGATGTCTACCGTTATTATCTAGCTTAGATGTAGGCTTTAGCTAGTGGACCAAGTTCCACTAGTGTTTCTTTCCACTTTCATTTCAGACATTGTATTGGTGCCATTTTGGCAAAAATACGTTTAATGCAATTATCAACTGTTTCTTTCATTTTATTCTCTCTATATTAGATGGTTGATTTGTGAACGCCCATGATGTTAAGTTTAAAATGTTTAGCATGAAATAAGAAAACAAAAAGTTCAAATTTTCTGCTAAAATTATCCTAGATGAAGTAAGACTGACGTATGTAGGCTTGTCTGCGACCTCTGAGAGGTCAACGATGCCGGTCTCGTCTGGGGTCTAGATTTTGGTCGTGACAAAGTTGGTATCAGAGCACTAGGTTAAATTCCGAGAATAATGAGTTCACATCAACCACATTGAGTAGTTTCTAAGTCATGGTAGTGAAGTGCACCAGTATGCTGAATTAGAGACTCCATGATGCGTAGGAAAATTTCCCTTATTCTGATCTTATCGTGTTTTTCCTAATGTCTAATTTCTTAGTGTTATGAGCGTGTCTAACATCAATCTTTGTTGTTTTCAGAGAATGAATACTAGGAGAACCATTGGTCAGAGGAGAGGAGGTACAGCTGCTGGTGGCAATCAGGTTCCACCCCAGGCTCCAGCTGAAGGAGTGGCTATGCCGGTTAACCCAGCTGGGTTGACTGATGCAAAGGTGCGGGCATATATGGCCGAGATGGCACAAGCCATCACTATGCAGGCCCAGGCTATGATTGCCCAGGTCAACCAGTTCGTAGCATGGCTGACAGGTTGAGTGACTTCACGAGGATGAATCCTCCTATTTTCACAGGGTCTATGACTTCAGAGGACCCCCAGGAGTTTCTGGATGAGGTGCATAAGATTTTGGTGGCTATGGGGGCCACAGATATTGAGAAGGCTGAGCTGGCTTCCTATCAGCTCAAGGATGTTGCAAAGACTTGGTGCAAGATGTGGCAGGATAGCCAAGCTTTGGGCAGAGTTCCGATCACTTGGGAGCTGTTTAAGACATCCTTCCTGGAGAGATTCATTCCCATGGAGATGAAGGAGGAAAAGGTTGAGGAGTTTATCAACCATAAGAAGGGATCTATGACAGTCAGGGAGTATTCCCTGAAGCTTGTTAAACTATCCAGGTATGCTATTTTCCTTAGTATCTAACATCAAGGATGAGATGAGTACTGAAGTTTGTTAAATTATCCAGGTATGCTACTTCCCTTGTATCTAACAACAGGGATGAGATGAGCAGGTTCCTCACAGGAATCAATGGAGATCTGGAGGAGGAGTGTCGGTCTGCGATGCTCCATGATAACATGAACCTCTCCAAGTTGATGGTGCATGTCCAGCAGGTAGAGGACAGCCGCAAAAAGAGGGGCATTCGTGATGCTAGGAGGCCTAAGCCTCAAGATCAGGCAGGTCCCAGCAATGGAGGCCACAGAAACAATTTTGGCGTCAGTGAGCAGCCCAGGTTTAAGAAGGGACTCTCCCACCAAGGGGAGTTAAGTTCGTCCAAGGGTCGCTATGATAGGGATTCCATGTCCAGAGTTAAGAGAAACAATGATGTCGATACACCTCAGGAGAGGCCATCTTGCAGGAAGTGTGGCAAACTGCATGGAGGAGAGTGTATGATGGACTCTAACGCTTGTTAAAGTTGTGGAAAACCGGGTCACATGGTGAAGGATTGTCCGTATAGGAGAAGTCAAGAACAAGGGAATGAGAGAGTTCAGCCTAATGGTCCAAGTGAAGAGGCTCCAAGGAGGCAACGATTCTTCGCACTCAAGTCTAGGGGTGCAGGGGAAGGCACTTCTGGTGAAGTCTCGGGTGCGTAGCCTTAATTAGTCTTTCATGTATTTGACTTCGCATGTTGTTTATGCACTAGTATGAGGTTAATATGTTTGATTCATCATGTTGGTTGCTGATTTGTACGACTTATATGTTTACTTATGTTGTATGCTTTGATGAGACTAGTTTAGGAAAGAGTTCCTTAGTCTATTAATGTGAAGCTACTAGTAGGTTTCAAGGATGTGCACCATCATGTTAATATGTGAATCAGATATTCACCAATGGGGAGTATTGAATTACCTATGTATGCATACATTCTATATATGACTTACTTATTGTTAGTAAGGTGTAGTGTCATTCGGGGACGAATGTTCCTAAGGGGGGGGGGGACAATGTAACAACCCTAAAAATGGATATGCTAAGTAATGCTTAATGAGTCTAGAATGCCTACGATTAGAACGGGTTCACACGGATTGATGCACGTAGAACCATACCTCTGAACCCTTGCTACAGCCAAGCCAACTTACTTGGGGAGTTATTTGAGCTTGGAAAGGTTGGGCCCAACCATGTAGGGCTCTCGAATACGAAGATTTACTCGAAGGAGTCTTTACCAGACTTAAAAAGGGGAAATCTTAGGTTTGGAGGGTCTAGGGGTAAAATGGTCTTTTTCCAGGATAAGGGTAGTATTGTAATTATCCTAAATATGTAATTAATTATTTAATTAATAAGGTGGAAGGACCATTTGGGGAGAGAGGGCCAAAATTGGGCTCTTGAAGTGAAGTCTTGCACCACCCGGGTTCGAACCTAGGTGGAAGCAATGAATTAATGTGATTTTTATTTAAGCTATTGAATTAATGTAATTAATTAACAATTATTATTCATTAGCTGATTTAAAATAAAATAAAAATCAGATTTTATTAAATAAACAAAACCCTATTGACTAAGTCCTAAAACTAGACTCCTAAGCCTCCTACAACTCCCACTCTCTCATGTTTATCTCTCCACTCTCACGCTCAATCTGTCTTATTCTTTCTCACGTTTTCTCTCTGCCAAAATAAGAGTCAAGAGCAGAAAAATAAAGGAAGTTCTTCACACTTGAAGAACTCACGCGAAATCACAAGAAAAGAAACGTTAATCGTACACTAGGCTAAGGGAGGTTGTCATTCAAGTGGAGTTAACATTGAGGAGGCTTAGACGTGTTCTTGGGCGGAGTTTTTGGGCAGCAAGTCAAGGGTTTAACGTCAAAAAGGTATGGGTTTTCTTCTATCTTGGTCCCTTTCCCAAGAGACCCCTTAAGGTTCATATTATTCATTCGAAAACTAGGATTGTTTCCCCTTTTGCATGCCCCTGTCACTAGCTCCCAATGAATCGTAGGTTGGGTATGATTGCTGGTAGATTTAGCTGTATGTTATGTTTTCGTGATGAATATGATTATGTTTGTGTTCTTGAAATCGTATGAAAGACAATCATGTGTTCGAAATTATGTGCATGTGTGTGTGTGCAAACATGTTACAGTAACTAATGTTCTCTGTTTAATGCTCCAAAAAGTTTAATGTATTATGGTTGTATTTTTACGTGTATAAACTGAGGTAAGTCGTGATGTTCATATGAAATGTTATGTGGCTGGATTGAGTGAGAAACTCTTGGCTAAACGAATCCATGAAAATGTACCTAAATCGTTATAAATGAACCATGAAATTTCCCTAAGAACTAATGTGTAATTTGATGAAAAAGGTGCAAAAAAATCGTGGAATAAATTTCCAGAACCTGGAAATAGGCTTTAGAAAGAATCTGAAAATTTTGGACGTCAAAAAAATTAAAAACAATAAGTGAGGTCTGCAGGGATCGAACCCAGGACCTCACTAAGGCAACCTTAATTAATAAACAAAAAGGAATGTAGTAGGCGGGGCTTGATATGGGGGCTGGGATCAGCGAAATTCGCAAGAAAAAAAAAGGGAATAAAATGAATTTCTTTTGTGGGGTTTCGATCCCACAACACGGAAGACCCCTGCGAATAATTAAAAAAATATATATGGGGTCGTGGGGAATAGATCCCACGCCCCTCAGCGAATGTCGAAAATAATAAAAAAAAGGGGGTCGTGGGGAATCGATCTCATGTCCTTTAACGCCTGCAATAGATTAAATTTAAAAAAAAGGACTGTGGGGGATCGATCCCACAACCCTTTGGTCAATAGCAAAATAGGAGCATAGGAGAAGGTTAAATAAATTCCTTAAAAACTATGGGGTCGTGGGGAATCGATGCCACGCCCCTCAGTAAGCTGTAGCAAGTTCAAAGGAGAAAGGAAAAATGAAAAGAAAAGAATTGTGAGGCGTGGGAATCGAACCCACGATGTCCTAGGCAGATTCAAGGAGAAAAATTAAAAGAAATTAAAGAGGGGTTATGGGGGTTCAAACCCACAACCCCTCGGCCAAAAGGAGAGAGTTTAAAGAAAAAGAAATTAAAAGAAAATGAGGTTGTGCGGGTTCGATCCCACATCCTCTCAATCCCATTGAGCAAAAAATGAAGAGAAAAACTAAGGGAAAAATAAAATGAAGGTGTTGGGGCTAGATCTTGGGTTTTCCAATGTCATGTGGACTAAAAATAAAATCAAGGAAAAATGTAAGTATTGTCCAAGGGATTCGAACTTGGGTTCCCTTGACCAAATTCCGTATTGATACATAAGTCATACGTGAATTAAATGTTCAAGAATAATGCCACCTACTTAGATCGATATTGAGATCTTGGCATACATACAAGATGCATAAATCTTGTACTACATAATCTTAGGAAGATATGAGTCACTTAACAAACTATGAATGAAGCCTCATAGCTTGTATGTATGGACCCATAAGTCTAGCATACGTTTAAATATAAGTGAACCTAAGATGTATGTAATGAAATGATATAATCCTAGAAGGGTTAGGTAAGAGTGTAAAACACACTAAATGGCCAAGTGTATTGGCATACGATGAAATGAATATTATGTAATGAAATGATATAACCCTAGAAGGGTTAACTACGAGTATAAAACACACTAAATGGCCAAGTGTATTGGCATACGATGAAATGAATATTATGCAATGAAATGATGAAACCCTAGAAGGGTTAAGTAAGACTGTGAAACACACAAATGGCCAAGTGCATTGGCATATGATGAAATGAACATTCACGTAAAAAGGGGTGAGTAATTATGAAGAGCAAATGTGCTAATGTTAATGAATGTGGTGACAACATGATAAGAGGCTAATGTGAAAGACGAGAGCAATCTCAAATGAGCCTAAGTAAATGTCACCAAAACGTACTCACCTATGAGAGTGTAAAGTTAATGAAGAGACCAGTCTCTATGAATACTCTAATGAAAGTATTGAGATTAACACACTTAATCCTAATGATGATATGAGAAATCATTTATTGAGCTATGATGTCCTCATACTAGAAGCCATCTTCCATGACGTATGAGTTGAATGTAATGGAACTTTATACTGAGCATCGATAGACTAGCTATGAGCGGTGATGCCTTCTTTCGGGAATGGCGGAGGTTCACGTAACTCACATGAGATGACACTGTCCGACATGCCGGGTATGGGTCTCCTTATATATCCTAGTATTTTAACCTATAATTCCAATATAGGGATCTAGCATGGTTCGACTCTATATATACGCTAGCATGTTTTGGTTCACTTTGGCCGGTGATTCCACCTCTTTTCGGAGTGGGGATTACACCTCCATTCAAGAGGTTGGTGGTTCAATCCCCACCCTCCACATTTATTTTTCTCCTTTATTTTTCTCCTAACTCTCTCATCCATTCAAGAGGTTGGGGGTTCAATCTCCACTCTCCACATTCATTTTTCTCCTTTATTTTTCTCCTAACTCTCTCATCCGTTCAAGAGGTTGGGGGTTCAATCCCCACCCTCCACATTTATTTTTCTCCTTTGTTTTTCTCCTAACACTCTCATCCATTCAAGAGGTTGGGGGTTCAATCTCCACTCTCCACATTTATTTTTCTCCTTTATTTTTCTCCTAACTCTCTCATCCATTCAAGAGGTTGGGGGTTCAATCCCCACTCTCCATATTTATTTTTCTCCTTTATTTTTCTCCTAACTCTCTCATCCATTCAAGAGGTTGGGGGTTCAATCCCCACTCTCCACATTTATTTTTCTCCTTTATTTGTCTCCTAACTCTCTAATCCATTCAAGAGGTTGGGGGTTCAATCCCCACTCTCCACATTTATTTTTCCTTTCATTTTTTTTCATGAAATTTTTATATAATTTACATTTGGTGAGGTCTTGGGTTCAATTCCCAATGACCTCACAATTTTATTTTTTTTTTAAAATTACTCATTTTGGCCGAGACTACAAATTTCCAGCTCTTCCAATCCATTTTTCTCTCATTCTTTTGTTGATTTTTTTTGTAGCATTTTGAGTGACATTCAGTCAGCCACCGTAACCTTTTATGAACATCACGTTTTTAGCATTTTTACACACGCAAAACACAACATTTAACATACAAATTTCAGGCAGCAACATAGTCAAAGTTTTAGCACACACATGCTCAAAATAGTCCACTTAATGCACTTTTTCGGAATATATTTTTTCATCCTTTACATGATTTCTTACCACACATTCAACACATAATCACAACCAGACCTAACATTATCTACCAGAAGACATACCAACGCATGCTTTGAATCGTTCAAAGGAGCTAATGATAGGGGCATGCAACGGGGACAACCTTAGTCTTTAAATCGCGATTTAAACTGAACCTTAAGGGTCTCTTGGGAAAGGGACCAAGAGAGAAGAAAACCCATACCTTAATGTTGTTCAAAAATTGTTTAAATGCTGCCAATTTACCATGAAACCAAGCCTCACCACCAAAACTTCAAGCACAATCCCGTCAAGAACTTGTTGTTGATTTTCGTTTTTAGCTTAGTTTTTCGTTTGAGTTTTTGTGTGTAAGTTCTTCGTGAAAGAAGAACTATTATTTTCAGTTATTTTAATGATAAAAAACGTGAGAATGAGAGTGAGAGACGTGAGAATTAGAGGATTAGGATTATGATTACGATTAGGAGAGTTAGGTGGAGACTAAGTCAAACTAGGACTCCTCAATATTTATTAATTTTATTATTATTTTTTTTTAATTAAAAATCTGAGTTTTCCCTTACTTAAATCAGTCATTAATTATTAATTTATTAAATTAATTCACCAATTTTATAAAAATCACATTAAATCATTGCTCCCACCTAGGTTCGAACCCGGGTTGAGCAAGATTTTGCTTCAAAGGCCAAATTTCGGCCCTTTATCCCCAAAATGCCCCTCCACCATATTAATTAAATAATTAATTGCATATTTAGTGTAATTATTATACTACCCTTAGCCTGGAAAAAGACCGTTTCACCCCTAGACCCTCCAAACTTAAGATTTCCCTTTTTAAGTCCGGTAAGACTCATCCGAGTAAATCTTCATATTCGGGAGCCCTACATGGCTGGACCCAACCTTTCCTAGCTCAACTAACTCCCCAAGTTAGTTGGCTTGGATGTCGCAAGGGTTCAGAGGTCTGGTTCTACGCGCATTAATTCGTGTGAACCCGATCTAATCTAGGCATTCTAGATACATTAGACATTACTTAGCATAGTCAGTTTTTTTAGGGTTGTTACATAGGGTGAATTAAGAGGTTTGACTTTGCTTAGGTAGGGGTATGGAACTCTACCTATGCCTTGCACTAGTTTGCGTTGAGGGAAGCCTTAGGAGGTTTTTTGTATGTATGTATCTGCTTATAAATGTAAATAATATGTATATGATGATCTTACATGTTGAATTCACTTGTGAGTATATGTTTGGTCTCTATTGCTAAAGTATGATGTTATGTACTCTTAATGATATGATACGTGAAGTTGTACATTGGTTATGGTTCTTGTTAGTTTACTTGATTGAGTAAGGTTATGGGTCTCTGCTTAATTTTTCCACTAGTGGACTTAATGAGGGTTCATGAGTAACTTTCTTGATTTGGTCATGTGGTAATGATCTCTTATTCATGCTTGTTGATATTATAACTTGATGAAAGAGTTGTCTTAGTTACATGTTCAAGTACATTGCTTATGCTTGATTGACTTGGCTAGATTTAGTATGGTCGGTCTTATGATAAATATGGTCTTGACTTGAGTAATATGCATTAATGAATTGTATTTGGTATTTGAATGTGCATAAAGCTTTTCAAATGTAAAATTGCATGCTTTAATGATATGTTCCTTTCTAGCATGATTTTATGATTTGTGTGCATATAGTCTCATACTTAATACATGTGATATGATAACCCCATTTTCTCCCTTTTCCCCATGATTTTTTGTTCCGGTCATTAAAGGGATTTAGAGACGACTTTGAAGGAAGACTTGGAATTCTCACTCATCCAAGTTGGGTAGATCCTCACTTTCCGAGGGCAATGCCGGTATCAATCTATATATGTTGTTCTAGTTATAAGACTTCTAGTTCTTTCCTTTTCATTTGAGTACTAAAAATAGCCTATATGTTTCTTTATTACATTGATGTATGGGTTATGCCCAATTGATATACTCTTGTTTAGATGGTTATGAGATGAGACATCCGTTTAAGACTATGTTATATCTTATATATATATATATATATATATATATATATATATATATATATATATATATATGTGTGTGTGTGTGTGTGTATGTGTGCGCGTGCACGCGCGCGTAATAAATGTAGAAGACTACGTAGTCTTCTTATACGAAGGGTGTATATATACTAGATATGAATATACTACGTGTATGCGAGAGGTCTATGTAAACATCAATACAGATATAGAAAAGTTTTAAATTTTCTGCGTTTTTAACCTATGAATGTAATGAAGTAAACTAAGAGGCTAGTCTTACTCCTCTTCGAGGACAACAATGACGGTTAAGTCTAGGGGGTGCTTCCCGGATGTGACACTACTACATAGGGTAAGGAAGGGTATTGTCACGACCAGAATCTAGACCCCAGACGAGTCCGGCATCGTTGACCTCTCAGAGGTCGCACACAAGCCTACTTACGTCATTCTTACTTCATCTAGGTTAATTTTAGCGGAAAATTTGAAACTTTTTGTTTCTTAACAAACTTATTAAACATTCTCATTATTACATAGTTGTTCACCATCAACCATCTAATATTAAGATCATCAAATGAAAGAAATAGTATAATATAGTAATGAAGATGTACTTGCCAAAAAGGCACCAATACAATGTCTGAATAAAACAAGAAAGAAACGCTTGTGGAACATGCTCCACTAGCTCAACTCTAAAACTAAGCTAGAATATAAATAGCAGCATCCTCGAAAGCATGAGGGCCTACCAAGTCCGGATGAATGCTCGACGTCTGGATAGCTTCAGCGTCAACCTGTAGCTCTAGCGTCCACCTGTGCCTGCACCTAAAATTGTAGAGGTGTATAGGGTTAGTACACACTTGTACTAAGTATGGGTATATGCAAGCACACACCAAGGACATGCATGAGAAATGATAGGTCTTTCCTAACAACATGATTATAGAAAGTCAAGTCAGTGGACTTGACAAAATGGGATTAGGAAAGTTAGTGAACTTTCCAAATTTGGATTAGGAAAGTCATGCCATGAGAGTAACATGCATCATCATACTTATCATACTGCACACAGCACATAACATCTTACACATAGCACATATCATATAGCATACAACTCATAACATCTTTTATAACATTCATTCATATGCCATGAGACCTTGGAATCATGGACTTGGCATTAAGACTTTCCAAAATAAGGGCTCAACATATGGGACCTCAACTAGGGAGTCTTCATTAGCAAACACAGAGTCTGCTTCATTCATTCATACGTACTTTATTTCATTTAATTCATAGGCCAGTGTGAACAACAGCTATACCTAGGATGTAGTTTAAGACTTTCATCGGGTTTGCTATGCAATGATCAAGAATAACCTAGTGTCATTACCTGAGTCTAGCTCACCTCTTGATTATCCTATCCTAACACTTTTGGTATCATTCATTTCATTATGTGCTTCATTTGAGGTTGGCCTCATTCATTCATTGGGAACTTTAACTTTAACCGACATACATCATGTGAGCATCATGAAATCCAGTGTCTCCCCCACACCGAAAAGAGGTGGAATCACCGGCCAAAGTGACCCAAAACATGCTAGAGTATATGGGAATTTAACCCCGCCAGATCCCTATATTTGCAGTATAGGTTCTAAGACCAGAAGATATAAGGATACCGATACCCGGCAAGCCGGACAGTCTCATCTCATGAGAGTTACGTGAACCTACGCCCTTCTCTAAAGAAGGCATCACCGCTCTTAGCTAGTCTATCGGTGCTCAGTATAAAGTTCCATTACATTCAACTCATACGTCATGGAAGTTGGCTTTTAGTATGAGGACATCATAGCTCATTAGATGATTTCTCATCTCATCATTAGTATTAAGTGTGTTAATCTCAATACTTTCATTAGAGTGTTCATAGAGACTGGTCTCTTCATTATCTTACACTCTCATAGGTGAGTACGTTTTGGTAACATTTATTTAGGCTCATTTGAGATTGTTCTCATCTTTTACATTAGCCTCATATCATGTTGTCACCACATTCATTAACATTAGCACATTTGCTCTTCATAATTACTCACCCCTTTTTACGTGAATGTTCATTTCATCATATGCCAATATACTTGGCCATTTGTGTATTTCATACCCTCACTTAACCCTTCTAGGGTTTCATCATTTCATTGTTCATTTCATCATTTCATTACATACATCTTAGGTTCACTTACTTTTAGACGTATGTTAGACTTATGGGGCTATACATACAAGCCATGAGGCTTCATTCATAGTTCGTTAAGTGATTCATACATTCCTAAGATTATGTAGTACAAGACTTATGTATCTTGTATATATGCCAAGATCTTGATTTTCATATAAATAGGTGGCATTATTCTTGAATATTTAATTCACGTATGACTTATGTATCAATACGGAAGTTTGGGTAAGGAAACCCAAGTTCGAATCACTTGGACAACATTGACAATTTTCATTGATTTTATTTTTAATCTTCATGACATTGGGACTCTAGATCGAACCCCAACATCAACATTCTATTTTTATTTATCTCCTTGGGTTTCCTCTTAATTTGGCCGAAGGGTTGTGGGTTCGAACCCCCACAACCCCTTTTTATTTTTCATTATCATATTGTTGCCCAATTTCGCCTACACCAAGAGGTTGTGGGATCAAACCCCCACAGCCTCTTTTATTTTATTCTTTATTTTTCGCTGGCCATTGGGAGGTTGTGGGTTCGAACCCCCACAACCTCCTTATTTAAATTTTAAATTCGCTAAGGCTGTGAGGTTGTGGGTTTGAACCCCCACAGCCTCCTTTCTTTTATTTTTAATTAAAGTCTATTAAGTTAGGCGTTTTTGGCAGTGAGGTTGTGGGATCGAGCCCCCACAACCTCACTTTATTTTCTTATTTATTTTGCTCCTCTCCTTTCCAGCCTTGAGGTCGTGGGTTCGATTCCCACGCCTCACATCTTTTTTTTCTTTAATTTTCTCTTCTCTCATTCGCAGCCTGGAGGTCGTGGATTCTATTCCCACGCCTCCCATTTATTTGTTTAATTTATTGTTCTCTTCTTTCTCATCCAGTAACCCGATTTTGATTCCCCCCAGCCCCCGTTTTTTTTTTTTATGAATTACGACTGCCACTCGGGTGAGGTCACGGGTTCGAATCCTGGTGGCCTCACCCCTTTAACATTTACTAAATTTCCAGATTTTTATTCATCAACTTTTAGTCTAAACCAAGTTTGTATATTACTGGAAAATTTAGTCATTTTTCAACTCATATTCATCACACTTTCACTTGATTCATAGGGTGTATTCATATACCATTTTAACACATTCTTTAGGCGCATCTTTCATAGGTTTGTTTGGCTATAAGAGTGTTATTCAATCAGCCACATTTCATTAAAATGAACATCACGTTGTGTACAACTTTTGCACATAAAATACAAGGATTAAATATGCCATTTCACACCTCCAACAGTGACTAAGTTCACTGCCACATGTTGCACACACACATCTCTTTTTCACATGATTTCTAGCAACATATTCAATACTCACAAAGTTTCGAACATGCATACTTAAACATAAACATCACGAAAACACATTTCGTCCCTACTTTGTACTAGCAAACATACCCAACCTATGATTCAATGGGAGCTAGTGACAGGGACATGCAACGGGGTACAACCCTAGTTTTCGGAATGAATATCTTGAATCTTAAGGGGTCTCTTGGGAAAGGGACCAGGAGAGAAGAAACCCATACCTTAATCAATGTCCAAACGTTGAACTTTCTGCCCAAAACCCTCTCCAAAATCACTTCCAAGCCTCCTCAACATCAACACCACTCGACGGACAACTTCCCTTTGCCTAACGTTTTTGGTTAGCTTGTTTTATTAAAATTTTTGTGTGTGTTCTTCAAGTGTGAAGAACTTTGATATATTTTCTGTTCTTGTAGTTGTTTAGGCAGAGAGCAAACGTGAAAGTGATGGTGAAACGTGAGAGAGAGATCGTGAGAGAGTTGTCTAGGATTAGGAGTTTTAGTTTGGGAATTAGTCAAACTAGGACTCCTTATTAATTTAAATAAAAACCTGATTTAATTAGCTTAGTGAAATGAACATTATGCCCTTACAAAATCAGATTATAAAACATTAATTAAATAACCAACTCGTTGCTTCCGTTGGGGCTCAAACCCGGGTGACACCATTTCGCAAAAACTGGTCATTTCGGGTCGACCCAACCCGAACCGGTTCTTTAATTAAATTAATTAATTGATTAATTAATTCCTTAGGGTAATTACGATATTAACCTTGGTATGGAAAAGACCTTTTTACCCCTGGACCCTCAAAACTTAAGATTTCTTCTTTTTAAGTCCGGTAAAGACTCCTTCAATTAAATCTTCGTTTTTGAGAGCTTTATATGGTTTGTTCCAACCTTTCCAAGCTCAACTAACTCCCCAAGTTAGTTAGCTTGGCCGTAGTAAGGGTTCTGAGGTCTGGTTCTACGCGCATAAATCCGTGTGAATGTTGGTCTAATCACAAGCATTCTTTACACCTTAAGCATTTCTTATCTTATTCATTTTTAGGGTTGTTACAGGTATGGGACTTCTCTTACTCATTGCACTTGTGGGATACTAAGGGATAGTTCTAGCAGTGTTCTTTTATGATTATTACTATGATTATGATTATGTTGATAAGCTATCACTAGTATTCATGTATTAATCATGTTAAGATGAATTTATGAGAATATGTTGTAAGTATGAAGTGGGTTGCTTAATGTGATACTTAACCTTGGATAGGATTATGGGCTTCTATCTTTGGTATTGGACAAGTATTGCTTAAGTGGTCTACATGTTGGGTTGATATTTTTTTGAATTGACTTATTATGCTTATTATATATACATGTTTGGTTAAATTTATAGAAAGCATGATTTTGACTAGATTGTCCTTTTCTCATGCATTGATGATTTTTTTGCACTGGAGCCATACTTAATACATGTGGTTTGTACTAACCCATATTTCTCTCTTTTTCCCCAAAATTTTTAAGGTTCGGGCCATTGAGGAGATTCGTGGCTATTGGAGAAGAAGACTTTGATATTTCCTAAGTCAATTGGTGAGTCCTCATGAGTTCCGAGGATAGAGCCTCTCATCAAGACTTATTAGTTTTGCCTATGTTTTGAGACAATTATTCTATTCTCATGTAGAACTTCATTGTAGACTATATGGGCATATTGTGATAGACTAAGGGCTATGCCCAAACTATTCTGATTCATACTCTTGTAGATGGTTTAGATGTGAGATGAGACTTTAGACTCCTATATGATTTGTTATGCTAATAGAGAAGTCTATGTACACATTGAATGTGAGGAGTCTACGTAAACTCCATATATAATATGTAAGAAGTCTAAGTATACTTTACTACATAAATTTTTAAATTGTTCCGCATTTTTGACCTATGATGTGCTATGATGTATGCTAAAGGGCTTGTCTTAGTCCTCTTAGAAGATGACGACGTAGGTTACCCCTAGGGGGAACTTTGGGTAGTAACAATCTTGGTATCAGAGCATGAGATTGAGAAATCTAAGTATTGATGTCTCACTAAACCATGTCTATGTAGGGTCTTATTCATAATTGTGAAGCGCGCCACACTTATTAATGAGAAATTATGTGATGCTTAGGAACTTTCACACTCTTGTTATTCCTTAGTCGTGCCTAAGAGTTTTAACTCTATCTAGTCCTTCCTTCTAATCTTTTCATTATGCTTATAGGCAATGAATACAAAGAGGAACAATGCTGGAAGGTCCGGAGAGGTGAATTTGAATGAGGCGGTTCCCCCTAAAGCTCTTCAAAACCCTCAAGTTCCTATTGAAGAAGAGGCTATGTCAAATATTGAGATAAGGTCGGCGATTCATAGATTGACTCATGTTTTGCCTACCCAAGTTGATAGGGATGCAAGGGTTTAAGTGAACCCCATTGCTAACACCACTGCTTCAAGTATTAGGGATTTCACAAGGATGAATCCCCCTACTTTCTATGGTTCTAAGGTGTAGGAGGACCCACAAGGTTCCATTGATGAATTGTTCAAAGTTCTTGATGCTATGGGTGTTTCTTCTCAATAAATAGCGGAGCTAGCCACCTACCAACTCAAAGACGTGGCTCAAGTTTTGCATGAGAAATTGAAGGATTTGAGGCCAGTTATAGAAGTCCAGATTACTTGGGCATCTTTCAAAATGGCTTCCCTTGATAGGTTCTTTCCTTTGGAACTAAGGGAGAGGAAAATGCAAAAATTCATCAACCTTCGTTAAGGGGGTAGGAGCGTGAATGAGTATAGCCTCAATTTCACTCAACTATCAAAGCATGCTCCTACTATGGTTGCAGATTCTAGAGCTAAGATGAACACATTTGTTATGGGGATATCCGACCTTGTTATTAATGAATGTAGATCGTCTATGTTGATTCCTCGCATGTACATCTCTCGTCTGATGGTTCATGCCGAACAAATTGAGGAGAAAAAGATTAAGCAAGTTCGTAGGGAGTTGAAGAAGGTAAGAACCGAAGATGGGAATTCTTCTAAGACTAAATTGGAGGTGCAACACAAACCAAGGTTCAAAAGGAGGTTTTCCAACCAAGGCCCTCCTAATTCTCCAAGGGTGAACAAGAGTAATGTTTCTACTCCAAAGCCCCAAGAGGGCAAAGGTGGTAGTTCTTATGTTGAGAAGCCTCTTTGTTCAAAATGTTGTAGAAAACATGATTGTAAGTGCCTAGTTGGCACGGGTAGTTGCTACGGTTATGTCAAGAGTGGTCACATGAAGAGAGATTGCCTTATGATAAAGACTCATGGAAGGGAAAATTCTCAAGCACAAGGAAATGCCCCGAATCCGGATGCTCCGAAAAAGAATCGCTTTTATGCTCTCCAATCTCGAGGTGATAAAGAGAGCTCACCGGATGTGGTTACCGGTATGTTACAATTATTTTCCTTTAACGTATACTCTTTGCTTGATCTCGGAGATACATTGTCATTTGTGACCCCTCTTGTAGCCATGAAAGTTGAAATACTACCGGGCGTATAAGACTAACCTTTTTCGGTTTTTACCCTAGTGGGTGATTCTGGGTGGTTAAGAGACTATATATAAGGCTATCCAATTTCCTTGCACAATAGAGTTACATTAGTTGACTTTATAGAAGTTGATATGCTTGATTTTGATGTCATATTGGGAATGGATTGGTTGCATGCTTGATTTTCCTCTATTGATTTTAGGACAAGGGTAGTAAAATTTCAATTTCAAATGAACTCATTTTTTAGTGGAAGGGAGGAAACTCAAATCTTAGGGGTAAGATCATCTCATGTCTAAAAGCTTGCAAGTTGATTGCAAAGGGTTATCTCTACCACATAGTAAGAGTTAGGGATCTTGAATCCGAGTTTCCTCCCATAGAGTTGGTACCCGTAGTGGGGGAATTTCCGGAGGTCTTTCGCGATGACCTTCCCGGAATTCCTCCTAAATGGGAGATTGACTTCGGTATAGACTTATTGTCGGATATACAACTTATTTCAATCCCTCCTTATCGGATGTCCCCGACCGAGTTGAAAGAGCTAAAGGCTCAACTCAAGGATTTGTTAGATAAGGTTTTTATTCAACCAAGCATATCTCCATGTAGTGCCCCGGTATTTTTGTGAAGAAGAAGGATGGGTCTTTGAGAATGTGTATCGATTATCTTTAATTGAACAGAGTCACTATAAAGAAACCCGCTCTCTAGGATTGATGACTTTTTTTACCAACTGCAAGGAGCGAGTTACTTTTTGAAGATGGACTTGACGCCGAGTTATCATCAACTTAGAGTGAGGGAGGTTGATATTCAAAAAAACAGCATTTCGAAAATGATATGGTCACTTTGAATTCCTAGTGATGTCATTTTGTCTAACAAATACCCCCGCGGCATTCATGGACCTTATGAATCGAGTTTTTAGAAAGTATCTTGATTTGTTTGTGATTTTCTTCATTGAAGACATTTTGATATACTCTAGGAGTGAGAATGACCATATGAGCACTTGAGGATAGTTTTGAAAGTTCTCAAAGATAACCAACTTGTTGCTAAGTTTAGCAAGTATGAGTTTTTGATGAGATCGGTTTCCTTTATTAGTCAAATTGTCTCTAGTGAAGGGGTAGAGGTTGATCCGAAGAAGATGAAAGTGGTCAAAAGTTGGCCTTGAGCTTTGAGTCCTACCGATATCCAAAGTTTTCTAGGGTTGGACGGTTACTATAGGAGCTTTGTTGAGGGATTCTCGTATATCTCATCTCCATTAAAGGGCTTAACCCAAAAGAAGTCAAAATTCGAATGGTCGGAATCATGTGAAAATAGTTTCCAAATATTGAAACATAGACTCACCTCCACTCCGGTATTGACCTTACAGGATGTACCGAAGGGTTTGTGGTTTATTATGACGCCTCCTGAGTGGGTCTAGGATGTGTGCTCATGCAAAATGGGAAAGTCATAGCGTATGCCTCTACGAAACTCAAAGCCACATGAGAAGAATTACCTGACTCATGACCTTGAACTTGCGTCCGTATTATTTGCCTTGAAAATTTGGAGACACTATCTCTATGGGGTACATGTTGATGTGTTCACTGATTATAAGAGTCTACAATATATATTCACTCAAAAAGACTTGAATCTACGCCAAAGAAGATGGTTAGAACTTTTAAAGGATTATTATATGAGCGTCCCTTACCATCCCGGGAAAGTTATTGTGGTTGCGGAAGTACTAAGCCGAGTGTCCATGGGTAGTGTGGCTCATGTGGTTGATGATAATGAAGAGTTAGCGAAAGAGGTACATAGATTGTCTCATTCGGGGGTTCGACTAGATGACTCTCCAAAGGGTAATTTCGTGGTTCGCCACAACTCCGAGTCATATTTAGTGGTTGGGGTGGAATCCAAGCAACACCTTGATCCTCTATTGATGGATTTGAAGGAAACGGTCCTTAGTAAGTCAAATGAGTCTTTCTCTCAAGGAGATGATGGGGTGATTAGGCACCAAGGAAGGTTGTGTGTACCAGATGTGTATGGCTTCAGGTAATGGATCATGGAAGAGGCTCATGGCTCGCGGTATTACATCCATTCGGGTTCCACAAATATGTACCACGACTTACGAGAAATTTTTTGGTGGAATGGTATGAAAAGGGACACAGCGGATTTCGTTGCTAAGTGTCAAAACAGCCAACAATTCAAAGCAGAGCATCAAAGGCCGGTTGGCTTGACTCAAAATATAGATATTCTTACTTGCAAATAGGAGGATATTAACATGGACTCCGTTGCAGGGTTACCTCGTACTAGAATACAACATGACTCGATATGGATCATCGTGGATAGGCTAACTAAGTACGCACATTTTCTTCCCGTCAAGTCACATATTCAGTGGAAGACTATGCCAAAATGTACATCAAAGAGATTGTGAAGTTACATGAAGCCCATTTTTCCATCATTTCATATATGTAACGTTCCGGAAAATCATATGTCTAATTAAGAGCCCAGTATGCCCTTAGGATAGCCTAATAGGGGTACATAGTCACCCCAATGCCCAATATTGAGAAATATTGGGCATAGTACAGAAAAATTGGCAAAGAGATATTAGCCAATTTTCTATATACGAATATGAAATATACTTTTTGGGTTGTCATACCCCAGTCCAAGATTGTTGTTCAATAAATGTACCTGCAATGAAGACCCTAAGCTAATATAATTGGCACTATGTACATATCGACCCAAAACCAATGTGTGAGGTATGAGACATCCAAGTGTCAAGCCTAGATACCATATCACATGACCATTTAAAATGATCATGTAAATTAAGCAATACCCAAGGACATGGTGAGGGTCCTTGGGACAATAAGTAAATATTACAAATAGGACATCAAGAATAGTTAGTTAGGAAAGTACAACCAACCCATGTGCAAGCACATGGTCAAACCATGTGGGAATCGGCCATAGGAGGGAACCACCCTAACCGAATTCGGTTAGGGTAGTTAAGAGACAGCATGTGCGGATGGGTCCCTCCATGTGGGGCTTAACTTCCTAACCAATCCTAGGTACTAACTAACTGTCCTAACTAGCTAACTAACCTAGGATCAAATGAAATAAACTAATTAGTGCACCCGACAACCTAAGACTTAACCGGGTGACACTAACCTAGTAATTAGTTAAAGACAACCTAGTACCTAACCTAGGATGGTCCAAAAGGTTGATTATGGTCCTAACAACTTAGGGATACTTTAGTAATTAACCTAGGTTACTTAATTAATTAATTTAGCAACTTAATTAAATAATTTATATAGACAAAACCGAAATCACAAAGCAATTTCCAGATTTTGGTTAAGACAAACAAAAGACAACCTACTACCTAACCTAGGATTGTCCAAAAGGTTGGTTATGGTCCCAACAACTTAGGGATACTTTAGTATTTACCCTAGGATACTAAATTAATTAATTTAGCAACTTAATTAATTAATTTAAAGGGGCAAAACCGAAATCACAAAACAATTTACAGATTTCGGTTAAGACAAGAAAGGGACAACCTACTACCTAAGCTAGGATGGTCCAAAGAGTTAATTAAGGTCCTAACGACTTAATTGTACTTTAGTAATTACCTTAGGTCACCTAATTAATTAAATTAGAAATTAATTAATTATTTTAAATGGTCAAAACGAAATTCTTACACTAACCTAGTACAATTCAAGAAACATCCTAGTACTTAACCTAGGATGGTCTTAAAGGGTTGATTATGGTTCCAATGACTTAGGGGTACTTTAGTACTTACCCTAGGTCCCTAAATTAATTAAATTAAGGATTTAATTAATTAATATAGAGTCATAATGTTGACTGAAACCATAGTCAACACCAATTTTGAGATTTTACTAAGTGTTATGTTCTCCTATGTTTAGTCAACTTAGGAGGGGCGTTTTGGTAATTGGTTAATTAGTTTATTGAATTAACTTATTAAACCTAAGTTTTATAATTCAATATCAGTTCCTAAACCTAAAAATCATGATCAATACACTTATAATTCACGACCTAAGGCAGAACGGAAGAAAGAGGCAGTAAACAAAGAACGCTAAAACGAAAAAGTGCATAGACGTTCTTAGGCGATTTCAAGGTATCTTCAAGGTTTAGTTCGAGGTTATCTTCGTATATTAAATTCTACATAAGGTATGGGTTTCTCTTCTGGACTTCTTTCTCCAAGAGAACTTTCTTTCCAACGATTCAAAGATCTTGAAAAACTAGGATTGTTACCGTGTTCTCGTCGAACTCCCTTGTCCCTAGTATCCTTTTCGATTCAATGTTGAATAGGTTAGAGATCATGTTGTTGGTATGTGGTTCTGGATGATCTTATTGTAATGTTCTTGAATTATGAATGTATATTAACCTATTAAGTTGTGATCGTATAAATTTAAGTGCTTAAAACGTGAATTAAGAATCGATGATGTGCTAGTTACGTCCGTAAACGTTAAGTGATTGATGTGATTATACGAATGTTGAGTTGCTGTTTTGTAACATTATGAAGATGCTAAAGTAATCAAATATTAATATGATGTTTCCAATATGTCTTAAAAACGTTACCCTAAAGTCATGAACTAAGATTGGTTAAGAGAATGATACTATGCTAAGATAAGTCCGAAAATGTTATGTATGAAGATGATTACTGTTTGTTGTGCATACCTACTGTAAATGTGACTTGTTGATGATGTTGTGTTCGTTAAATGATGATATTATGCTGTTCAAGATGTTTAAAAAACGTTATGCCTAAAGTTATGTTATAAGGTCGGCTTAAAAGTTCTCCATGAAATCACATTTGAATGAATTGCCTATCTTATGCCAATAATTTAGGCAATAAATTGGTTTTTTAATATAATTGGCTACAACATTGCTTTCAAAGAATGATGGGAAGATTGACTTACTAAAATGATGAGATTAGCTATGGTACATACATGAAGTTAATTAAATTGGCCAATGATATTCTCATGACCAGTGTATAGTGAAATTATAATTTGTGCCAACAAATTGGCTAGTAAAACATATGTCTAATCATATTACTTCCAAAACATGAAAATTCATACCAATATCTACATTAATGAACTCATAACATAGGGTATGCCAATAAATGGGACAAGTCCCAACATACCCTATCCACACGAACTTGTGAACGTAAAAACATTGAATTGTTCTTTTAAGTTAATCAAAGGTTAAAAATTGAAGTGTAGTGAAAGTTTGGCTTATGCCAATAAATTGGCCTACAACATTATCTCCAAAATATGTAATAGAATTGGCTAATGATTCCATGAAATTATATTTGAATGAATGTTTGTCTTATGCTAATAAATTGAAAATGAACTTATTCCCAATTGTTTAGGCCAGTACTAATCATATGCCAATCTTGTAAGAGAGGGGAATCGAACCCGGCCTCAAGGCCAAATGTGTGAGATACATAAGTCTCACACATAATCGAAAATTATATGCTGCCCAAGGGATTCGAACACGGATCCCCTTGACCGAATGTGCAAAATGCATAAGTGTTGCACAATATGCACTTAGATGATCATGAAACACTTAGACAAATATGAGCAACTCGAAAGGGGTACTATGAGTGTAAAGTACACTAAAGGCCATGTGCATGGCATATGATGTAAGTTAACGACAAGATGAAGAAATGAACATTCACATTATGAGGTGACTAATTATGTTAAACTATGATGCTAATGAAAACGGCGACAACATGATAACCGGTTAAGATGAATGGTGAGACAAGTCTCAACCAAGCCTAAGTAAAGGTCACTAAAAGTACTCACCTAAGAGAGTGTTGAATATCAAGAGACAAGTCTCAATCACATTCTATATGTAAGTGTAAGGACAATTCACACTTAATACGTAAAGAAGAGATGAGAAATCATCTAATGGGCTATGACTACCTCATGCTAGAAGCAAGCTTCGATGATGTATGAGTTGAATGTAAATATGGACTTTAAACTGAGCACCGATAGGGTAGTTATGAGTGGTGATGCCTTCTTTCGGTAAGGGCGGAGGTTCACGTAATTCTTATGAGATGAGACTGTCCACCAAGGTGGGTATGGGTCTCCCTAAATCTCCTAGTCTTTGAACTATGTTGCTACCATAGGGAACTAGCTTGGTTCGAACCGAATAAGCTCGCATGTTTTTATTTCACTTTGGCCAATGACTCCACCTCTTTTCGGTGTGGGGAGACATCGAATTTTATGATGCTCACATGATCTATGTCGGTTAAGGTTGAACTTCCTCAAAGTATGAAAGATAATTAAATGAACGAAACCGAATGTATTTGTGCAAGATAATCAGGAGGTGAAATCGGACTCAAGTAATGACATTAGGTCATTCTTGGTCATTGCACGTCATGATCCCGATGAGAGTCTTAAACTTCATCCTAGGTATAGATGGTGTTTACATCAGCGAAATGATTAACGTGAAGTACGAATAAACGAATGAAGCAGACCCTGTGTTTTCTAAAGAAGGCCCTCGGATTGAGGTCCCATATGTTGGGCCCTCACTTGAGATGCCTTAATGCTACATTCACGATTCCATGGTCTCGTGGATATGAAATGTATAATATATGAAACATGAAATGTCTGTTATGTGAACCTATGTGTGTATTATGTGTGACATATTCATTGTATGACCTTCCTATTACGGATTAGGCAAGTCCAGAGACTTGACCTCCTAAGAAAGCATGTTGATTAGGAAGAGCCATGGCTTATAATGACTTCTTATATGATGTCAATAAAGGGAAGTAGAAACATAACGTTAACTAAATACCCCATAACTTCCCTAACATGAAAGTAACGAAATCAATGGCATGATCAATAGAGAATGGCTTATGAAATGTAATGAATATATAGTGTAAAGAATGACTCACTATAAGGTAGGGAAATCATTCCTTAGTCCTTGGATTACTTACATAGATTCATTGTGGGTATGGGACTACAATGAATCATTGCACTTGTAAGTAAAACATAGGACCAAAGGAATTATTGAACTACACAACAAGAAGAAGAAAAAGACTAAAAAATAAACTAAGTCCCAAGGAAAGAGCTCTTGGGTTTGGAGGATCAAAATTTCCAATCTTCGCTCGAGTTGTTCTAAAATAATATTGATGATACTAATGTCTTGTAGTAATATGGAAAATGAGTTGTGTGCTTTGAATTCATTAAAATACATCATATTCTTACCACAATTCACCACTAACGAATTAGGAAAGTCTAATGACTAGACTTTCCAGAAATGGCATGTTGCTTAGAAAGAGCTTTCATTGATCATGCATAGATTTATGTGTATGTGTTCATGCACCCATACTTAGTACAAATGGTGTACTAACCCCCTACTATTTACTAGTTTTATACGTGCAGGTCAGAGGACAGATTGACGACACTTGCAGCGTTATGGACCTAAGCGTTTCTCCGAACCATTTGGTAGATCCTCTTGATTTCGAGGATGCTACAGTCTTAGTCTTGCTTTAGATATAGACATAGCTAGTGGACTTTGTTCCTAGCATTTCTTTCACATTTCATTTTGAACCTTTTGATGTAAGGCCATTTTGGCAACTTAATATATTTTATTCATCGTTTGTTTTGAAATGTTCTTGATATTAGATGGTTGTCTATTGATGTTGAGCTTAGTATATAATGTTTAATACGTAATGACTATATGAAGTATAAGTAAACTTGATACGTTTAAAAAGTTTTAAATTTCCGCAAATTTAATTAGATGAATGTGATGAATGCAAGATGAGGCTTGTCTGCGATCTCTGAGAGGTGAACGACGCCAGTTTCGGCTACGATCTAGACCCCATTCGTGACAAACGTGGTATCAGAGCCTTAGGTTTAATTCCAAGGATAATAAGTTCAGATCAACCACATCGAGTAGTTTCCAAGTTATGGTAGTGAAGTGCACCAATATCATGAATTAGAGACTGCATGATGCATAGGAAAAAAATTCCCTTCTTTTGATCTTATTGTGCTTTCATTAATGTCTGATTTCTTGGTGTTATGAGCGTATCTAACATCAATTCTTTTTTTTTCTCCAGAAAATGAACACAAGGGGGAACAGTTGTCGCGGAAGAGTAGGAGAAGCTGCTGGGGGCAACCAAGTTCAACCCCAGGCTCCAGCTGCAGGAGTGGCCAAGCCATTTAACCCAGCTGGGTTGACTGATGCGGAGGTGCGAACAGCTTTGGGAGAGATGGCTCAAGCCATCACTTTGCAGGCTCAGGCTATGACGGCCCAGGCCAACAGACAGGAGGTTCAGTGGGACAACCCAACAGCCCACAACATGGCGAACAGGTTGCGAGATTTTAAGAGGATTAATCCTCCAATCTTTACAGGATCTAAGACTGCAGAGGATCCTCAGGAGTTCGTGGAGGAAGTCTAGAAGATTCTGGTGGCGATGGGGGCCACGGAGATTGAGAAAGCTGAGCTGGCCTCATACCAGGTGAAGGATGTTGCACAGTCTTGGTGCAAGATGTGGCAGGATAGCAGGGCGTTGGGTAGAGGTCATATCACATGGGAGCTGTTTAAGACAGCCTTTCTGGAGAGGTTCTTCCCAGAGAAATTAGAGAGGCTAAATTTGAGGAGTTCATCAACCTTAAGCAGGGCTCGATGACTGTCGGGAGTATTATCTGAAATTCATAAAATTGTCTAGGTATGCCACTTCCCTTGTGTCGAACAACAGGGATGAGATGAGCAGGTTCCTTACAGGAATCTCGGAGGACTTGGAGGAGAAGTGTCGGGCTGCGATGCTCCATGATAGCATGGACTTCTCCAGGCTGATGGTACATGTCCAGCAGGTTGAGGAAAGTAGGAATAAGAGGAGAGTCCTTGAGGTTAGGAGGCCTAACCCTTCTGACCAGACAGGTTCCAGCAGTGGTGGTGGCAGGAGCACTTTCGTAGTTTGTGATTAGCGCAGATTTAAGATGGGACATCAGAGTTCAGGGAACTCTAACTATCAGAGGAGTGCAGCACTCAGAGGAGGCAGACCCGAGCCCAAGAAGGGCAATGGAGGTGAGGTGCAGCGTCCCATAAAGAAATGTGGAAAGTGTGTCCGTATTCACAGTGGAGAGTCAAGACTAGGCACAAATGCCTGCTTCGGTTGCGGAAAGAGCGGGCACAGGGTCAGGGACTGTCCACATAATAGGGGTCAGGCTAGAGGTAATGCTCATCCTAGACCTAATCCCAAGAATGCTACTGCAGCCCAGCCTCCTAAGAGAACAGATTCTACGCGTTGAAGGGAAGGGAGGAGCAGGAGAAGTCTGTTGATGTGGTCACAGGTATGCTGCAAGTCTTCTCAACCTCTGTTTATGCTTTACTTGATCCAGGGTCTACGCTTTCTTTTGTGACTCCCTTGCTTGCTCTTACTTTTGAAACACTACCTGAGGTTTTGCATGATCCTAACGTAGTTAGTACTCCCTTAGAAGAAAATGTGAGAGCTGATAGGGTTCATAAAGACTGCCCAATAGTAGTATGTGTAAGACTTTGTGTGTAGACCTTGTTGAGTTACCCATGAATGACTTCGATATTATACTTGGTATGGACTGGCTCCATAAATGTTATGCCTTCATGGAATGCCGTAGTAGGGTTGTGAGATTCCGTTTCCCTAATGAAGTAGAGCTGGTCTGGGAGGGGTACAATTTGATTCGTTCAAGTCCCTTGATTTCGAATGTAAAAGCCAATAAAATGATGTCCAAGGGATTGTTATGCCATCTTGTGAGTGTCAATGATCTGTATCATGACATTCCTTCCATAGACTCTGTGCCTGTAGTGAATGACTTCCAAGATTTTTCCCCCGATGATTTGCATAGAGTCCCTCCCCCTAGAGAGATTGATTATGGTATCGACCTAGATCCCAATACCAAATTAATTTCAATTCCTCCCTACAGAATGGCTCCAGCTGAACTCAAATAGTTGAACCTGCAGTTAAAAAATCTCATTAATAAGGGCTTCATCCAGCCGAGCATATCCCCTTGGGGCGCTCCAGTGCTGTTTGTGAAAAAGAAGGATGGAACCCTTAGGACGTGTATCGATTATCGGCAGCTAAACAAAGTCACTATGAAGAACAAGTATCCACTTCCCAGAATAGATGACTTATTCGATCAGCTCCAAGGGTCTAGTTTCTTCTCGAAGATTGATCTTCGTTCTGGGTATCATCAGCTTAGGTTTAGGGATGAAGATATCCCAAAGACAGCCTTTCGTACCCGTTATGGTCATTATGAGTTCCTAGTCATGTCATTTGGTCTCACTAATGCACCAGCTGCATTTATGGACCTCATGAACCAAATCTTCCGTGAATACCTTGATTATTTCATCATAGTATTCATTGATGACATCCTCATCTACTATAAGACCAAGTAAGAGCATGAACAACATTTAAGACTAACCTTGCAGGTACTTAGACAACATCACTTGTATGCCAAATTCAGCAAGTGTGAATTCTGGCTTAGATCAGTGACCTTCCTAGGTCATGTTGTGTCTGATCAGGGTGTGGAGGTGGACAGGAAGACTAAGGCTGTTAAGAACTGGCCAAAACCTCTTACTCCCACTGATATCCGTAGCTTTTTGGGATTGGATGGTTACTACCGCAGGTTCATGGATGGTTTTTCTTCCATTGCTGCCCCAGTGACAGCTTTGACTAAGAAGAAAGCCAAGTTCGAATGGGCAGAAACTTGTGAGAAGAATTTCCATGAGCTCAAGGACAGACTCACTTCAGCCCCAGTACTTACGTTGCCTAAATGTGGTGAGAGTTACACTATTTATTGTGACGCATCTAGGGTTGGGTTGGGTTGTGTTCTTATGCAGGGTGGTAAGGTGATAGCCTATGCGTCAAGACAGCTCAAGGTTCATGAGAAGAATTATCCCACTCATGACCTGGAGTTGGCAGCTGTGGTATTTGCATTGAAGTTGTGGAGGCATTACTTGTATGGGGTGCATGTGGATGTATTCATAGACCACAAGAGTCTCCAGTACGTGTTCACACAGAGGGAGTTGAATCTACGTCAACGGAGATGGTTGGAGCTGTTGAAGGAATATGACTTGAGTGTCCACTACCATCTAGGGAAGGCAAATGTTGTAGCTCATGCTTTGAGCAGGTTGAGCATGGGGAGTAAAACCCACATTGATGATGGGAAAAAGGAGTTAGTGAAGGATATACACAGACTGGTCAGAATGGGTGTGCGGTTGATGGAATCTACTAGTGGGGGTGTTTAAGTTCATCCTAGAATCATCCTTGGTAGTTGATGTCCAGAAGGGTCAGCATCTGATCCTGTGTTGATGGAGTTGAACGAGTTAGTGCTGATAAAGATGAATGAGTCCTTTCATTTGGGAGGTGACGACAAACTTAGGTACCAGGACAGGCTGTGTGTACCAGACGGGGATAATTTGCGGACCAAGATTATTGTAGAGGCCCATGGTTCCAAGTATTTGATACATCCATGTTCCACCAAGATGTTTCATGACCTCAAGCAGATCTATTGGTGGGATGGCATGAAGAAGGACATTGCTGAGTATGTGGCCAGGTGTCCTAATTGTCACAAGGTTAAGGCGGAGCACCTTAAGCCTGGTGATCTTACTCAGATGATTGAGGTTCTGATTTGGAAGTGGGAGGCCATTAACATGGACTTCGTGGTTAGTCTTCCGAAGACTAGGAGATAACATGACTCCATATGGGTTATTGTGGACAGGATGACTAAGTCTGCCCACTTTATCCCTGTAAAGTCTACTTACAGGGCCGAGGATTATGTGAGACTCTACATTGATGAGATTGTGAGGTGTGATGGGATTCCTTTGTCTATCATTTCGGATTGAGGAGCTCAGTTCACTTCGCATTTCTAGAGATCCTTCCAGAAGAGCTTAGGCACGCAGGTAAAGCTCGGTACTGCCTTCCATCCTCAGACATATGGGCAGGCAGAGCACACCATTCAGACATTGGAGGACATGTTGTGAGCGTGTGTGATTGACTTCAGGGGTAGTTGGGACGACCATCTGCCATTGATAGAGTTCTCGTATAATAACAGCTATCACTCCAGCATTGGGATGGCACCGTTTGAGGCACTGTATGGTAGGAGCTGTAGGTCTCCAGTTGGGTGGTTCGAGGTTGGAGAGTCATCCATTTTGGGTCCAGAGACCATTCATGAGGCCATAGAGAAGGTCAGCGTGATTAGGGACAGGTTGGCTACTGCTTACAGTCGGCAGAAGTCTTATGCAGATAACAGGAAGCGGACCTTACAGTTTGATGTTGGTGACTAGGTCTACTTGAAGATATCACCCATGAAGGGGGTGACGAGGTTTGGTAGGAAGGGGAAGTTTATTCTGAGGTACGTTGGGCCATACGAGATTCTACAGTATGTGGGTGAGGTGGCCTTTGAGTTGGTGTTGCCTGCGGAGCTAGCTTCTGTTCATCAAGTATTCCATGTCTCTATGTTAAAGAAGTGCCTTGATGATCCAGCATCGATTCTTCCTGTTGAAGGTTTGGGGGTTGATGAAGACTTGTCCTATGAGGAGGTTCCTGTTGAGATTTTAGACCGGCAGGTGAAGCGGCTGAGAAACAAGGAGGTTGCCACAGTGAAGGTATTGTGGAGGAACCATCTTGTTTAGGGTGCTACGTGGGAGGCCAAGGCCGATATGAGATCCCGCTATCCTCATCTTTTCAGATCTTGAAGTTAGATTTCCTACTCTTAAGTCTAATTTTCCTTGTCTCCTCTATTCTTGGTTGTTGTTGCTTGACTGTGTATAGTACTCCTGTTATGATATGAATGGCATTGTGCTAGATAATTAGAAGTGTCACTCCGGGACGAATGTTCCTAAAGGGGGGGGGGGGTAATGTAACAACCCGAAATTGACTATGCTAAGTAATGCCTAAACGTACCTAGAATGCCTAGATTTGACTGGGTTCACACATCTTGGTAGGCGTGGAACCAAACCTCAGAACCTATGAACCATCCAATCCAACCAACTTGGTGAGTTAGTTAATCTAGTCTAGGTTGGGTCCAGCCATGTAAGTCACACGAATATTAAGATTCACCCGCATGAGTTTTAACCGGACTGGAAAGGGGTAATCTTAGGTTTGTAGGGTCTAGGGGTAAAATGGTCTTTTCCAGGGTAAGGGTAGTATTGTAATTGCCCTAAGTATCCAATTAATTAATTAATTAATGTAAAAAGTGGACAGTTCGGGTAGCGTTGACCAAAATTGACCCGTTTTAAGCTTCACCTGGGTTCGATCCCTTGTGGAAGTAATATTTAAGTTGAATTAATTGGTATTTAATTATCTGATTTAAGTAAGGCCATTTTAGTCTTTTCACTTAAGCCTTAGAAAATTAGATTTTTATTTAAAATGACAAAGAGTCCTAGTTTGACTAAGTCCTTACCTAAAACTACTACTCCTTAGCTTACTCTCACATCTCTCCACTCTCATTCTCACGTCTCTCCACTCTCATTATCACGTCTCTCCAGTCTCATTCTCATGATTCATCATCAGTAAAAGAACAAAAAAATCAAAAGTTCATCACTCTTGAAGAACTTGTACACTAAAACTCAAAAGAAAAACTAAACTAAAAAAGAAACGAAAAGCAAAAACATTATTCTCGACGGGTTGTGCTTGAAGTTTTGATGGTGAGGCATTGGTGTCGTGGGAGTTGGATGTACATCGGAGCAGGTTAGGAAGGTGTTGAACGACAGAAAAGGTATGGGTTTTCTTCCTCTTGGACCCTTTCCCAAGAGACCCCTAGGATTCAGTCGTATTCTAATCCAAAAACTAGGAATGTTTCCCCATTGCATGTCCCTGTCACTAGCTCCCATCGATTATTGTAGATTGGGTATGTTTTCTGGTAGAGTTTAGGGATGTAATGTGTTTTTGTGATGATTATGTTCATGGATGTATGTTCGGATTTATGTGATGATAAACATGTATGCAATGTGTGTGTGGTCGTGGTTCTTGGTCATGGGTTGGAGCATGAAAATGACATGTTAAATTCTTGTGTTTGTGTGTAAAATTACTTGGAAGAAAATGCATATAATAATGTACGAAATGTCCAACGAATTTGCCATAAAATTCTAACGTATAAATGTTGAGAAAAGGTGGATTAAAAGGATGACCAAATTTCCAGAAATCTGGAAATTTGGTCTCGGCATAGACACTGTTGAGGAATTTGGATTTCAATTTTTTTTTAAGACGTGAGGTCATTAGGGATTGAACCCAAGACCTCACCATATGTATGCTGCTGCAAAAAATTCAGTACTAAAAAAAATGAGGTGAGGGGGATTCGTAGTGGGGTGAGGCTCAAGTGAAGAAATGAAAGAGGGAAAAATAAATAAAATGAGGTTTATGGGGGTCGAACCCACAACCCCTCGGATAGGTGAGAAAATTAGGAGAAAAACTAAAGAAAAATAAAAAGAGGTTGTGGGGGATCGATCCCACATCCTCTTGGTCTCAAACGAAAAGATATTAAAGAAAAGAAAAAAAAAGAAGTGTAGGCGTTGCGGATCGACATCGGGTCCCCAAGCCAAAAATATAAACCAAAAATTTAATATGAGACTAAGTGTTTCTCAAGGGATTCAAAATCGGGTTCCCTTGCCCAATTCTGTATTTACATAAGTCTTACGTGAATAAATATTTAATGAATGCTGCCTATAGGAATCGAAATTGATACCTTGGAATATTTACAAGATGCATAAGTCTTGTACCATATAATCTTTGGTAAGTATAAGTCACTTAGACGAATTATGAATGAAGCCTCATAGCTTGTATGTATGGGTTCATAAGTCCAGCATACATTTAAAAGTAATTGAACCTAAGATGTATATGATGAAATGATGTGATCCCAAGAGGGTTAAGTATGAGTGTGAAATACACTAAAAGGCCAAGTGCAATTGCATATGATGAAATGAACATTCACGTAATGGGGTGAGTAATTATGAAGAGCTAAAATGCTAAAGTTAATGAATGTGGTGACAACATGAGAAGAGGCTAATATGAAAGACGAGATCAATCTCAAATGAGCCAAATAAGTGTTACCATAAACCGTACTCACTTATGAGATTGTAAATCTAATAAAGAGACCAGTCTCTAAGAAACACTCTAATGAAAGTATTGATAATAATACACATTTAATACTAATTATGAGATGAGAAATCATCTAATGAGCAATGATGCCCTTATGCTGTTTGCCAACTTCTATGATGTGTGAGATGAATGTAATGAAATTTTATACGGAGCACCGATAGGCTAGCTATGAGTTGCGATTCCTTCTTTCGGTAAGGTAGAGGTTCGTGTAAATCTCATGAGATGAGACTGTCCGTTTAGGCGTGTATGGGTCTCCTTATATCTCCTAGTCTTTGAACCTATAAAGCCAACATAGGGTTCTAGCAGCGTTCTATTCCCTATACACGCTAGCATGTTTTGGTTTCACTATGGCCGGTGATTCCACCTTTTTTTGGTATGGGGTAGACACTGGATTTCATGAGCTCACATGATCTATGTTGGTTAAAGTTAAAGTTCCCAAAGAAAGAATGAGGCCACCCTCATGTAATGCACACCATGAAATGAATGATACCAAAGGTGTTTGGATAGGATAATCAAGAGGTGAACTAGACTCAAGTAATGACACTAGGTCATTCTTGGTCATTGCACAGTGAACCCGAAGAGAGTCCTAAACAACATCCTACGTATATAAATGAATGAAAAATGAAGTATGTATGAATGAATGACACAAACTCTATATTTGCTAAAGAAGGCTCCCTAGTTGAGTTACCATATGTTGATCCCTCATTCGGGAAGTCCTAATGTTAAGTCCGTGATTACAAGGTCTAACGGCATACGAACGAATGATATATGATATATGTATGTGCTAAATGAAGTATGTTATCTGTTGTGTGCAATATGACAAGGATGATGATGCATGTTACTCTCATAGCATGACTTTCCTAATCTGATTTGGAAATTCCAACTTACTTGGCTTTACATAACTCATATCGTTAGGAGAGAGCTCTTCTTAATCATGCATGTCCTTGGTGTGTACTTGTACACCCATACTTAGTACAAGTGTGTACTAATCCCATACAACCCTTTACTTTTAGGTGCAGGTGCAGGTGGACGCTAGAGCTTACGAGACTACGTTGAAGCTATTCGGACATGGAGCATTTATCCGGACTTGGTAGGCACTCCTGCTTTCGAGGATGCTTATCTCTTATATTCCAGCTTAGACATAGGCATGATCTAGTGGAGGATGTTCCACTAGTGTTTCTTTCTTACTTATTTTTAGACGTCGTATTGGTGCCATTTTGGCAACTTTAAATTAATGCAGTTATGAACTATTACCTTTATTTGAATATCTCAATATTAGATGGTTGTTGTGAAGTGATGTGAAATAATGCAATTCTTACTATGAAGTCTATGTATACTTCAAAGCAAACAAAAGTTTTAAATTTTCCGCTAAAATTAACCTGTACGATGTAATGACGTATGTAGGCTTGTCTGCGACCTCCGAGAGGTCAACGACGCCAGTTTTGGCTACGGTCTAGACCCCAGTCGTGACAAACGTGGTATCAGAGCCTTAGGTTTAATTCCAAGGATAATAAGTTCAGATCAACCACATCGAGTAGTTTCCAAGTTATGGTAGTGAAGTGCACCAATATCATGAATTAGAGACTGCATGATGCATACAAAAAAAAATCCCTTCTTTTGATCTTATCGTGCTTTTATTAATGTCTGATTTCTTGGTGTTATGAGCGTATCTAACATCAATTCTTATATTTTTTTCCAGAAAATGAACACAAGGGGGAACGGTTGTCGCGGAAGAGTAGGAGCAGCTGCTGGGGGAAACCAAGTTCAACCCCAGGATCCAGCTGCAGGAGTGGCCATTCCATTTAACCCAGCTGGGTTAACTGATGCGGAGGTGCGAACAACTTTGGGACAGATGGCTCAAGCCATCACTTTGCAGGCTCAGGCTATGGCGGCCCAGGCCAACAGACAGGAGGTTCAGCGGGAGAACCCAATAGCCCACAACATGGCGAACAGGTTGCGAGATTTTAAGAGGATTAATCCTCCAATCTTTACAGGATCTAAGACTGCAGAGGATCCTCAGGAGTTCGTGGAGGAAGTCCAGAAGATGCTGGTGGCGATGGGGGCCACGGAGATTAAGAAAGCTGAGCTGGCCTCGTACCAGGTGAAGGATATTGCACAGTCTTGGTGCAGGATGTGGCAGGATAGCAGGGCGTTGGGTAGAGGTCATATAACATGGGAGCTGTTTAAGATAGCCTTTCTGGAGAGGTTCTTCCCAGAAAGATTAGAGATGCTAAATTTGAGGAGTTCATCAACCTTAAGCAGGGCTCGATGACTGTCGGGAGTATTACCTGAAATTCATAAAATTGTCTAGGTATGCCACTTCCCTTGTGTCGAACAACAGGGATGAGATGAGCAGGTTCCTTACAGGAATCTCAGAGGACTTGGAGGAGAAGTGTTGGGCTGCGATGCTCCATGACAGCATGGACTTCTCCAGGCTGATGGTACATTTCCAGCAGGTTGAGGACAGTAGGAAGAAGAGGAGAGTCCTTGAGGTTAGGAGGCCTAACCCTTCTGACCAGACAGGTTCCAGCAGTGGTGGTGGCAGGAGCACTTTTGGAGTTTGTGATTAGCCCAGATTTAAGAAGGGACATCAGAGTTCAAGGAACTCTAACTATCAGAGGAGTGCAGCACTCAGAGGAGGCAGACCCGAGCCCAAGAAGGGCAATGGAGGTGATGTGCAGCGTCCCATAAAAAAATGTGGCAAGTGTGTCCGTATTCACAGTTGAGAGTCAAGACTAGGCACAAATGCCTGCTTCGGTTGCGGAAAGAGCGGGCACATGGTCAGGGACTGTCCACATAATAGGGGTCAGGCTAGAGGTAATGCTCAGCCTAGACCTAATCCCAAGAATGCTACTGCAGCCCAGCCTCGTAAGAGAACAGATTCTACGCCTTGAAGGGAAGGGAGGAGCAGGAGAAGTCTGTTGATGTGGTCACAGGTATGCTGCAAGTCTTCTCAACCTCTGTTTATGCTTTACTTGATCCAGGGTCTACGCTTTCTTTTGTGACTCCCTTGCTTGCTCTTACTTTTGAAACACTACCTGAGGTTTTGCATGATCCTAACGTAGTTAGTACTCCCTTAGGAGAAAATGTGAGAGCTGATAGGGTTCATAAAGACTGCCCAATAGTAGTATGTGGTAAGACTTTGTGTGTAGACCTTGTTGAGTTACCCATGAATGAATTCGATATTATACTTGGTATGGATTGGCTCCATAAATGTTATGCCTTCATAGAATGCCGTAGTAGGGTTGTGAGATTCCGTTTCCCTAATGAAGTAGAGCTCGTCTGGGAGGGGTACAATTCGATTCGTTCAAGTCCCTTGATTATGAATGTAAAAGCCAATAAAATTGTAACAACCCTAAAAATGAATAGGATCAAGACTTAGGTTTTTCAAGAATGCTTGCGATTAGACCAAGGTCCCCACGTATGGATACGCATAGAACCAGACCTCAGAACCCTTACTACGACCAAGCCAACTAAATTGGGGAGTTATTTGAGCTTGGAAAGGTTGGAACCAACCATGTGAGGCACGCGAAAATGAAGATTTAATCGAAATAGTTTTTACCGGACTCAAAAGAAGAAATCTTAAGTTTTGAGGGTCCAAGGGTAAAATGGTCTTTTCCAGGCCAAGGGTAATATTGTAATTACCCTGAGTAATTAATTATTAAATTAATTAAGTTCAAAAAAATAATAAAATTCGGGTGGGGCAACCCGAAGTGACCCATTTTCGCAAAATGGGGTCACCCGGGTTCGAACCCCACTAAGAGCAAGATTTAATTTGCTTTTATTTTAATGTGTTAATTTAGTTTTAATAAATAATTAGTAATATCTGATTTAGGAAAAATAAAATCAGATTTTTTATTAATTTTTATTGATTAATAAATTGACTAATTCAAACCCACAAAGTCCTACCTACACTAGACTTCTATCTCCCATTTTCCCCACTCTCTTTGCACGACTTCTCTCTCTCTTTCACTCTTTTCTTTCTTGGCTGAAAACGTGAGAAAACAAGCAGCAAAAGGAAAATAAAGTAAAGGCAAAAGTTCATCAAAAACTTGAAAGAGAGAAACCTTAAAGAAGAAGCAATCCGATAACGTTAAAGCAGAACATACTACGCTAGTCGGGTGAGGTGTGAGTGTGGGCGTTTGGACTGATTTGTGGAGGAGTTTCTTGGGCAGCATTCTGGACATTTAACAAGAAAACAAGGTATGGGTCTTCTTACTCTTGGTCCCTTTCCCAAGAGACCCTTAGGACTCAGACAATTCTATTTCGAAACTAGGATTGTTCCCCTTTTCATGCTCCCTGTCATTAGCTCCCAAAGAATGTAGGTTGGTATGAATGCTGGTAGACTTAGCATTATGTGATGTTTATGTTGAATGTAATGTATTGGATGTATGTTAATTCATGAAAAGACAACTATGTATGTGGGTTTGAATTAAGAAAAGAAAAAATGTATGGCATGTTGAGTCTCGGCCTAGAGGCTTAATTTTGTTAATGTTTTGTTTGTTGTTTTATGTACACAAATTGAAGTAAAATGTGATGTTCATGTGACATGAAGTGTGGCTGAATTGAGGAGTAAACCTTTTGGTTAAGAATTTGTGAAAAATTGTAGTAAAGAACGTACCAAACGAACTATGTATTGTCCTACGAATTTACTAACAAAAGGAGATAAAAATGAGTAAAGAAGTTACTTTGAATTTCCAGCATTTTTGTTGATATATGCTGCCAAATTAAGATGGTTCGAATGCCAAGAAAAATAAGGAAGATTAGGTGAGGTCATTCAGGGTCGAACCCGAGACACTACACCATTTTCGGCCTACAACAACACCACGTAAGTGTAGCCTAAACTAGCAACAAGTGTGGCCTTTGATAAAAGGCTACACTTTTGGACTTTCAGCAACACTTTTTAGGGGCTGCCCAAAAGAAGCGTAACCTTTGACATTAGGCAACACTTTTTAAATGTTGCCATCTTTGGCTACACTTATAAAGCGTAGCCAAATAGGTATAAGGGCACGCTTTGAAGACGTGCATTAGCAACACCTATTTTTTATTAGACTACACTTAAAAGCGTTGCCTTTTTAGATTTATTGGTCACACTTAAAAAGTGTTGCCTTTTATTAATCATCTATAGCAACACTTATAAACTGTTACTTTATATCTCATCTATAGCAACACTTATAAAGTGTTACTTTGTATCTCATCTATAGCAACACTTATAAAATGTTACTTTATATCTCATTTATAGCAACACTTATAAAGTGTTAATTTTATATCTCATATACAGCAACACTTACAAAGTGTAACTTTATATCTACCTAGAGCAACACTTGCAAAGTGTAACTTTATATCTACCTAAAACAACATTTATAAAGTGTAACTTTATATCTACCAAGAGCAACACTTACAAAGTGTTGCTTTAACATTTATAAGCCTACATGTAGCACAAATATATATATATATATATATATATATATATATATATATATATATATATATATTTACATACATACAAGTGACCTAAAATACAAAATTAACTTATTATTAAATCGAAGCTATATATTTTAAATAAACTTCGACAAATATTTCATATACAACCAAAACTTAGAAAGTGATTGCTTAAAGATCTCTAATATCAACAAGTTCAAAAAACCAAAAGTGTCATTCAAACGTATATGACAATAGTACAAAAATTCTTCATCTTTCGCCACAATAGATCGAGTTTACTTGTAGCCAAATTCAAATTCAATTACCGGCATTTTCCTGCACATTCAAAATAAAATTATAAGTTTGTGAAATAATTGTGGAAGTGCATAATAAGAGAGAATTCACTGTAAGACAACCAATCCAAATCTAAATACAATTTCAATGTTAAAATTACACTTTATAAGGACTACAACATTTGTGCAGTCTTCTGTTGTTGGCTCTCCAAAATTAAACTTCAAAAGTTTAAACAGAGATTAAAAATTGTCATAGGACAAGTGAAATAATTGTTGAGATATGAATTCTTTAACTGCATATGTTGTTGGCTGCACTTACTCTTTCAGACTTCACAGATAGTAAGTCTTGAATGGATTGTAGTAACTTAAGAAGCAACAGAACTAATTAGTAATCATGCACTTGCTACTTCTAATAATTCTGCACTAACAAGTCTTGAATGGTACATGTCTTACTTCTAATAATTCTGCACTAACAAGACTTAGTAGTTGTAGGATAATTCTCTGTACTAGCTTGATCACCAAATAAGAGAGACTGATCACACTGTTCCACTACTAATTCAGCAGTTGATACTTCTAATAGTTTAATTGATCTTTCTATGCAGGATGAACAAAACAATCAATAAATAAGGATACAACGGATACACAAATTAATAATAAGTCCAGCACTAACAACATATTGGGCCTGAGAACACTCACAGGAACACACAAACAGTTCAAACAAACCAGAGATGAATACTGGAAACAAGGTTCATAACATAGTTTAGAATGACCACAAAATTCAATGCATAACAACAGGAACATGATATTTTCAAACACATGCAGCATAGGGCAAGGTGCATCATCAGACTGCATCTCCAGTGCATACATAGAAAAGCCAAAATATTCTAAAGGTTTAGTTGATGCAAGTACTCCATTCCCTAAGCCCCTCGATAATATTGTTGTTAAAGAAGTTGCTGATATGGCTGGAAAGTGCAGAACAGTACTAATTTGCAGGAAAAGAAATCTACATGGAGGGATGAAATGACTCTTGTTTTGAGGAGGTTATGGATATCCCTTTTCACTATAATGAAGTCCATGCTACTGTTATTGCAAGTTTAAAAAATACAGGGCAACAAGAGGTCTTTGATACAGGTCAACACAAAGCTAGGTTCAATAATAAATCAGGAGAAAGGTTTAGTAAGAAGAGAAGGATTGCTATAAAAAGACATAAACAAAATATTGAACAAGGTAACGATTTAATAGAGTCTTGTCTGTAGTTAAACATAGCCACTCCTCTCAAATTTTCTCTGCCTTGTCTGTAGTTGAACATAGCCACAATTTTCCTCTCCACAGAGTCAAGTATCAAACAATTGCTAGAGATGCATACAAGATTTTAAAACATGCTAGCCAAACCAGAAAGACAGCTATATTAAGAAAGTGTAAATCTATGTCACTTATTACAATTGTTCCCAAGGAAGTGTATGCAGTGAAGTGGGAAATTCTGGGATTTTAACATACTAGTAAAACCAAATGCAACAACATTTTGTCCTGCATAATTGAACATATATTAGTCTGCTATTGTAGAAAAAATTCTTTGTTTGCTGTTAGATCTAGGCACACAACTTATGTTTATTTCATTACTATAATCTTCCCTTAATTATCTTGAGAACACATCTTAATTATCTCTTTGTATATTAGCTGCCTTCTATACATGTTTTAACTTCAAGGATGCCTTCATTCATTGATATTTTCAATCATAAGGTTGAATCTCTCCATTTGAATGTTAAATAGTATATACATTTCCAAAATGGAGAAGATGAAGGATATGGTACACAATAAATTAGGGATGTTAAATTGGTGGACTGAACTTAGGAAGTAAAAATAATTTTAGAATTTCATTACTAAGAACACCAACTAAACTAGAAGAAAAACAATATTGACACTATTAACAGAGAATTTGAAATACAAAATACCTTTTGAAGAACCGAATCTTGAGCTGACCCCGAAGAATATGGAAGATTTGTGCCTCTTACAGCTTGTGCGCTACTTGCATCAATAGGTGAAGCAAGGTTAGATCCAACACACCCTGTTATATCTTGAAAATTCAATCCAGGGTTGTTTTGCAGCAATTGAGTGAATAAATGTCGCATTTCTTCTCTCAATTCTTCCTTTAGAGAAGTGATTTCATTAGCATGCTTTTGTTTTAGATTGTTAATTTCCTCATCTTTCTTCAAAGACTTGTTCTCACTGATCTACCATAGCACCTAACTCGACCAGGCTGCTCCTTTCCAAATACTGCCCTAAATGCATCATCAGCTGTTTCCCCAGAATTTTGGCGATTTTGAAGTTCAGCCTATTGAATAAAATTGGCATCCATTGTGAATTGTAAGTACTATTTCATTTTTCAATCCTATGATAGCGATCAAGCATTAATAAATTATGAAAACTTTTTGTAAAAAACAATTAAACAACATCAACAAATAATTGATATCTCCTCGAACTTGCACAAGAAGAAGAACAAGAAGATGGCATACATGATTAAAATTCAACGTAGTCAAACTCCCCACAATATAAATGTTAAGTCTGAATAAAGTTCACTACTAATCCTCTTTAAAAAACTTACTATTGCAACTTGGGTATCAGCCTGGATTTCCTTTCCCGTCTTGGTACGAGTTGCAATAAATATTTCAGGCTTTGATGGTTCTTCGTTGTTGTCTTTGGCTGCATGCTACAGATTATATCAAAAGAAATTTTAAAAAATCAGTAAGTTCTTCTAAAGTACAAAAAAATGAAAATCAAATTTTGTAAGAAATGTCAAGTATTACCAATGCCATGCGTACTCTAGCAAAATTAATAGGTCCCATTCGATCCCTCCACTTTTGTTTTTTCCTGTTTTGAGAATTCATCTCGCATATGGCCTATTGTTAAAAACAAAGAGATAATTGAATTGATATGTATAAAAAGAATAGATATGATGTAGAATTAGTCGATGAGTAGAAATGCACCATTTTAACCTTACTTGAACAGTTGGGTGTTTCCAATACTCGATCAACTGGCGGAATTGATTATGTGGAATGCCATCAGGACAATTTGCTAGTATATACTCAAGATTTTCTTTATTCCCCATAAGTATCCATAGGGGGGGTACTCTGTTAGATGCTGTTAGATGCTTTACAGAAGACTCACTCGGTTTGTTAAATCAGGTTGCATTCCCTGATGCTACTTTTGCTTTAGTTTTAACTTTGATTTATGAAGGATTTTTAGGTGTGTTTATCTTTTATGTACGTCCTATATGTTTTGTTTGCCTTTATAGTTCTGTTACAAATTCATTAACTATATTTCTGAAACTTAAAGGATGTGAATTTATCTTCTTATGTTTTAACATGTGCAACCGAGTAAGCACGTCAAAACACCAAAACAGAAAAGTATTTTGAATCTAATTCAACACAAAAATGATACTTGAATCTAATTCAATACCAAAAACTATATCATGAGAAACTCAAAATCATGTAAGTAAACAATCAGTCAAAGCATTTTTTAAAATTCAACAAGTATTTCATCATGTGTTTCTTCAACATTGATTTTTCATTACACCTGGTAGTACCCCTAGTGTTAGAAAGAACATGGTTAGAACCACCGGTAAAGCCAACATTCTTGTGGAGCAATGATTCCTTATCAGTCCTACTTTATCAAGGATTAAGTCCAGTAAATACCACATTAGTTGAAACCAAGTATTTCCACATCCATACAACAAGAAGTCAACAAAGGTGACTAGAAAAAATCAACAGAGAGACATGATTTTCAAATATTGCATGCTTATTTATTTGAAAACAACTTTTTACACAAACTTGACCAAATTTCTTAAGCTACAAATGTAATTACTGGTGAACTTTACAAGATTAGATAAAAATAAAAACTGAGTATTTTCTTGAATCATATAAAACAGTCTAGACCAAAGCATTTAGACCTGCACTTTTTTTAGTCATCTAAAATTGTATAGACCAAGGCATTCTAGTCAGCTCATATTGTCTGTTAGATGATTTATATAAGTTGATAAAATTATCAGTCAGCAGGTGCAGGGTAGTCCACGTTGGTCGTCAAACACTTTTTTTTTTTTTGGATTCTTTGTTTGCAGAAAAAAATGCAGAGAGGGGTAGGGACCATATGATCATGTGTTACATGAGAGACTGTTTAGTATTGATAAGCTAAGCAAATGCCAAGTGGTCACTATATATAGTAATACCTGAGTTATACTACAAGTTCTCATGTGTTACGTTACAACTTTTTGTAATTTCATATCTCTGGCTAAGAAATGAATGGGTCATAACTATTATTGTTAGTCAAAAGAGAACCCACGTGACAAGGGGGAACAGTATTCCATGGATCTGCCTTCTTCGATCACGAGGCGACCTGTATCAACTCTCAACTCAACACCCAATACTATTAACCCCTTGCTCTCACCACCCCCACCTTTCGTCTGCACTCTCCCTGCCACCCCAATCATACTGGAAATTACATCATTTTTTCTCTCTTCTAAATTATTTGTCATTTTTCAAGTTTACAACAAAATTGATTATTTCTCCTGTCTCATTTTATATGAGTTATTTTTTTAGTCAATGTAAAGAAGAAACAATACATTGTAAAGAAGTGAGGAGGTTGTCTATGATTAGGAATGTAAAGAAGAGAACAACATTGATTCCTGTTGTTGATTCTTATATGTTAAAACTGCTTTTTTATTTAGTTTCATCACTAAGATGAATAGACTCTAGTCTAAAAGATATGGTCACAAGTTTCAAACTTGGAAGCATACAAATTACAACATGTTTATTCTTCAAAACTTACAAAAGAATAAATATATTTTAACCTCTTCAGTAGGCTTATTCGTGTTCATTACTAACTGGAATATCTACAGTTTGACATAGACTAAAGGGAAAGGCATCCGATCAACTGAAGTCACAGAGAAAAAGTGTTGGTGGATACCACCATAGGTCTCCCCCCTGAAGCTCAAAAGAAAGCCCACTTTGTGGAGCATGACAGAACCATTGAAGTCGATAGGAAGGAGAAACATAAAGTCAGTGAGGAAAAGGTTGATAATGAAGTTGTTAACTTCATCAAGAGGACAGACGTAGAAACAGACTTTAGCATCATCATAGACAGTCTTATAGCACTTGACCATATACTATCTTTACAGTTCTATTTACTTCTATTCTATATGCAAGAACTTGACATGTAATGAAATTAGAAAGTTACAAGCTATTTCTCATCCGTTGCATCTAGCTTATCAAATAGGACAGACTTTAGCATCATACAAAACTTTCTCTCCATTTTATTTTCACTGACTTCTCCTAATTCTTCTAAAACTTAGATGAAGCAAGCCTCACTTTCAACAATATCCAAAACTCAATAGGTTGTCCATACTACAAAACAAATCTTCTACTTCTATTCTATTATTGCTAGTAACAGTTAGCAGAAAAGAAAGGAAGCATAATCCTCAAGTTGAAAGTACAAAAGGAAACAAAACAATTAAAGACGTAGAAACAATTGCTTTACTAAGGATTTAAGTTATATACATTAACAATTAAAGCATGTTACGCTATCACTGTAGTTTTACCAGTTATACAAGGTAATAAAATGTGCACCAATCAAACGTATCATACACAGTTACTTGTTATTGTAAAAAATAAGAAATTATGTACTGTCCAGCCACAAAAGTTAAAGTCTATTACTATTTTTTTTAATAGATCCCTTTATAGGAAGAAATTTCCTATTTGTCATAACTGTAATGTCAGCTCTTGCAAAACACTCTCACAAGTTACTGCTCCCTCTCTACCCCTTCTAGACTTGAAAAATATATCCTATATCGTCTATCTCTAAGGCATATGATTCGTTTTCTATATAGTGCAACTCAAAATACACAGCAAGTTTAGTAAATTTATACTACGAGGTGATCCCAAAACAACTAAGAAATATTGAACTAAAGTTTCTGATGTACACTTGAAAATGCACTAGAGAAACAACAAAATGACTTCTAGACACTTCAAGGCATGTAGTCGAAAAAAGAAATATTTTACAAGCAAATAGCTACAAGACATAATCAATGTTGTTAACAAAGGAACAAACCAAGCTTAAGGTGAGAACAACTATGAACTCAGGAAGACTAAAAAAACAGTGACATTAAAACAGACATTAAAAACTTTTGAAATTCATGTAGACTAGCTACTTACACTTGACGAAATCTATATTAGGGACAAACTATCGTAGGTATCGCCAGCTTCAACAATTTAGTTCTTCGAAGAAAGACGACTTAGCTACAACTCAGTTCTTCATATAAAGGCGACTTAGCTTCAGCTTCTACATTCAACATTCAAGAGAAAAAACTAGTGAGTCAAAGATAATCTTCCCATTTATACGTAATACAACTATAAACTAAACTCCCAAAATCAACAAAATTCGTATCAACAACACAAGAACATAAAAACCCTAACTTCAATTTTTTACTGACACACAAGAATATCAAAATCTTAAAGCTATAATTTAGACTTTTGAAGGTAAAATCTCTTACCTGATAAACTCTATTCCAACAACCCTAAATCTTTAAGACATGAGGCAAGTTGATTGTGAAGCATTTTATTTCAATTTTTGAAAGGAAATCTGATGGAACAGCAGTTTACCCAGAAATCTTTGAAGAAAATCGTCTTCTTCAGCTCTCCAATCTTGAACAACGAAGCTGAGAGGAAAATCGTCTTTTTCAGTTCATCTTCAGAGAAATCGCAGTACTCTTCGATTTTTCAGCTGAAAATGGTGTTCTTCAGATGAAGATTGACAGAAATGTGACGAAAATCATAGTACAAATTGATTTCTCCCGTTCGTCTATCCTTCTTCAGCTCATGCAAATGGTGTTCTTCAGCTGAAAATGGAAGCTTCAGCTGAAGTTCTAGGAAATGTTGCCTTTTTTTATTTCTTTAATCTTTTATTCTTTTTAATATTTCTTTAATGTTTTATTTTTTTTGGCCAAATAAAAATGGGAGGGAGATTAAATTTTATTGTTAAAATGTTGGACGGAATATAAAATTTTGGTGAAAACACTAGGGCCACATTTTTTATGTGTTGTATTTACAATTATAAAAATAACACACTTTAAAAGTGTGGCTATTTATGTAAATAGTTGTTGCCAACTATAACAACACTTATAAAGTGTAGGTTATCCCATTAAAGAGTACACTTTAGAAGTGTTGCTAAAATTAATGTAGCTAAAAGTCAAAATCTTTGGCTACACTTTAAAAGTGTTCCCAAAAATATTTTAGGCAACACTTTATAAGCGTTGTCCAGATTTAGTGTTGCCGTAGACCTAAAATGGTGTAGTGAGACCTCACCCATTTAAAATCGAAAGAAAAGTTTAATTAAAGAAGAAGAAAATTTGTGTGGTGAGGGGGATTAGAACCTGCCTTGGCTGGGAAATATGTGTGAAGAAAAAGAAATTAAGAAATGAGAGGGGTGGGATTCGAACCCACACCCTCTCGGTTAGAAACCAAGGAAAGGAAAAATAAAGGAAAAGTTTTGAGAGGCATGGGATTCGAACCCACGACCTCTATGCGGATGAGAAAGATAATATAAAAATAAAATGAGGCTATGGGGATTCGACCCCACAACCTCACAGTCAACTCAAATAAGTCAACTTTTAAAAAGGAGAATTAAATAAAGAGGTTGTGGGGGTTCGAACCCACAAACTCTCAGCCTTAAGAGAATGGAAGGGAAAGCAAAATAAAGGAGAATTGTAGTGTGGCTGAGGGGACTCGACCTCGGGTCCCAAAATCTCCCATAGGCCAAAACTAATAAAAGAAAAACGAAATGGGTTTGTGGGGGCTTGAACCCACAACCCATCGGCCAATGCAAGAGAGATTTTAATTAGAAAAGTAAGCCTTTAATGTAAATATTGTGATTTGACTTAGAGTTAAAATGTTATGAATATTAGAATGAAATCCATTAAAAATGTAAATGACATTCAATTGATTCAAGACTTGGGTTTCCTTGCCCAAACTTCCGTATTGATACATAAGTCATACGTGAACAAACGTTCAAGAATAATGCCACCCACTTAGATCAAATTCAAGATCTTGGCATAAATACAAGATACATAAGTCTTGTACTACATAATCTTAGAAATGTAAGAATCACTTAACGAACTACGAATGAAGCCTCATGGCTTGTATGTATAGACAATAAGTCTAACATACGTTCAAAAGTAAGTGAACTTAAGATGTATGAAATGAAATGATGAACCCTAGAAGTGTTAAGTATGAGTGTAAATATACTAAATGGCCAAGTGCATTGGCATATGATGAGATGAACAATGAAATGATGAAATGAACAATGAAATAATGAAACCCTAGAAGGGTTAAGTAAGGGTGTGAAACACACCAAATGGCCAAGTGCATTGGCATATGATGAAATGAACATTCACGTAATAAGAGGTGAATAACTATGAAAAGCAAACATTCTAATGATGATGAATGTGGTGACAACATGATAAGAGGCTAATGTAAATGATGAGAGCAATCTCAAATGAGCCTAAGTAAATGTTACCAATACGTACTCACCTATGAGAGTGTAAGATAATGAAGAGACCAGTCTCTATGAACACTCTAATGAGAGTATTGAGCTTAACACACTCAATACGAATGATGAGATGAGAAATCATCTAATGAGCTATGATGTCCTCATACTAGAAGCCAGCTTCCATGACGTATGAGATGAATGTAATGGAACTTTATATTGAGCACCGATAGACTAGCTATGAGCGGTGATGCCTTCTTTCGGGAAGGGCAGAGGTTCACGTAACTCTCATGAGATGAGACTGTCCGGCATGCCGGGTATGGGTCTCCTTATATCTCCTAGTCTTTGAACCTATACTGCCAATATAGGGATCTAGCGGGGTTAAATTCCCATGTACGCTAGCACGTTATTGGATCACTTTGGCCGGTGATTCCACCTCTTTTCGGTGTGGGGGAGACACTGGATTTCATGATGCTCACATGATCTATGTCGGTTAAAGTTAAAGTTCCCAATGAATGAATGAGGTCAGCCTCAAATGATGCACATAATGAAATGAATGATACCAAAGGTGTTAGGATAGGATAATCAAAGGTGAGTTAGATTCAAGTAATGACATTAGGTCATTCTTGGTCATTGCACAACGAACCTAATGAAAGTCTTAAACTACATCCTAGGTATAACCGGTGGTTACACTGGACTATGAACGAAATGAAATGAAGTACGTATGAATGAATGAAGCAGACTCTGTGTTTGCTAATGAAGACTCCCTAGTTGAGGTCCCATATGTTGAGCTCTCATTTCTGGGATGTCTTAATGTCAAGTCCATGATTCCAAGGTCTCATGGTATATCAATAAATAATATGAAAGAAGTTATGTGCTACGTGTAAAATGTACTGTATGCTATATGATATGTGCTATGTGTAAATGTTATGTGCTGTGTGCAAATGTGAAAAGTATGATGATGTATGTTATTCTCATGATATCAGTTTCCTAATCCAAATTTGGAAAGCTCACTTACTTTCCTAATCCAAATTTGGAAACTTTCCTAATCTCAATTTGGCAAGTCCACTGACTTGTCTTCCAAAAATCATGTTGTTAGGAAAGATCTATTCTTTCTCATGCATGTCCTTGGTGTGTGCTTGCATATACCCATACTTAGTACAAGTGTGTACTAACCCTATACAAACTCTACTATTTTAGGTGCAGGCACAGGTGGACGGTAGAGCTACAGGATCATCGCTGCAGTTATCCGGACGTCCAGCATTCATTCGGTTTTTGGTAGGTCCTCATGCTTTCGAGGATGCTACTATTTATGTTCTAGCTTAGTTTAGGAGTTGAGCTAGTGGAGCATGTTCCACTAGCGTTTCTTTCTTATTTTATTCGGACTATGTATGGGTGCCATTTTGGCAAGTATACAATTGCGTTATTGAACTATTTCTTTCATTTGATTATCTCTTAATGACTAGATGGTTGATGTTGAACGAATTACGAATGTATTAGAAATGTTTAGTAAGTAATGTTTAGAAACAAAAAGTTTCAAATTTTCCGCTAAAAATTAATCTATGTAAAGTAAGAATGACGTAAGTAGGCTTGTCTGCGACCTCTGAGAGGTCAACGACGCCGGTGTCGTCTGGGGTCTAGATTCCAGTCGTGACAAAGTTGGTATCAGAGCACTAGGTTAAATTACGAAAATAATAAGTTCACATCAACCACATTGAGTAGTTTCTAAGTCATGGTAGTGAAGTGCACCACTATCCTGGATTAGAGATTGCATGATGAGTAGGAATTTTTCCTTTCTTTTAATCTTATCGTGCTTTTCCTAATGTCTTATTTTCTTGGTGTTATGAGCGTGTCTAACATCAACTCTTGAAGTTTCTGAAAGATCAATACAAGGAGAAAAGCAGGCGGAGATATTGGAGGAGCAGCTGCTGGGGTAATCCAAGTTTTCCCCCAGGATCCAGCTGCTGGAATAGAGATGCCTGTTAACCCAGATGGGTTGACAGATGATGAAGTAAGAACAACGTTGGTAGAAATGGCCCAAGCTAGCACTTTACAAGCTCAAGCTGTTGGGTTTGATTGATGTGAAGAAGTCTGAGTTGACATCCTACCAACTAAAGGATGTAGCTCAATCCTGGTATAAGGTGTGACAGGATAGCAAGGCCTTAGGAGGAGGTCCTATTACTTGGAATCTTTTCAAGATGGCAACTCTAGAGCAGTTCTTTCCCAGATAAATGAAGGAGACTAAGGTTGAGGAATTCATCAACCTTAAGCAGGGCTCGATATCAGTCAGGGATTACTCCCTAAAGTTCGTAAGACTTTACAGCCCAGGAGAGGCCACCTAATAGGAAGTGTGGCATAATTCATTGAGGATAATGTATGATGGACCCTAATGATGATATAGTTGTGGCAAATCGGGTCACATTATAAAGGATTGTCCGAACGGGAGGAAATGTAAGAGCTGATAGAGTATACAAGGAGATTGCCACAGTGAAGGTATTGTGGACGAATCATCTTGTTGAGGGTGCTACGTGGGAGGCCGAGGCCGACATGAGATCCCGCTACCCTCATCTATTCAGCCCTTGAGGATAGACTTTCTACTCTTTAAGTCTAAGGTTCCTTATCTCTCCATTCTTTGTTGCTATTGCTTGATTGTGTATAGTAACTATATTATGATCTGACTGGCATTACGCTAGATAGTTAGTAGTGTCATTCGGGGACGAATGTTCCTAAGGGGGGGATAATGTAACAACCCTAATAATGAATAGGATCAAGACTTAGGTTTTTCAAGAATGCTTGCGATTAGACCAAGGTCCCCACGTATTGATACGCATAGAACCAGACCTCAGAACCCTTACTACGACCAAGCCAACTAAATTGGGGAGTTATTTGAGCTTGGAAAGGTTGGAACCAACCATGTGAGGCACGCGAAAATGAAGATTTAATCGAAATAGTTTTTACCGGACTCAAAAGAAGAAATCTTAAGTTTTGAGGGTCCAAGGGTAAAATGGTCTTTTCCAGGCCAAGGGTAATATTGTAATTACCCTGAGTAATTAATTATTAAATTAATTAAGTTCAAAAAAATAATAAAATTCGGGTGGGGCAACCCGAAGTGACCCATTTTCGCAAAATGGGGTCACCCGGGTTCGAACCCCACTAAGAGCAAGATTTAATTTGCTTTTATTTTAATGTTTTAATTTAGTTTTAATAAATAATTAGTAATATCTGATTTAGGAAAAATAAAATCAGATTTTTTATTAATTTTTATTAATTAATAAATTGACTAATTCAAACCCACAAAGTCCTACCTACACTAGACTTCTATCTCCCATTTTCCCCACTCTGATTGCACGACTTCTCTCTCTCTTTCACTCTTTTCTTTCTTGGCTGAAAACGTGAGAAAACAAGCATCAAAAGGAAAATAAAGTAAAGGCAAAAGTTCATCAAAAACTTGAAAGAGAGAAACCTTAAAGAAGAAGCAATCCGATAACGTTAAAGCAGAACATACTACGCTAGTCGGGTGAGGTGTGAGTGTGGGCGTTTTGACTGATTTGTGGAGGAGTTTCTTGGGCAGCATTCTGGACATTTAACAAGAAAACAAGGTATGGGTCTTCTTACTCTTGGTCCCTTTCCCAAGAGACCCTTAGGACTCAGACAATTCTATTTCGAAACTAGGATTGTTCCCCTTTTCATGCTCCCTGTCATTAGCTCCCAACGAATGTAGGTTGGTATGAATGCTGGTAGACTTAGGATTATGTGATGTTTATGTTGAATGTAATGTATTGGATGTTTGTTAATTCATGAAAAGACAACTATGTATGTGGGTTCGAATTAAGAAAAGAAAAAATGTATGGCATGTTGAGTCTCGGCCTAGAGGCTTAATTTTGTTAATGTTTTGTTTGTTGTTTTATGTACACAAATTGAAGTAAAATGTGATGTTCATGTGACATGAAGTGTGGCTGAATTGAGGAGTAAACCTTTTGGTTAAGAATTTGTGAAAAATTGTAGTAAAGAACGTACCAAACGAACTATGTATTGTCCTACGAATTTACTAACAAAAGGAGATAAAAATGAGTAAAGATTTTACTTTGAATTTCCAGCATTTTTGTTGATATATGCTGCCAAATTAAGATGGTTAGAATGCCAAGAAAAATAAGGAACATTAGGTGAGGTCATTGAGGGTCGAACCCGAGACCTCACCCTTTTAAAATCGAAAGAAAAGTTTAATTAAAGAAGAAGAAAATTCGTGTGGTGAGGGGGATTAGAACCTGTCTTGGCTGGGAAATATGTGTGAAGAAAAAGAAATTAAGAAATGAGAGGGGTGGGATTCGAACCCACACCCTCTCGGTTAGAAACCAAGGAAAGGAAAAATAAAGGAAAAGTTTTGAGAGGCGTGGGATTCGAACCCACGACCTCTATGCGGATGAGGGAGATAATATAAAAATGAAATGAGGCTGTGGGGATTCGACCCCACAACCTCACAGTCAACTCAAATAAGTCAACTTTTAAAAAGGAGAATTAAATAAAGAGGTTGTGGGGGTTCGAACCCACAACCTCTCAGCCTTAAGAGAATGGAAGGGAAAGCAAAATAAAGGAGAATTGCAGTGTGGCTGAGGGGACTCGACCTCGGGTCCCAAAGTCTCCCATAGGCCGAAACTAATAAAAGAAAAACGAAATGGGTTTGTGGGGGCTTGAACCCACAACCCATCGGCCAATGCAAGAGAGATTTTAATTAGAAAAGTAAGCCTTTAATGTAAATATTGTGATTTGACTTAGAGTTAAAATGTTATGAACATTAGAATGAAATCCATTAAAAATGTAAATGACATTCAATTGATTCAAGACTTGGGTTTCCTTGCCCAAACTTCCGTATTGATACATAAGTCATACGTGAACAAACGTTCAAGAATAATGCCACCCACGTAGATCAAATTCAAGATCTTGGTATAAATACAAGATACATAAGTCTTTTACTATTAATCTTAGGAATGTAAGAATCACTTAACGAACTACGAATGAAGCCTCATGGCTTGTATGTATAGACACATAAGTCTAACATACGTTCAAAAGTAAGTTAACCTAAGATGTATGAAATGAAATGATGAACCCTAGAAGGGTTAAGTATGAGTGTAAATACACTAAATGGCCAAATGCATTGGCATATGATGAGATGAACAATGAAATGATGAAATGAACAATGAAATAATGAAACCCTAGAAGGGTTAAGTAAGGGTGTGAAACACACCAAATGGCCAAGTGCATTGGCATATGATGAAATGAACATTCACGTAATAAGAGGTGAATAACTATGAAAAGCAAAGATGCTAATGATGATGAATGTGGTGACAACATGATAAGAGGCTAATGTAAATGATGAGAGCAATCTCAAATGAGCCTAAGTAAATATTACCAATACGTACTCACCTATGAGAGTGTAAGATAATGAAGAGACCAGTCTCTATGAACACTCTAATGAGAGTATTGAGCTTAACACACTCAATACGAATGATGAGATGAGAAATCATCTAATGAGCTATGATTTCCTCATACTAGAAGCCAGCTTCCATGACGTATGAGATGAATGTAATGGAACTTTATATTGAGCACCGATAGACTAGCTATGAGGGTTGATGCCTTCTTTCGGGAAGGGCGGAGGTTCACGTAACTCTCATGAGATGAGACTGTCCGGCATGCCGGGTATGGGTCTCCTTATATCTCCTAGTCTTTGAACCTATACTGCCAATATAGGGATCTGGCGGGGTTAAATTCCAATGTACGCTAGCATGTTATTGGATCACTTTGGCTGGTGATTCCACCTCTTTTCGGTGTGGGGGAGACACTGGATTTCATAATGCTCACATGATCTATGTTGGTTAAAGTTAAAGTTCCCAATGAATGAATGAGGCCAGCCTCAAATGATGCACATAATGAAATGAATGATACCAAAGGTGTTAGCATAGGATAATCAAAGGTGAGTTAGATTCAAGTAATGACATTAGGTCATTCTTGGTCATTGCACAACGAACCTAACGAAAGTATTAAACTACATCCTAGGTATAACTGGTGGTTACACTGGACTATGAACGAAATGAAATGAAGTACGTATGAATGAATGAAGTAGACTCTGTGTTTGCTAATGAAGACTCCCTAGTTGAGGTCCCATATGTTGAGCCCTCATTTCTGGGTTGTCTTAATGTCAAGTCCATGATTCCAAGGTCTCATGGTATATGAATAAATAATATGAAAGAAGTTATGTAGTACATGTAAAATGTACTGTATGCTATATGATATGTGCTATGTGTAAATGTTATGTGCTGTGTGCAAATGTGAAAAGTATGATGATGTATGTTATTCTCATGATATCAGTTTCCTAATCCAAATTTGGAAAGCTCACTTACTTTCCTAATCCAAATTTGGAAACTTTCCTAATCTCAATTTGGCAAGTCCACTGACTTGACTACCAATAATCATGTTGTTAGAAAAGAGCTATTCTTTCTCATGCATGTCCTTGGTGTGTGCTTGCATATACCCATACTTAGTACAAGTGTGTACTAACCCTATACAAACTCTACTATTTTAGGTGCAGGCACAGGTGGACGGTAGAGCTACAGGATCATCGCTGCAGTTATCCGGACGTCCAGCATTCATCCAGTTTTTGGTAGGTCCTCATGCTTTCGAGGATGCTACTATTTATGTTCTAGCTTAGTTTAGGAGTTGAGCTAGTGGAGCATGTTCCACTAGCGTTTCTTTCTTATTTTATTCGGACTATGTATGGGTGCCATTTTGGCAAGTATACAATTATGTTATTGAACTATTTCTTTTATTTGATTATCTCTTAATGACTAGATGGTTGATGTTGAACGAATTACGAATGTATTAGAAATGTTTAGTAAGTAATGCTTAGAAACAAAAGTTTCAAATTTTCCGCTAAAAATTAACCTATGTAAAGTAAGAATGACGTAATAGGCTTGTCTGCGACCTCTGAGAGGTCAACGACGCCGGTCTCGTCTGGGGTCTAGATTCCAGTCTTGACAAAAATGATGTCCAAGGGATTGTTATGCCATCTTGTGAGTGTCAATGATCTGGATCATGACATTCCTTCCATAGACTCTGTGCCTGTAGTGAATGAGTTCCAAGATGTTTTCCCCGATAATTTGCATGGAGTCCCTCCCTCTAGAGAGATTGATTTTGGTATCGACCTAGATCCTAATTCCAAACTGATTTCAATTCCTCCCTACAGAGTGGGTCCAGCTGAACTCAAAGAGTTGAACCTACAGTTAAAAAATCTCATTAATAAGGGCTTCATCCAGCCGAGCATATCCCCTTGGGGCGCTCTAGTACTGTTTGTGAAAAAGAAGGATGGAACCCTTAGGATGTGTATCGATTATCGGCAGCTAAACAAAGTCACTATAAAGAACAAGTATCCACTTCCCGGAATAGATGACTTATTCGATCAGCTCCAAGGGTCTAGTTTCTTCTCGAAGATCTATATTCGTTCTGGGTATCATCAGCTTAGGTTTAGGGATGAAGATATCCCAAAGACAGCCTTTCGTACCCATTATGGTTATTATGAGTTCCTAGTCATGTCATTTGGTCTCACTAATGCACCATCTGCATTTATGGACCTCATGAACCAAGTCTTTCGTGAATACCTTGATTATTTCATCATAGTATTCATTGATGACATCCTCATCTACTATAAGACCAAGGAAGAACATGAACAACACTTAAGACTAACCTTGCAGGTACTTAGACAACATCAGCTGTATGCCAAATTCAGCAAGTGTGAATTCTGGCTTAGATCAGTGACCTTCCTAGGTCATGTTGTGTCTGATCAGGGTGTGGAGGTGGACCCCAGGAAGACTAAGGCTGTTAAGAACTGGCCAAAACCTCTTACTCTCACTGATATCCATAGCTTTTTGGGATTGGATGGTTACTACCGCAGGTTCGTGGATGGTTTTTCTTCCATTGCTGCCCCACTGACAGCTTTGACTAAGAAGAAAGCCAAGTTCGAATGGGCAGAGACTTGTGAGAAAAATTTCCATGAGCTCAAGGACAGACTCACTTCAGCCCCAGTACTTACGTTGCCTAAATGTGGTGAGAGTTACACTATTTATTGTGACGCATCTAGGGTTGGTTTGGGTTGGGTTCTTATGTAGGATGGTAAGGTGATAGCCTATGCGTCAAGACAGCTCAAGGTTCATGAGAAGAATTATCCCACTCATGACCTGGAGTTGGCAGATGTGGTATTTGGATTGAAGTTGTGGAGGCATTACTTGTACGGGGTGCATGTGGATGTATTCACAGACCACAAGAGTCTCTAGTACGTGTTCACACAGAGGGAGTTGAATCTACGTCAACGGAGATGGTTGGAGCTGTTGAAGGACTATGACATTATTGTCCACTACTATCCAGGGAAGGCAAATGTTGTAGCTGATGCTTTGAGCAGGTTGAGCATGGGGAGTACAACCCACATTGATGATGGGAAAAAGGAGTTAGTGAAGGATGTACACAGACTGGCCAGAATGGGTGTACGGTTGATGGACTCTACTAGTGGGGGTGTTTCAGTTCATTCTAGTTCTGAATCATCCTTGGTAGTTGAAGTCAAGAAGGGTCAGCATCTGATCCTGTGTTGATGGAGTTGAAGGAGTTAGTGCTGATAAAGATGAATGAGTCCTTTGATTTGGGAGGTGACGACATACTTAGGTACCAGGACAGGCTGTGTGTACCAGACATGGATAATTTGCGGACCAAGATTGTTGTAGAGGCCCATGGTTCCAGGTATTTGATACATCCAGGTTCCACCAAGATGTATCATGACCTCAAGCAGATCTATTGGTGGGATGGCATGAAGAAGGACATTGCTGAGTATGTGGCCAGGTGTCCTAATTGTCACAAGATTAAGGCAGAGCACCTTAAGCCTGGTGATCTCACTCAGATGATTGAGGTTCTGACTTGGAAGTGGGAGGCCGTTAACATGGACTTTGTGGTTAGTCTTCTGAAGACTAGGAGACAGCATGACTCCATATGGGTTATTGTGGACAGGATGACTAAGTCTACCCACTTTATCCCTGTAAAGTCTACTTACAGGGCCGAGGATTATGCGAGACTCTACATTGATGAGATTGTGAGGTGTGATGGGATTCCTTTGTCTATCATTTCGGATTGAGGAGCTCAGTTCACTTCGCATTTCTGGAGATCCTTCCAGAAGAGCTTAGGCACGCAGGTAAAGCTCGGTACTGCCTTCCATCCTCAGACAGATGGGCAGGCAGAGCACACCATTCAGACATTAGAGGACATGTTGTGAGCGTGTGTGATTGACTTTAGGGGTAGTTGGGACGACCATCTGCCATTGATAGAGTTCTTGTATAATAACATCTATCACTCCAGCATTGGGATGGCACCGTTTGAGGCACTGTATGGTAGGAGGTGTAGGTCTCCAGGTGGGTGGTTAGAGGTTGGAGAGTCATCCATTTTGTGTTCAGAGACCATTCATGAGGCCATAGAGAAGGTCAGGGTGATTAGGGACAGGTTGGATACTGCTTACAGTTGGCAGAAGTCTTATGCAGATAACAGGAAGCGGACCTTACAGTTTGATGTTGGTGACTAGGTCTACTTGAAGATATCACCCATGAAGGGGGTGATGAGGTTTGGTAGGAAGGGGAAGTTTACTCTGAGGTACGTTGGGCCATACGAGATTCTACAGTATGTGGGTGAGGTGGCCTTTGAGTTGGTGTTGCCTGCGGAGCTAGCTTCTATTCATCAAGTATTCCATGTCTCTATGTTAAAGAAGTGCCTTGGTGATCCAGCATCGATTCTGCCTGTTGAAGGTTTGGGGGTTGATGAAGACTTCTCCTATGAGGAGGTTTCTGCTGAGATTTTAGACCGGCAGGTGAAGCGGCTGAGAAACAAGAAGGTTGCCACAGTGAAGGTATTGTGGAAGAACCATCTTGTTTAGGGTGCTACGTGGGAGGCCGAGGCCGATATGAGATCCCGCTATCCTCATCTTTTCAGATCTTGAAGTTAGACTTCCTACTCTTAAGTCTAAGTTTCCTTGTCTCCTCTATTCTTGGTTGTTGTTGCTTGACTGTGTATAGTACTCCTGTTATGATATGAATGGCATTGTGCTAGATAATTAGAAGTGTCATTCGGGGACGAATGTTCCTAAGGGGGGGGGGGTAATGTAACAACCTGAAATTGACTATGCTAAGTAATGCCTAAACTTACCTAGAATGACTAGATTAGACCGGGTTCACACGGCTTGGTGCGCGTGGAACCAGACCTCAGAACCTATGCACCAGCCAAGCCAACCAACTTGGTGAGTTAGTTGAGCAAGGCTAGGTTGGGTCCATCCATGTAGGGCACCCGAATATTAAGATTCACCCAGATGAGTTTTAAGCGGACTTGAAAGGGGTAATCTTAGGTTTGGAGGGTCTAGGGGTAAATTGGTCTTTTCCAGGCTAAGGGTAGTATTGTAATTACTCTAAGTAATTAATAAATTAATTAATTAATGTAAAAAATAGACAGTTCGGGTAGGGTTGACCCGAATTGACTCGTTTTCGTAAGATAAGCTTCACCCGGGTTTGATCCTTGGTGGGAGCAATATTTAAGTTGAATTAATTGGTATTTAATTATCTGATTTAAGTAAGGGCATTTTAGTCTTTTAACTTAAGCCTTAGAAAATCAGATTTTTATTTAAAATAACAAAGAGTCCTAGTTTGACTAAGTCCTTACCTAAAACTACTCCTCCTAAGCTTACTCTCACATCTCTCCACTCTCATTCTCACGTCTCTCCACTCTCATTCTCACGATTCAATATCAGTAAAAGAACAAAAAAATCAAAAGTTCATCACTCTTGAAGAACTTGTACGCTAAAACTCAAAAGAAAAACTAAACTAAAAAAAATGAAAAGCAAAAACATTATTCTCGACGGGTTGTGCTTGAAGTTTTGGTGGTGAGGCATTGATGTCGTGGGAGTTGGCTGTACATTGGAGCAGGTTTGTAAGGTGTTGAACGACAGAAAAGGTATGAGTTTTCTTCCTCTTGGTCCCTTTCCCAAAACACCCCTAGAATTCAGTCGTATTCTAATCCGAAAACTAGGAATATTTTCCCGGTGCATATCCCTGTCACTAGCTCCCATCGATCGTTGTAGGTTGGGTATGTTTGCTGGTAGAATTTAGGGATTTAATGTGTTTTTGTGATGATTATGTTCATGGATGTATGTTCGGATTTATGTGATGATAAATATGTGTGCAATGTGTGTGTGGCCGTGGTTCTTGGTCATGGGTTGGAGCATGAAAATGACATGTTAAATTCTTGTGTTTGTGTGTAAAATTACTTTGAAAAACTGCATAAAATAATGTACGAAATGTCCAACGAATTTTCCATAAAAATCTAACGTATAAATGTTGAGAAAAGGTGGATTGAAAGGATGACCAAATTTCTACAAATCTGGAAATTTGGTCTCGGCATAGGCAGTGTTGAGGAATTTGGATTTCAAAATTTTTTTAAGACGTGAGGTCATTAGGGATTGAACGCAAGACCTCACCATATGTATGCTGCTGAAAAAAATTCAATAATAAAAAAAATGAGGTGAGGCGGATTCGAAATGTGGTAAGGCTCAAGTGAAAAAATGAAAGAGGGAAAAATAAATAAAATGAAGTGTGTGGGGGTCGAACCCACAACCCCTCGGATAGGTGAGAAAATTAGGAGAAAAACTAAAGAAAAATAAAAAGAGGTTGTGGGGGATCGATCCCACATCCTCTTGGTCTCAAACGAAAAAGAGAGGAAAGAAAAGAAAGAAAAAAAAAGAAGTGTAGGCGTTGGGGATCGACCTCGGGTCCCCAAGCTGAGAATATAAACCAAAAGTTTAACATGAGACTAAGTGTTGCTCAAGGGATTCGAAATCGGATTCCTTTGCCCAATTTCGTATTGATACAGAAGTCTTACGTGAATAAGTATTTAATGAATAATGCCTATAGGAATCGAAATCGAGACCTTGGCATATTTACAAGATGCATAAGTCTTGGACCATATAATCTTGGGTAAGTATAAGTCACTTAGACGAATTATGAACGAAGCCTATGGCTTGTACCTATGGGATCATAAGTCCAGCGTACGTTTAAAAGTAAGTGAACCTAAGATGTATATGATGAAATGAGGTGATCCCAAGAGGGTTAAGTATGAGTGTGAAATACACTAAAAGGCCAAGTGCATTGGCATATGATCAAATGAACATTCACGTAATGGGGTGAGTAATTATGAAGAGCTAATATGCTAAAGTTAATGAATGTGGTGACAACATGATAAGAGGATAATATGAAAGACGAGATCAATCTCAAATGAGCCTAATAAGTGTTACCAAAAACCGTACTCACCTATGAGAGTGTAAAACTAATAAAGAGACCAGTCTCTAAGAAACACTCTAATAAAAGTATTGAGATTAATGCACACTTAATACTAATGATGAGATGAGAAATCATCTAATGAGCAATGACGCCCTCATTCTAGAAGCCAACTTCTATGATGTGTGAGATGAATGTAATGCACTACAAGAAAAACAGTCTCTAAGGAAGGGAATTCTAGTCCATGAAAGTTCAAATCTGGTCTCAAATTCCCAACTGAGACCAGAAAAACCTGGTCGCAACTCGTGCTAAAAACTACAGTAGCTATTGGTAAGTAAGGACGAGTTTAAAAAACTCGTCCCTAAATTGTTTTGCGATGGGCCAAATCTCTAGTCGTGAGATCATTTTAGGGACTAAATATCTGGTCTTAATTAGACCACTCATATCAATGGTATTCATGTCGTTTATACTCTTTTGTGACTTTACGTGATGTGGTACTAATAGAGTTTTAGACACGAGTATGACCTGGTCCTAAAAAAGCATTAGAGACTATGAAAAATCTATTCGTAGAACATCTATAACGACCTTAAAAAGCTGATCCTAGAGTAGTTTTACAGATGACCAACAATCTGGTCCTAAAATAACTTTAAAGACGAGCAACAACTTTGGTCCTAGATTGACCATTGGAGATGATCAGTAATTGTGGTCTCTGACGGATCACCTTTGATCCAAGACCATTCATATCGAAAGAATCTATTTGCATCAACAAATACCAAAATATTACTAAGCTATATGGATACAAAAAAGATCATATAGTGAAAGGGCGTAGGAATATAGAGATAACAGTAAGATTAATTATAATAAATTGGTTAACCTCCCATGAAGTTAGTTTCGTTATATTCGTTTAACAAAAGTACTTGGATAACATCCAAAGTTTTACAAAACATTAATAGCAAATTACTAATAAGGAATAGTGCATCTTCTAAACTTACATCTTCACTGAAGTATGAACAAAAGTCTGGCAAAAAATAGCCTTTGTCAAGTGATATACAAAAACATAAGCAGAAGCTGCAAGAAATAAGAAAATTCTATTAGAAAACTTTGAGATACATTAGCCAAGAATCCAAAATCTATTTTGAAGAACCACAAAATAACATTAGGTAGATAATATAAACAAATGGAATAAATTAGCATAAGAGACGAGCTAGATTAACAACATCTTGGCAGAATCCATTAAAACAGGGTAGCTGGCAGTGATGTTGTTGCAGCATAGTAGAAAATTTCAAAAAACTATTTATGTCGTTATGAAGATATGTATAGTTGTTGTTAAATCATCTAGATGATACACCTTCTTATTTTTATTTGAAGGCAATGCATCAGTTTCTCGACTCATCTCGTCTTGCCTCATCACCTCACCTCGACTTCTCATCTAACTGACTTTGTTTAAATAAATTAAGAGTTCAAATGTAACTTTAACTATTCTCTAAGCAGTACTTATTTCATCTAAGTCAGTTTCAAATGGACTAAAATTAGCATACCAACTGACTTTCAGGGTCACAAATTTCACACACCTCAGTTTCAACAACCACCCCTATCGTCTTTACATGATCATAGTCCTCAAAGCACGAAACTAGTCCCAAAAGGTGATCATAGCATTCATAGGAAACAAACACCAACACGAAGAAGATTATCAATTGATCATAAGCCTTTTCTGTCTTCTCCCCTGCTAAAAAGCAGAACATCGTCTAATCATTGGAAGAGAGTTCTCAAATCATCCATGCCATCTTCAATTAAGAATTCCACTTCTCATAAAACCCTTTTGAATAAATTGCCCAAAACACCTCATACTAGTACTAAGCATGTTATTGGAAAACAACATAGTGTTGGCCTCTATGCTTAGGCATTGAACATGAACAATACTATCACCAGGAACCAAGATAATCCTTTTGGTTTAACATGAACAATACTATCACCAACAAAGACTATGATCTGAATTTTTAGCTTGTTGGCAAGGTTTTTGATTTCCCTCTATGTAAATCTGCTTCGCCATTTCCGTTTCCCTTACTCCTTTGGGAAAAAAATGATAAAAGATCATTCTATATGGTTTGTGTATATGTACATAGTGTTTTGTTGAACTCATTAGTTATTATTTGTTGCTGCTACTGTTTTCTTCTTCTTTGTTTTTAGCATGAGATATATTTCCTTTTCATACATGTTAAGTATATCATTTATTGAAACTGAATATCTATCCAAAACAACCTCTGTGCGTTCTAAGTTTGATGTTAGAACATTGTTGGACATGATTCAGTGACTAGAAGAAAACAATTGGACATTGTAGGGTGATTGTTGAAATGGTACAACATAGCCTTTCAAGTAGGGGTGGAGAATAAATCGCAATAGATGAGGCTACAATATCCTGTTCCAACTAAATTCAATCTAACATACTAAGAGAATAAAGCTTAAATATAACAGAATGAAGCAGAAATAAGAATCATTTGAACTGATTAAGGCAATGGATCAGTCTCTCGCCTTACCTCGTCTTTTGTCTCGTCATGTCTCGTCAACTCATCTCCACCTCTAACAAACATGTTTTTAAAGAAATTAACAGTTCAAATTTAACTTTAACTATTCTTTAAGCAATACTAATTTAACTTTAACATGTGGGCAGAAAATGTTAAAACAGAGCAGCTGGCAGCAATTTTACAGGAAACAAGTTTGTTATTCCAAATTTCTGGCAACTGCCAGCAATGTTACACGAAAAATTTTCACATCTAAGGGCCTATATATTCATATTTGATCACACATTGATTATAGTGTTACATTTCAACAAAATAAATTAAAAAGATGGGTGAATTGTTACTAACCTGGTTAGCTGAAAATTTAGTGGTCATTCAGTTGAGAAAGATGATGTTGTAGTTGCTACATGTGATTGATAAGCCTCAAAGAATTCTCTCATTTTCAATACTTCTTCCATCGCATCTTCTAATGTAGACAAACGATTGTTCAAGGATTTGTTTTCCTCATTCAAGGATTTATTATCTTCATTCAAAGATTTGATATCTTCTCGAGTTGAACGTAGCGCAGATAACAATTCAGCTTTTGAAGAAGTTTCGCCTTTCAAGTCCTTTGCCTTTAATCCACCCCCAAATCCAAATACGTGGCTACGAGTTTGAGATCCACAACATTTTTCAACAATCTCTTTGGGTGGTAGGGATGGATCTGCTTGAATTATTTCTTTGAGTTGAGCCTTCAAAATATATCAAAGAACATTTTCTATTATAACATATAACAAATTTAAATAATTAACATATTTAATTTATAAAACGCACATGTTTTTCAATTGCTTCAGGTTCAACAAGCTTGTTATATTTCTTACTAGTCTCAAAGAAAATAGTTGCCAAATCTGGTGGATTTCCATCTTTTTGCCCTTTACATCAAAGTCAAATACGTCAAATAACACGCCTCATAAATATTTCATTTAGAAAACTAATTTAATGATAATACCTTTTGATAAATAATCTCTCTAATAGGCTTGCTACCAATATGATGAAGCATCTTTAACTTTGCTCGATTTGCTGCATTTCTAGTGCTTCTTGCCTATATTTGTTCATAGTAAGCTTCAGCGATATGAGCTAGTTATAGCAAGATGTACTCAAGAACTGAAATACTGTAACACATACATATTATTTTCTAGTATTGATCCTAAAAAAATACAAGATTCATGACAAGTATTTGTACACTTATCTTTTTGTTGACAACTTATGGTGTAATTATTTGACAAAAGAACTTATTAAGCTGCAAAATACACAAGTTTCAATTATAAAGTTGTCTCTACTACAACTACTAACAATCTCATGTGGATAAAACAAATTCTTATAAGATCATGACGTTGTCTCTGTTTAGAGACCATGGGAAATCTGCACCTTGTTTATAAAATTTTCCTATACTTAAGAACGATAAGTGAATTCTTTACTTACCATGTATTTTCTAGTTGGTGCATCAAGAATACTAAGAGACTGTTGGATAGGAAAAGAGTAGAAAAGAAGACTATTAACTCAATAGGCATACCTGAAAAGTTTCAGAAGCAAAAAGCTCCTTTACTAACCATTCCCATTCTTTTTTGTCTACTTTTCTTGGGACATTCCTAAGAGACTGTTGGATAGGCTTGTCCTTCACATATTTTGCATGCAAGTGTCCTCTCCATTTGTTACATAACTCATTCATCCATCCAAAGATATGATCACGATGATCATTCATATCAGCACTCTCAAATTTGTGCTACAAAAATTGCAACATGAGTTGAGTTATTATTTTCAAAACAAAAAGGCATCATAAGTTCTACAACCTTTTATATGAAGAAGTGTACATTACTTTTAAAACATTAATTAATGAAAGATATAAATCAGAATAATGTGTATAGTGGATTAAAAAGTTGTACAACAGCTGATATATGGACAAGAACATTGATGTAGTAGGTAACACTGCAAAATCAGAATCAACTGTAAAATGGATTCAAAAAATGTACATCAAGTGTATGTTTGTTACCTCAATGGCTGCCCACATGTGATTCAACTTTTCTTGCTTAATATCATGCCACGATGATACCCCCAAGGGAAAAATATTACGATCACGCACAATTTTTCCCAAATTCCTTGAAAATAGATTGCTATTTGTTCCAACCGTTCGATTATTGTAAAAGGTAACTTTCAACTTTTGTCCAATTTCGAGTGAAGCAACTTGTATGCACATGTTGCTTCCTCGAACACTTCTTACCTTTGTAGGATTAGATGAACCTACAACAACATATTTTGATAAAAACTATAGAAATCAAACTCAATTCTAAAACTTAATAACACAATATTCAATATATCATACCTTTTTCTGTTGGTTGGGAGTGGTTCATAACTTGATCAACAGATCGATGTAATGAATTATTGGTTTGCATATCCTCTTTCTCAAGAACATATTTTTTCAATTTTTGCATTTCTTTATTAGAGGACATGTTAGAGCCCAATTTTGTGCATTTAGAAGGAGTATCCATATGCTGATTATCAAAATCAGCACTCTTGTTGAAAGATACAACCTCATATTAAGAAATTTCCAAAGAGGAGCTCGGAGATCTAGTTCTTTTCTCTAGTCCCTTTCCGATAGCTCCTGGATTCACTTAACATCATATATATAAAAGTTTATCAAACAAAATTGAAACATAAGATATTTGTAAAAAACATTAACATTTTTTTAAAAATCTTACTTGTTTCAACTTCTTGGCTGTATTTCTTTACTTGATTAATAACAGGAGATGAGGCACTAATTTGCATATTTTCTTTCATAGGAGTCATGGTGTTCTTATGCATCATTCGTGTTCCTTGAGTAGTGGACATGGTAGAGTTTTTAAGTCCCTGTCGGTGGCCCTTCCATATAGAACCTGGAAAAAAAAAATCATACAACCTATACATTAGCACAATATTTTGGAGACCAAGAAGCTGAAAATGATTAAATATCAATGGATTAAGCCATTTTCATCGAAGATGATTGACAGTCTGAATCTTCTCTTCCAAGACAGAATACAGAAAGTGGGGAAAAATATTTCTTCTCAACACAAATATAGATTTTTCTATGCCTTGAAGTGAAAACATACAAACTATCTTACTTGTTTCAATTTCTTTGATGTACTTCTTAACTAGATCGCTTGATTGAGGCAATAAACTCTTAGACGACAAACTTCCTTTCTCACCCAATAATTTAAGCCCTCGTCCTTGTCCCTTTCCAATAGCACCAGGCGCAACAAATGTATATCTGATAGTACTCTTCATATTAGAATCAGCCTCTTTTTCAGTCTTCAGTGATTTCATCTTGAACCTGCAAAAACAGGCAAAACATTAAAAGTTAAACCTCAAAATGTATAATTATGTAGTAATAAAATAAATTGTGTCACCATAACGTTGATAATGAAATATTAATTCATAAAGATACTTCACCTCATTAGTTCTTTTTCTTTTCTTTTGGGAAGGACTTCCTAACTCTACAATTTCATCATCCATTTGTTCCACAATCTCAAAGGAATCACGAGGTTGAGTCTTCCTCACTACTTTCCAACATTTGTTGGAATTATCATTACCATAACACACTTGAGATGCTTCATTCGCTAAAATAAATGGCTCATTTATTTTCAAAAATCTACTTGGATTAACACTCAAAAAATTATACTCATCCTTTTTAACTCCTTTTACTTCATCATACACATCAAACCAATTGCATCGAAATAAAACCACTATTCTATCCATTACGAATTGCAACTCAATCACATCTGTTAAAATTCCATAATAATCAAGGTTCTCACTATCTTCATCGTTCTCACCCAATACAACAACACCACAATTTTGAGTCCTTAAATTGTTATCATAATCTTTTACATGAAATCTATATCCATTAATTACATAACCATTAGAACACGTTGAATATTTGGTGGGACCGCGTGAAAGTTAGAGTAGATCTTTCATGATATGACTAACATCTCGTTTGTGCAATTGAGCGACCTATCAACAAGATAACATTTAATATTTAGAATGAGTATTACAATATTAAATATCAAATTTTGATATTTATGTATTACTCACCCTATCTTTAAACCATTCAATAAATTGTCTGCTCCAATCAGCATCAAACAAGTGTTGAGAATTCTCATGATTTTATGCAAACTCTCTACAAAATTGAAGTTAACCATAACTATCCTACTAAATAGTAACTAACCTAAAATAAATAAAATAAGTTAAATGGTATAAAAAATCTCCATACTTGAGATATGGTAAGACTTCATCACAGTTCTTCAATATGTATATATGTGCTTGTTCAAGTTCATATGCTTCAAGCTCACATGGAACATTAGCTCCTAGAGTTTTTCCAGGTTGACTAAAAATAGATAAACCGCCATTCGATTATTTTAAACCGCCATCATAATTTCGTTCTGGACGATTGAATCTTGTGTCAACTCTATGCAAATACCTTGAACATAAAGTCATACATTCATTTGCAATGTAGCCCTCTGCAATACAACCTTCTGGACATGCCCTATTACCAATGAGAGATTTCAAAAATTATAACCATCGCTCCACAGGATACATCCACCGATAATGAATCGGTCCAGCAATCTTAGCTTCAGTAGCTAAATGAACAGGTAAGTGCACCATGACATAAAAAAATGAATGAGGGAAGACCTTTTCCAACTTACAAAGTGTTATGGGTATTTGTGTTTCAATATCCTCCAAGTTTTCATTCTCAACTCTTTTGATCCTAGCACACTAAAAAATATAGACAATTCAATAAGAGGTTCACAGACCTCTTTGGACAATATACCACGAAGTACAAGAGGGAGTAGATGTTGCAAGAGAACATGACAATCATGACTTTTCAATCCAGATATCTTGTGATCTTTCAGGTTCACACATTGAGAAATATTAGATGAAAAACCATCAGGGACCTTAAGATTCTTTAAGAAAAGGCATAATTTGTGCTTATCTTTGGGAGACAATATGTAGCATGCTTTTGGAATTTCAATTTTCTCCCCCTTTTGGATAGGGTATAATTCCGGCCTAATGTCCATCTCTTGCAAGTCTAATCGAGTGTTAATTGTGTCCTTGGTATTTCCTTTTACATTTATTATTGTCCCCATGATATTATCACATATGTTTTTTTCAATATGCATAAAATCCAAATTATGTCGCAACAAGAGACACTTCCAATATGGAAGTTCAAAAAAGATACTTTTCTTGTTCCAATTATCCATTCGACTTTCATGTGATATCTTCTTTCTTTTCTTAGGATCGTTTGATAATTGTAACCCTTCAAGATCTTGCACTTGATTAAGTATCTCAATGTCGGAACGCACTTTTGGTGGAGGCCTTTTCTCCATTGTACCATCAAATGATCCCTTATCACTTCGCCATTTATGATTTTGGGAAAGATAACGCCGATGACCCATAAAACACTCCTTCTTACCCTTAGTTAATCGAATTGAGGAAGTGTCTTTATTGCAACATGGGCATGCCAATTTTCCTTTTGTACTCCATCCCGATAAATTTCCATATGCTGGAAAGTCATTAATGGTCCATAATATAGAAGCATGCAACTGAAAATTTTTCTTACTTGATGCATCATAGGTCTCAATACCAACTTCCCAGAACTCCTTCAATTCCTCTATTAAAGGTTGGAGATATGTATCAATTGAATCTCCGGGAAAATTTGGACACGGAATAAGCATTGACAAAATAAAATTTTCTTGCTTCATACACAATCAAGGTGGTAAATTATAAGGAATAAGAACCACAAGACAAATGCTATGTGAGGTTTTTGAATTTCGGAATGGTTGAAATCCATCACTAGCAAGTCCAAGTTGAATATTTCGAGGCTCAACCGTAAATGAAGAATGGAGTTCATCAAATGACTTCCATGCCATTGAATCAGCAGGGTGCCTCATTATGCCATCATCATCTCTTTTATCCTTATGCCATGTCATTAGAGTAGCTCTCTTGGTAGACATAAACAATCTTTGAAGTCTAGGCTTTAAAGGAAAATAGCGCAAAATCTTTACTACTATCTTTTTACCTTTTTTTATTGCTTGTTTCCCCGCTATGTGTATTTATTTTCCATCTCGATGCACCACAAACTTTGCAAGAATCGAGAAAGCTATCCTTCTTCCAGTATAACATACAATCATTAGTACAAGCATCAATCTTATCATATGAAAGACCAAGTTCATTAATTATCTTCTTTGCCTTATAATATGAATTCGGCAAATTGGCAACATCAGGCAACAACTACTCTTTCAACATTTTCAATAGCATTGTAAATGATGCATTACTCCAACGACCCATACTTTTGATATGAAGCAATTTGATCAAAGTGGAAAGCTTTGAAGCTTTTGAATTTTGATACAATGGACACTCCAAATCTTACAATAGGTTGTAAAACTTTTTTGCATCAACATTAGGTTCCTCTTCAAGTAAGTCATCAGAAGCAGTATGTGTAGTTCCTTCATCAATATTCGGCTATAAATATCTCAATAGTTCTTCTACTTCATCTTCACTCTCACATTCTTCTACTGCATCATCATTTTGTTCTTCATCTTCATATTCTGATTCTGATAATGGATCACCCAAACGTTCTCCATGGTGATCCCAAAAAGTATAATTGCGAATTATTCCATGTACTAACAAATGTGTCTCAACTATTTACGAGTTCGTAAAGTTGTGTTGTAACATTTAACACACGGACATCGTATTTCATATTCTTTTCCAGTTCTTTGAAAAACATAATTCAAAAACTTTTGCACACCAAGTAAGTACATTTCATCGAGATGATTATCAACAAGTTTCATCCACTCCTTACTAGGTGCCATAACCTTTATGTGGACAAAAAATTTAGATTAAAAAAAAGTATAAGAAAATTCTAAGATCGACACAACTTCTCTTTGTAAGAAAAAATGAACATAAATTCTACCTATAAGACCAAATGAAAAAGACTTCCTAGTTGTTGCTGCTAGTTTCTTCATTCAGTTTCTCTTATTCCAGTTGTGGCAGATTTTTGTAACAAAAAAGAGAGTTAATTACTACTATTTTATATATACCTGCAAACTGATGGACATAATACATTTTACTCTTTTTTCAAACTTTCTTAAAGTTGAGTATTACCCATGTTCAAATTCATCTATGTTTTCATTTCAAGTGCAGGAGAAGGAGCGAGATCATAATCGAAAAAATGGAGAATTGCAGCACATTCAGGTTGCAAAGAGAAATATCCCATAAAAACAAGGTAGGACTCCTAGCTCGATTGATGAAACTACGTACTGAGGAAAATCTGCAAGGCAATCAAAACGCTTCAACAAGAGAAGTCTTGGTCAATTAACAGTCAACTAGTAATGAGCAAGCAGGTATGACTTCTAAAAAATAGAGAAAACAGAGAATTAAATTATGTTATCTGGTCTCTAACTCTTAAAAACAGAGAATCCACACGACTTCTCTCTGTAAGACAAAATGAACATAACTACTATCTGTAAGACCAAATGAAAAAGACCTTCTAGTTGTTTTTGCTAATTTTATTGATTAAGTTTCTCTTATTTAAGTTGTTGTAGACATTTTTAACAAAAAGGTAGAGTTAAAAACCACTGTTTTATATATGCCTGTAAACTGATGGACATAATACAATTTACTATTTTTTCAAACTTTCTTAAAGTTAAGTATTGCCCATATTAAAATTCATCTAAGTTTTCTTTTAATAGAATAAGCTATTGTGAGTCCTAAAATCATCATCTTTTAATAAGTCGATATGTATTGTGTACTCACAAGATAAATGCTAAATGGAATAAATGAAAAAGTAGCTAGTATTGTAGCTCTCTACCGCATGCATAATGAAACATGTGGAGCATTTTTCCTGAGCAGTAAGATAAAATCTTTGAAGTTAAATATGCTTAATAATATGTTAACTTTGAATCGTGACTCAACAACACTCTCTGCTAGGATTACACATCTTATGACAATTGATACATATCACTAAGTTGAGCTAGACGTTACTGCCAATGGTGGTAACATTGAGGATGCTGTCCAAATAGCTTGGTATGCCTTCAGACATATTGATGCCTTGATCAACAATGCTGGGGTTAGAGGTTTGAGTACTAGTATTGTATCATCTTAAAATCTATCCTTACCCGATGGATTGTAGATTCGCCTCTGGTCACTTCTACCGCTTTATAGCAATTGAGTTTTCTTTGGAATTGATTTTCAAGTTATGTTATCTTATATTATATTAGTTGTTTCTACAATATAACATTCAAAACATATGTAGACAAACTATGTATTTAGAGAGAGGTTTGATCGTAACAAAACTTTTTTGGTTATTGTTGATCATATGTATAGGTAGTGTTATTGTTGATCAGGTTGCAAAGAGAAACATTTCATGAAAACAAGGTAGGACTCCAGCTCGATTGATGAAACTACGTACTAGGCAAATCTGTAGGGCAATCAAAACACTTCAAGAAGAGAAGTCTTGGTCAATTAACGCTCAACTAGTCACGAGCAGGCAGGTATGACATCAAAAAAATAGAGAAGACGGAGAATTAAATTATGTTATCTGGTCTCTAACTATCAAAAATAGAGATTCCACAGAACTTATCTCTGCAAAACAAAATGAATATAACTACTATTTGTAAGACCAAATGAAAAAGAACTCCTAGTTGTTGTTGCTAATTTTCTTGATTTAGTTTCTCTTATTCCAGTAGTTGTAGATTTTTATAACAACAAAGTAGAGTTAATGACCACTATTTATATGTACCTGCAAACTGATGGACATAATACATTTTACTCTTTTTTCAAACATTCTTAAAGTTAAGTAGTACCGATGTTCAAACTTATCTAAGTTTTCAATTCAAATTCATCTAAGTTTTTCAATTCAAGTGCAGGACAGAGCAAGATCAGAATAAAAAAATGGAGAATTGCAGCAGTTTCAGGTTGCAAAAAGAAACATTCCATAAAAACAAGGTAGGACTCCTAGCTCGATTGATGAAACTACTAAGACAAATCTGCAGGACAATCAACAACAGGTTCTCAATAGTCCTACTTCAACCTATATTTCCACAACAACAAAATCAGTCTTTCACATCTATATTTTTATACTTGGAGTTTCTAATAGTTACTTGTAACCAAGAAGATGATTTTTTATATTACAAGTCATTACTCGACGATTAACTCACCTGCAATATTGTCCCAAGCAAAGTCTTGTAGGATTCTATTTCGAACATCACAACAACAACACGATTAGAAGAAAGAACGCACCTGAAATTTTGTCTCGAGCAAAGCTTTAATGGATTCTATTTCTACTAAATCGAGCAGCAACAACGCGAGGAAGAAGAAGACAACTTTATCAATAGATTAGAATCTATTGATTTGATGTACGCATCATAAATTAGAATCAAGCCAAACTTTTAAGATATTGGGCTAAACAAACAAAGACTAATGAGTGAACATCCACTAAAGTTCTATAACTAACAATAATAATAGCTACATACCATGCTGGATTACGTCTCTCGGCCTTTGGATCCTCTCCACAATACTTTTCTGAGTTTACTTCATACTTATAAGTCAGCGGAAAGTTTAAAGTACCTTCGGACCACACATCAAATGCACGACCTTTCTTGAACTCTTTGCTGAGCTGCAAAAATAGAAAAACATGTGTTATCATCACAGTATAAAATTTCTTATACTCTCAATTTCAAATCAATTCAACACGTTAAAAGTTCTATCTACTCTGGGCTCAAAGTTATGTTTTCATGGACATTACTACATAAAAGATGTCTGAAAACAATCGTAAACACTAATAACTAATTAAATTAGACACAACATGTTATAATACAGGCCTTGTTCTTTCATTATTTTTATCGTTCACAGTAGTCCATCAAATTGCAAATCCTAAGTCAGTGGTTGCGGGAATTGAAGTAGATGTCTGTTGCACGCCATCTTTCTTTCCCCATGCACAAGCACAAAATGAGATAATGTACTTTTTGGGGTGGAAATAGGAGACTGGAAGATCATATGCAGTTGTCATGGAAGGTAAACATAACAAAATGAACAGTTTCTTCGGAAATCATGAAGTCATCTACGCAAAAGACATTAACAGTTTGCGACTTCTCAAACTGAGCCACTAAATGAAGTATAAGAGGGTGAAACTGCAAGTGTTTTCATGTGTTGTGTGCAGTATGAAAAGAATGATGATGCATGTTACTCTCATAGCATGACTTTGCTAATCTAATTTGGCAACTCCAACTAACTTCGCTTTCCATAACTCATATCGTTAGGAGAGAGCTCTTCTTAATCATGCACGTCTTTGGTGTGTACTTGAATACACCCATACTTAGTACAAGTGTGTACTAATCCCATACAACCTTTTACTTTTAGGTGCAGGTGCAGGTGGACGCTAGAGCTTACGAGACTACATTGAAGCTATCCGGACGTGGAGCATTCATCCGGACTTGGTAGGCCCTCATGCTTTCAAGGATGCTTATGTCTTATATTCTAGCTTAGACGTAGGAATGAGCTAGTGGAGGATGTTCCACTAGCATTTCTTTCTTACTTATTTTCAGATGTCGTATTGGTGCCATTTTGGCAACTTTATATTAATGCAGTTATTAACTATTTCCTTCATTTAAATATCTCAATATTAGATGGTTGTTTTGATTTGATGTGATATAATGCAATTCTTACTATGAAGTCTATGTATACTTCAAAGCAAACAAAGTTTTAAATTTTCCGCTAAAATTAACCTATACGATGTAATAAGGACGTATGTAGGCTTGTCTGCGACCTCTGAGAGGTCAACGATGCAGGTTTCGGCTAGGTGTATACCCCAGTCGTGACAAATATAAAGTCAAAATGTTGACCGAAACCATAGTCAACACCAATTTTAAGATTTGACTAAGTGTTATGTTCTCCTATGTTTAGTCAACTTAGGAGGGGCGTTTTGGTAATTGGTTAATTAGTTTATTAAATTAACTTATTAAACCTAAGTTTTATAATTCAAGATCAGTTCCTAAACCAAACAATCATGATTAATACACTTAGAATTCACGACCTAAGGCAGAACGCAAGAAAGAGGCAGTAAACAAAGAACACTAAAACGGAAAAGTGCATAGACGTTCTTAGGCGATTTCAAGGTATCTTCAAGGTTTCATTCGAGGTAATCTTCATAGATTAAATTCTACATAAGGTATGGGTTTCTCTCCTAGAATTCTTTCTCCAAGAGAACTTTCTTTCAAACGATCCAAAGATCTTGAAAAACTAGGGTTGTTCCCGTGTTCTCGTCGAACTCCCTTGTCCCTAGTATCCTTTTCGATTCAATGTTGAATTGGTTAGAGATTATGTTGTTGGTATGTGGTTATGGCTGATCTTATGTGCAATGTTCTTGAATTATAAATGTCGATTAACCTATTAAGTTGTGATCGTATAAAGTTAAGTGCTTAAAACGTGAATTAAGAACCGATGATGTGCTAGTTACGTCCGTAAACGTTAAGTGATTGATGTGATTATACGAATGTTGACTTGCTGTTTTGTAACGTTATGAAGATGCTAAAGTCATCAAATATTAATATGATGTTGTCCAATATGTCTTAAAAACGTTACCCTAAAGTCATGAACTATGATTGGTTAAGAGAATGATACTATGCTAAGATATTTCCGAAAATGTTATGTATGAAGATGATTACGGTTTGTGATGCATACCTACTGTAAATGTGACTTGTTGATGATGTTGTGTTCGTTAAATGATCATATTATGCTGTTCAAGATGTTTAAAAAACGTTATGCCTAAAGTTATGTTATAAGGTTGACTTAAAAGGTCTCCATGAAATCACATTTGAATGAATTGCCTATCTTATGCCAATAATTTGGGCAATAAATTGGTTGTTTAATAGAATTGGCTACAACATTGCTTTCAAAGAATGATGGGAAGATTGACTTACTAAAATGATGAGATTAGCTATGGTACATACGTGAAGTTAATTAAATTGGCCAATGATATTCTCATGCCCAGTGTATAGTGAAATTATGATTTGTGCCAACAAATTGGCTAGTAAAACATGTCTAATCATATTACTTCCAAAACATGAAAATGCATACCAATCTCTACATTAATGAACTCATAACATAGGGTATGCCAATCAATGGGACAAGTCCCAACATACCCTATCCACACGAACTTGTGAACGTAAAAACATTGAAGTGTTCTTGTATGTTAATCAAAGGTTAAAAGTTCAAGTGTAGTGAAAGTTTGGCTTATGACAATAAATTGGACTACAACATTATCTCCAAAATATGTAATAGAATTTGCTAATGATTCCATGAAATTATATTTGAATGAATGTTTGGCTTGTGCCAATAAATTGACTATGAAGTTATTCCCAATTGTTTAGGCCAATACTAATCATATGCCAATTTTGTGAGAGAGGGGAATCGAACCCGGCCTCAAGGCCAAATGTGTGAGATACATAAGTCTCACACATAATCGAAAATTATATGCTACCCAAGGGATTCGAACACGGATACCCTTGAGCGAATGTGCAAGATGCATAAGTCTTGCACAATATGCACTTAGATGATCATGAAACACTTAGCCAAATATGAGCAACCCGAAAGGCGTACTATGAGTGTAAAGTACACTAAAGTCCATGTGCATGGCATATGATGTAAGTTAACGATTAGATGAAGAAATGAACATTCACGTAATGAGGTGAGTAAGTATGTTAAACTATGACGCTAATGAATATGTTGACAACATGATAAGCGGCTAAGATGAATGGTGAGACAAGTCTCAACCAAGCCTAAATAAAGGTCACTAAAAGTACTCACCTAAGAGAGTGTTGAATATCAAGAGACAAGTCTCAATCACATTCCATATGTAAGTGTAAGGACAATTCACACTTAATACGTAAAGAAGAGATGAGAAATCATCTAATGAGCTATGACTACCTCATGCTAGAAGCAAGCTTAAATGATGTATGATTTGAATGTAAATAGGAACTTTAAACTCAGCACCGATAGGCTAGTTATGAGTGGTGATGCCTTCTTTCGGGAAGGGCGGAGGTTCACGTAATTCTCATGAGATGAGACTGTCCACCAAGGTGGGTATGGGTCTCCCTAAGTCTCCTAGTCTTTGAACTATATTGCCACCATAGGGAACTAGCTTGGTTCGAACCCAATAAGCTAGCATGTTTTGGTTTCACTTTGTCCAGTGACTCCACCTCTTTTCGGTGTGGGGGAGACACCGGATGTCATCATGCTCACATGATCTATGTCGGTTAAGGTTTAAGTTCCTCAAAGTATGAAATATAATGAAATGAACGATACCGAAGGTGTTTGTGCAAGATAAGCAGGAGGTGAAACCGGACTCAAGTAATGAGATTAGGTCATTCTTAGTTATTGCACTTAATTATCCCGATGAGAGTCTTAAACTTCATCCTGGGTATAGCTGGTGTTTACATCAACCTATGAATGAATGAAATGATTAATGTGAAGTAAGAATGAACGAATGAAGCAGACTCTGTGTTTGCTAAAGAAGGCCCTCGGGTTGAGGTCCCATATGTTGGGCCCTAACTTAAGATCCCTTAATGCTACGTCCACGATTCCAAGGACTCATGGATATGAAATGTATAATATATGAAACATAAAATGTATGTTATGTGAACCTATGTGTGTATGATGTGTGACATATTCATGGTATGACCTTCCTATTACAAATTAGGCAAGTCCAGAGACTTGACCTTCTAAAAAGCATGTTGATTAGGAAGAGCCATGGCTTATAATGACTTCTTATATGCTGCCAATAAAGGGAAGTAGAAACATAACATTAACTAAATACCCCATAACTTTCCTAACATGAAAGTAATGAAATCAATGGAATGATCAATAGAGAATGGCTTATGAAATATAATGAATATATAGAGTAAAGAATAACTCACTATAAAGTAGGGAAATCATTCCTTAGTCCTTGGATTACTTACATCAATTCATTGTGGGTATGGGACTACAATGAATCATTGCACTTGTAAGTAAAACATAGGAACAAAGGAATTATTGAACTACACAACAAGAAGAAGAAAAAGACTGAAAAATAAACTAAGTCCCAAGGAAAGAACTCTCGGGTTTGGAGGATCAAAATTTCCAATCTTCGCTCGAGTTGTTCTAAAATTATGTTGACGATACTAATGTCTTGTAATCATATAGAAAATGAGTTGTGTGCTTTGAATGCATTAAAATACATCATATTCATACCACAATTCACAACTAACGAATTAGGAAAGTCTAATGACTAGACTTTCCAGAAATGGCATGTTGCTTAGGAAGAGATTTCATTGATCATGCATAGATTTATGTGTATGTGTGCATACACCCATACTTAGTACAAGTGGTGTACTAACCCCCTAGTATTTACTATTTTTATAGGTGCAGGTCAGAGGACAGATTGACGACACTTGCAGCGTTTTGGACTTTAGCAATTTTCCAAACCATTTGGTAGATCCTCTTGATTTCGAGGATGCTACAGTCTTAGTCTAGATTTAGATATAGACATATATAGTGTATGTTGTCCCTAGCGTTTCTTTTACATTTCATTTCGAACCTTTGATGTAAGGCCGCTTTGGCAACTTAATATATTCTATTCATCATTTGTTTTGAAATATTCTTGATATTAGATGGTTGTCTATTGATGTTGAGCTTAGTATATAATGTTTAATACGTAATTACTATATGAAGTATAAGTAAACTTCATACGTTAAAAAAGTTTTAAATTTTCCGCAAATTTAATTAGATGAATGTGATGAATGCAAGATGAGGCTTGTCTGCGACCTCTGAGAGGTTAACGACGCTGGTGGCCGTTCGGATTCAAGAATCCGGGTCGTGACAATATAGAGGTACTCAATTTACCTCCTATTTTGGAAAGCTTTCCAAAGTGGGATTGGTACGAAGGTGAAGCTTAGTACCGCTTTTCATCCCAAGATGATGGTCAAGCGGAACACACTATTTGAACTCTTGAAGATATTTTGAAGGCATGTTTCATTGACTTCAAGGGTAATTGGGATGACCATTTACCTTTGATAGAGTTCTCCTACAACAATATCTACCATTCGACTATCTCTATGGCACCCTTCGATGCACTTTATGGGAGAAGGTTTAGAAATCCGGTTGGGTGGTATGAGGTTGGTGAGATTGCTCTACTTGGTCACTATTTGGTTTATGAAGCCCTCGATAAGGTTCGGGTTATAAGAGATAGACTAAAAACGGATAAAAGTCGGCAAAAATCTTATGCCGACAATAGAAAGAGGGACATTGAATTCAAAGTAGGAGATTGGGTCTATTTGAAAATTTCACCCGTGAAAGGGGTTATGAGGTTTGGAAAGAAGGGGAAACTTATTCCTCGTTATGTGGGCTCATATGAAATTTTGAAGCGAGTTGGGAGTGTTGCCTATGAGTTGAAGTTGGCAAATGAGTTAGCCATGATTCATCTTGTTCCATGTTTCTATTATTAAAAAATGTATAGGTGATCCGGTTTCCATTATTCCTCTAGAAGTTTTATAGGTAAAAGAGGACATTTCTTATGAAGAGGTCCCGGTTTAAATCTTGGATCGCCAAGTTAAGAAATTGAGGAATAATGAGGTTGCCTCCGAAAAATTTCTATGGAGGAACCACCTTGTTGAGGGTGTAACATTGGAGGCCGAGGTCGACATGAAGTCCCGCTATCCTCATCTTTTTTCCCTTACTCCTAGACAAGATTGAGGTTAGTAGTTACTTATATGACTATTATGAATTAAGTTGAACTTATCTTGTTAATGTAAATATGTGCATATTATAGTAGAAATTCATGCTTAAGTTGAGTTCTTTTCATTCCATGAAATATGTTTCTTCTGGCTGGATTTCACTTGATGTGTGTGGTAGGATATAAGCATTCATGGAAGTTGTATTGAGCATAATTGGTGTTGTTTTGATAAGAAATCAGCACGACAACTTTGATGTTCATATTGAGCTCATATTGAAATGGAGAAGGTAGTTTCTCCTTATGTCATATGAAAAGTTGAGCTTGTGTTATGGTATGTTGTGGATTAAGTTCCCAAGTGTTATTGCTATTATTATATGTTTAATTGAGTTTAAAATTCCTCCAATGAGCTGTGAATCATTTTCTAAATTGTTGTTGGTTGGCTGCTAGTCTTGAGTCTCTTCCTCTTATAAAGGTCTACAGTGTCAATCTGGGACGAATGTTCCTAAGGGTGGGAGTAGTGACACACCCAGAAATTTCATGACTTAAACTAGAGCCTCATATGTAGAGTAATAATTATTTTAGACATAAATAAGTGTAAATAACTTGTTTGAGAAGTATTGGGGCTACAACATCAAAGAAAGGTATTAATGTCCCTATGTTTGGTGGAGGTTTTGGAGGATCATATGAAGTCCAAAACTTGTAAAAAGACTTTAAATAGGCAACATATAGTATAGAGGGTCAAAACGTACAGTCACGACACCCAAGGACCACCTGAAGGGCCCTTGGGGAGGACCCAAACATGCGCGAGAAGGCTACCAAAGCAGCCTGTGATCAGCCATGAATTGGGTGGCTGCTGCGCGATGCGAAGCCATCACGTAGGAATCCAAACTTGGCCTCGCGACGCAGGGACTCACGAGGCCCACTGCATCAACCTGTATTTCAAAAATAAATTGTGAAATTAACCCCGCGACGCGCATCCACTTCCAAAGATTTGTAAAAGTCGTATTTTAAATATTTTGACTTCAAAAAAAGACCCATTTAAGTGAAGGGTCTTTTGGGCAATTTAATGGGTGATTATATAAGGTATTAGGGTCAGTTTTAGGTCATTTTAACACCCAAATCAAGTCTCAAAGTTGAAATAAAAAATCACCCATATCTCTCTCAAATTCTCTCTTCCTCCAAACCTCCATTGAAGGCCATTAGAGCTCTAAGAAGAAGATCAAGCTTCAAGTTTCCAACCCAATTTTGTGGCTTTATCATCTTTAAGGTATGGTTTGTTTTACTCGTGGGATCCTTTTCCCCAAGAGGTCCCTACAAAAGATGATTTCTAAATCCCACAAAATCTAGGTTTTCTTTTACACATGTGTCTACTTTGAAATATGAAATTGTAAATCAATTATGATAAATTATGATGAATTAATGTTGTTTAACTATATATTGATGGTTAACTGATGATTTCCTATGATATTTCCCTAGACCCATGCCCTTCCCCCAATTTCATGAAAACCTTGAATTGATATGGTGAATTGTGAAAATCATGAATATGTAGATTAACTACATTGTTGTTAATTATGTAATTGCTTCTTAAATGTACCTTGTTTATGTAATTGGTTATGTATTCTTGGTAATGGAAGTATGAAATTCCTGGAAGGGGCAAAGAGGTATGTTGACTGGTTTGTCTTGGATTCAATTATGAATTATGAGTTACTTAGATAGTAATGCTTCTATGTTTAATGTGTGATTGTGAGGTTGATGTTAAGTATTCCTCATCCCTAACCCTAAGAAATTGAATTAGACATGATCTATGCATTCATGTTATGATACGATTATTGTATGATTGAAAGTAGTTTCTTATGATTACAATAAAGTGTTAAGTGAAAGGTTTACTCACTTATGGAGCGGTGTCTAAAGTGAAAGGACTGTTCTCACTTGTGATGACCTATGAGCTATATATGATAAGATGTTTACAATGGGGTCTATAAGAGACTAATGTGAACTTGTATGATAAAATAATATGATAACTAAAGTGAATAACTGTTTAGCACCGTAAGGGCATGTAAATGAGATGGAGGTCTCACGTTAGTAAGTACGGCCTCCCACATGGGTTTCCTCACGTTAGTAAGTCCAGATTCCAAAATTATGTGTTGTCTCATGAGATGGAAACCTACACGTTAGTAAGTAAGGGTTTCTAGAATTAATCTCCTTGACCCTTAACTATGTGCGCACATAGGACTCTACCTTAGTGGATCCACCTAGATAGCTACGTACGAATGGTTACACCTTAGGCAAGTCTTAACCCTCTTTTTTTTTGTGGTAGTAGAACACCGGATTCCATGTAGCTCAGATGGTCTCATGTCAGTTAATGCACTTCTTTGACTAACGTAAAAGTAAATTAATAGGTTAAGTATGTGAACTCTTACTAGGGTTGTCTTGAAGGCTACTACATGGGGTAAGGAAGGGTATGGTACTTCTCTTTCTCATTGCACCTGTGGGATCCTAAGGGATGGTTCTAGCAGTTTTCTTTTATGAATATGACTATGATGATGATTATGTTGATAAGCTATGAGTACTATTCATGTATTAATCATGTTATGATTAATTTATGAGAATATGTTGTATGTATGAAGTGAGTTTCTTAATGTGATATTGAGCCTTGGATAGGATTATGGGGTTCCATCTTTTGTATTGCACAAGTATTGCTTAAGTGGTCTGCATGTTTGGTTGATATTACGTTGAATTGACTTATTATGCTTATTATATATACATGTTGGGTTAAATTTATTGAAAGCATGATTTTGACTAAATTGTCCTTTTCTCATGCATTGATGATTTTTGTGCATAGGAGCCATACTAAGTACATGTGGTTTGTACTAACCCATATTTCTCGCTTTTCCCCCAAATATTTTAGGCCATTGAGGGGATTCGTGGCTATTGGAGAAGAAGACTTGGATCTATCCTAAGTCAATTGGTGAGTCCTCATGAGTCCTTAGGATAGAGCCACTCATCAAGCCTTATTAGTTTTGTTAATATTTTAAGACAATTATTCTATTCTCATGTTGAGAATTCATTGTAGCCTATTTGGTCATATTGTAATAGACTAAGGCTATGCCCAAACTATTGTGATTCATACTTTTGTAGATGGTTTATATGTGAGATGAGACTTTAGACTCCTATATGATTTGTTATGCTAAAATAGAAGTCTATGTACACTTTGTAAGTGACGAGTCTATGTAAACTCCATATATAATATGTATGAAGTCTAAGTATACTTCACTACGTAAAGTTTTAAATTTTTTTGCATTTTCACCTATGATGTGCTATGATGTAAGTTATCGTCTTGTCTTAGACCTCTTAGAGGACGACGATGCCGGTTACGCTAGAGAGTACTTTGTGTCGTAACATGCATGTTTTAGGTGGCTTTAGTTTCATGGTTTCCATACTTAGTACAAATTGATTGTACTAACCTATATTTCTCTTATTTTTCTACTAAGTGTAGGTTGGGGCTAGTAGGTTCTCATTGTGAAGAAGAAAAGGCTTTGATTGCATTCTCTAGGATTTTGGTATGTCATCAAGTTCTGCGGACAACATGATTCCACTTATGTTTCTTCCTATTTTGTAATAGACCTATACACTACTTATGTACTTCCTATAATGATACATATTAAGGTAAAGGGTATGGTCCCTATTTGAGACTTTTATGTTTTAATTATATGGTTTTTGAGACGACATCTAGACAATCTATTTTCTATTGTGAAAGAATTGGATATTGATTGTTAAGATGTTTTAAATTCCGTATATTTCAATGTATTATGCAATGAATATTGTCACGACTGGGGAGAACCCCCTAGAAGTAACACGGCGTACTTGATCTCTCTAAGACAAGCCCTTAGACATCTTTCATCGCATTGTCATAGATTTACATAGAATTTATAACGTTTTCATAGAATAGCATAATGCTAAAACATCACTTCATTTATAAAATCATAAGTACATAGTTAAGACACTAAGTCTCGTCTCGCAATCTTAAGAGTCAACATCAATATACTAGAATAGGGACACTACCCTTTACAACATAAATGAATACTTTTATACTATTATATGAACTTAAATAACATCTTGACATGAAGGTCCTTGAATTATAAGGACACGCGTGAACTTAGGAATAACTGTACAAGCTCTTCATTCAAGGAAAGATCCTCTAGCCATCACCATATACACTTTGTGTAAATATATGAAGAACAATGAAATTAGTACAAGAAAGTACTAAGTATGATAACCATGCAAAAACATGCTTTGAAGAGGACATTAAGTTAGAAATCATTTATCATGTCTTTTAGTAAAGCTTCAGGAACATTTGATACACTAAGCACAATATAGTTCACATACATTATATAGCCATGAATACTATTCATAACATCACATAAAGCCATAGACCACATTTAAGAAACATTAAATATCTCCATAGCATTATCTTTCTTTTACCTTTACATCTTCTCAAAGCAACCATCAAGTAATACTTAGTGCAATGCATGAATAGTGTCCATTCCACCATTCATACCAAATTATCACCTTAAGGTCACCCAGGTAAACATTCATACAACCTTCATTAATTAAGCATATAAATTCATTCAGACATAGAATATCATGAAACATAATCTTCACATAAGAACAACTACCTAAGATAACCCCAACTTACACTAGTGCAATGTGCAAGAGCATCCCATAATACTACTCCCACCAAGTGTTCTATGAAGTCACCCTAGACTTAGGCAAATCATATTCAACAAGGTACAATACATAAATTTAACCTTAGACATAAGACCAACATACTTCATAGACCTCATATAAGACTCATTCAGTTAACACACCATAGCCATAACCCATTTAGGCTTCTTGCACATGTCAACACAACATGCAAGTCAATACTACCAATATCATCATAATGAAGTAATATACAACATTGTGTATATAGAGAGTTCATTTTATCCATACATAGTAAGACCCTACTCATAATCCAAATATAAGCCTACTAATTCAATGTACACGTGAAGTTCCATAACCTCACACAAACTAAGTAAACAAATCAAGATATCACAAGCATTGCCACTAACTTCATACATCAACATAAAAAGTATAGCCAATAACATGCATAATATGTAAGACCATCATCATGTAGACAATACGACCAATACTTTGCATATCATTATAACAAGTATGTTAACACCATAATGTCATGCATAAAATATACATATACATATAGAACTCTCCATAGAATTACCTTCAAGGGCTACTTGTTCAATGTATAGGTAAAGTCTCATTCCCTCACCTACACTAAGAAACATCCCTTAGGTAGTCCTAGTAAGGGATCAACCATCTACTTCCATTGTTCATCTTACATTTGGCAAACTTCACCTTAACCGACATTGGACCATGTGAGCTAAATATGGAATCTGGTGTCATCCCCTCACACTGAAAGAAGGGCATTCTACTTGTTAAGGTAGGACATTAACATCGTCACATCTAGGTGGATCCACTTGTTAGATTCCTATGGGGGAACATAGTTAATGAACTAGGAGGTTGTTACTAGAAACCCTCTTCATGTTAATTAACATTGGAGTTTCGACCTCATGAAAACATCTGGAGAACCTACCGTCTTTATGGAAAGGGACACCACATTTGGTGAACCTACCTTCATTTTGGGAAGGGACACCTCATTTGGTAAACTTACCTTCTTTTTGGGAAGGGACACCTCATTTGGTGAACCTACATTCCTTTTGGGAAGGGATACCTCTCATTGTCAATTTTACTCGGTGCTAAGCTAACTTTCCCTTTTTGAAAAGACATTAAGTATTTATTAACATTAACGTATAAGATAGGCTTTAGGATATTAACAACTTCTATGACATGTACAAAGCTCATAGGTAATATGATGATAATGTCATTTCATCAACCTACATCATGTTAGCATATCCTTTCACATAATCATACCATAGTTTAGTATAGAGTACAATTAAGTAAACCATCCAAGAGACTCTCATTTAGTAGATTTTCATTACCATGCTTCATTCATATATTCATGTGTGTATATGTGTACATATATGAGGAATCCTTTCACATAGACTCATTAGAGAACACATGATAATACTTCAGTGGTCAAATGCTTTACATGCATAATAGTAGATATCGGTGCATATGAGAATCATCCTTTCAATTGACACCATAAACATATCATACTTATATTTATGCATGAGAGGTGTGTGGGTACATATTTGTCATCATGATTACCTAAGATGAACAACATTGATATGTAGTAAACCACCCTTTGACGATCACAACACTTATACCATATCCCTCTAGTCATGAACACTCATATATAGAGTATTAGGGACTATCGACCACACACCCACATTACATAATAGGAGCTAAGAACATATTAAACATTTGAATATAAGACTCATAACATGCATAAGATAATATATTCATATAGGGTTACATAGATAGGGGTCATTCTACAATAGTATTCATCACCATCAAACATGTAGACCATACCTTACACTAAAATAATCATTCACATCATCAATATACATAAGTCATGATACTAGGATTGAAGACTAAACACATAATTCTCATAATAATGATAATCATCATATCAATACACTTTACATGTATTGCCTTCAAGGCCATGATAACAACATGTGTAGATACAGGAACGTAAACACCGCCACCATAAGTGGACCAAACCATACAATGTCAATCCCAATCCTATGGACTAGAATTTAGGTAAATTTATAAACTCTACAATATATGATCATCATATACCAATTCTCAACAATTCATAAACAATTTATATAGATAGAAATAGGACTAATCAATACATTGCAATCTATTCACAATTCAATGAACATCTAATCAAGATTACAAGACCCACATTATAGGTGTAACACTTCGAAAGTCCATGACTTGGTATAGAGACTCACATGACTATTTATAGGCATAAATTAATGTATTGAAACTATGTAGGAAGTATTAGAGCCAAAACGTTAAAGAAAGACCTTGACGTCCGGAAACTAGTGGAATTAACTAGTAGAAATCTTTATATTTGTTGAAGGTGTGGAAGTGTCATATGAAGTCTAAAACTTGTAAAAAGACTCTAAATAGGTAAAATAATGTTAATAGGGTTCAACCATTCAGTAAAGACTCCCCAATGACAACCCAAAGGGTCCTTGAGGAGGACCCAAACATTGGAAAGCAAGCTACCAAAGCAGACTGCGGGCAGCCAAGATGTGAGAGCTCCCACGGGTCGCGCAGCCAGATCTTGGTAGACAAAAGGTTCCCCATGATGTGGGGCCTTCACGAGGCTCTCTTCCTCGACCCAGATTTCAGAAAAAATATTTGGAATTTCCCCCACTGCGCGCAACCACTTCCTTGATTAATTCGAGTCATTTTTAAGTCAATTTGACTTCACAACAAGACCCAATTAAGTGAGGGTTCTTTTGGGTAATTTAGGGTGTGACTATATATTTGTTTACGGTTAGTTATAAGTGATTTTTACACACCCAAATTAATTCCCCAAATCTCTTTCACTTCTCGCCATATTCTCTCTCTACTCAACCTCTATTGAAGAAGGGTTTAAGCTTCAAGAAGAAGACCAAATACATCAAGATTTCTACCCAAATTCATAACTTTATCATCGTTAAGGTATTGTTTATTTCACTCTTGGGATCCTTTTCCCCAAGAGGTCCCTCCAAAAGATGATTTCTAAATCCCCCAAAACTAGGGTTTTTCTCTACACATGGGTCTTTTTTGAAAAATGAAATTGAGAATCAATTGTGATGAATTCTCGTCAATTAATTTTGTTTAATTATATATTGATGGTTATTTCTTGTTATTCACTCAACATTCCCATGGAACCATGTGTTTACCCAATTTCATGAAAACATTGAATTGATATGGTGAGTTGTGAAGGTGATGAGCATGTGGATTGACTACATTGATGTTAATTATGTAATTACTTCTTTAATTTACCTTGTTTATGTATTGATTTTTTATTCCTTATAATGGAAGTATGAAGGTTCTTGAAAGGGGAAAGAAGGTATGTTGATTGGTTCTTCTTGGATTCAATTATGAATTAGAAGTTACTTAGAAAGTAATGCTCCTATGTCTAATGTGTGGTTGTGATGTTGATGCTATGTATTTCTCATCCTTAACCCTAAGACAATTGAAGTAGCTATTAAGTATGTAGGCATGTTATGATACAACTATTATATGATTAAAAGTAGTTCTCATGATTATAATAAAGTGTAAGTGAAAGGCTTACTCACTTGTATGGGTTTTCTAAAGTGAAAGGATTGTTCTCACTTATGATGACCTATGAGCTAATATGATAAGATGTTTACATAGGGGTCTAGAAGAGACTAATTTGAACTTGTATGATGAAAGAAGATGATTACTAAAGGGAATTATTACTTACTACCGAAAGGGCATGTAAATGAGATGAAGGTCTCACGTCTAGTAAGTCCAGCCTCCCACATGGGTTTCTTCACGTCTAGCAAGTCTGGATTCCAAATATATATGTTGTCTCATGAGATGGAAACCTCCACATCTAGCAAGTCAAGGTTTTTAGTAGCAACCTCCTTGACCCTTAACTATGTGCCACATAGTACTATATTTTTTGGATCCACTTAGATAGCTATGTTTATTGGTTACACCTTAGGCAAGTGTTAACCCTCTCTTTTTGATGTGGGAGGAGAACACCAGATTTCATGTAGCTCACATGGTCTAGTGTCGGTTATAATACTTATTTCCCTAGAGTAAAATTAAATGAATAAGTTAATTATGTGAACTATGATTAGGGTTGTCTTGAAGCCTACTACATAGTGTAAAAGAGGGTATGGGACATCTCTTGTACATTGCACATGTGAGATCCTACGGGGTGATCTTACTGCTGTTCTTGTATGATTAAGTTGATTATATGCTATGCGTGTATCAATAAATATATGATCTTATGAACTAAGCATGTTACGATGAAATATGAAGTTATGATGTATGAATGAAGTAGGTGGCTCAATGTGATACTTAGCTTTGGATGTAGTTATGTGGTTCTATTCTTCGCATTGAACAAGTGTTGCTTGAGTTTCTTATATGTTAGGTTAACTTATGATTTCCCATATATGTGCATGTTAAGTTAATTGACATAAGCATGGTTTTGACTAAATTGTGTCTTTTCTCATGCATCTAATGATTTTTATGCATATAAACCATACTTAGTACATGAGGTTTGTACTAACCCATATTTCTTCCCTTTCCCCATCAATGTAGGTTCGATCCATTGAAGTATCTTGAGGCTAGACCAAGAAGTCTTGTACTAGTTTCTCCAAGGTTGGTAGGTCCTCAATGTTCGGTGATGTTACCTTTTCCGTATTCAAGCTTTGTAATACTGTTGTCTAATGACATTGTTCATTCCTTCATCGTTTGATATATTGAAGCAAGCTTATAATGGCATATCGACTTTTAATTGGATATGACCAACAATTGTACTTTTTTAGATGGTTAAGGTGAGATCAAGTATTAGACTAAATTTCAATGCATTTGTCACGACCCGAAAGCACCCCCTAGAAGTTAGGGAAAACCTTCGAATCGTGACCGGGCGTACTTGATCCCTTTGGGGTCTCGTACAAGCCCTCTAACTAGCATTCATAACATAAAGCATGAAAAGTAGTGCGAAATTTAAAACTTTTCACGATAATAATAATAAAAGGAGTCTTTTCATAAATACTAAGAAATCTTATCGTCACAAGCCAACTTAAAGACACGACTTAGAATCTTAGGGACACGGCCCTTTACAATAAAGTAAATACATTTTTAAGTCTTAATAAAGAAACTAAGAAACATAAAACTATGTCCTCGAATATATGAGGACATACCAAATTCTTGAGAGATAAAGTTCCCAAGCTTCGACTCCGATCCTCCCAAAAGGGCTTCCAACCTATACTCATAAGGTATAAAAAGTATGGGGTTAGTACAACAATGTACTAAGTATGGCATATGCAAAAACATGCAAAAAGGGACATTTTAGTAAAGATAGCTTTTTATGCAATTCAATTATAAACTTCGTGAATCTAGAAGCAAACCCACATAAGAATCAACAATTAACACTTTATGGCTATCTTACCAAACTTAAAGTAAACAAAAGAAACATTTCAATTAACTTTGCTAAACTTGCAATAAAATTGAATAAAGCATCATAGTGAACATGTTGAATTCTTACCATGAAGACCTTACAGTGAAAGGCACGGTCCAAGTCATATGAACCCTTTTTCTTTGAAGTTGCCCTAACCCAAGGTTATTCTAAGACTCCCTAAGGTGAGCCAAGAAGGGAATCTCATTACACCTCCCTTCAAAGCACACCAAAGCGACCCTTAAAACTACCAAATCTTAGGCTTACTTCATTAGAAATCAAATCTACGCCCTTGGCTAACATATGCAAAACACTCATGGAAATATAGGTCATACCAAGTGCAATGTGAGAGTAGCATCCCATACCACCACTCCCACTTAATACTCCTAATGGATTCCATTTACTCAAGTACTCCACAATAATCCTCCATAACACTACACCATGGTACTCAATCACACGGATTTCATGAAGGTACTATTCTCCCATAGTAGGTATAGGTCACACCAAGTGCAATGTGAGAATAGCATCCCATACTACTACTCCCACTCAATGCTCCTACTTGGTAACTAATGTGGATTGAGCACTTCACGACATACATATACAATTTCAACAATACACAAGATAATTAGTTTCAAATCAATTCTTTTGTGGGAGTTAGCTTAACCGACAAAGACCATGAGAGCTAGACATGGAATCCCGATATTAACCCCTATCGGATGAGGGATCCTTACTTGCCTAGAGTAAGGTCATGCTTCTTAGCGTTTACATGGCTTTTCCAATAGCTACACCTATGCGGGCACATAGTTAAGGGATAAGGAGATTGTTACTAAGTAACTCACTCTCTACTAACGAGGAGTACTCATCTCAAGAGGTACTTTGGATTACAACATCTCAACTAACGAAGTGCAATCCACCTCCCCTTCATATCCTCTCGGTGCTAGGCATAACTCCATACGGATTTCTCAACATAATAGTCTATCTTAGAAAGCTCACTAGGAAATGGAGAGGTTGTTACTAGACACTACATCTCAACTCACGAAGTGTGTCCACCTCAGGATTTCCCCGTTTTGCTCAACTTGACATAATACAAATCTTAAAGGAGTGTGTGTGTACATGTGCACACCTTGCAAATAAGCATCATTTCATTATCATCAAGTTCTACTCATACTTTAACCTTGATTCATCAAGCTACACACTCTACATACTTCTTATAATCATATACTTCATTTAGACATAAACTAGGTCAAACATGCAATTCAAGCTACATCAAACACAACACAAGGCCCATTTCCAATATATATCTCCATTTCACATAATAGACCTTCAAGATCACATACTCAAACCATACTAAGTAACATCAAGTTCATCAATTAGCACCGCCACCCATAAGGTGGACCATACCACTCAAATAGCAATTCATAATAAGAATTATACAATGAGAGTAACTCATCAACAAATCAAACCATCATTACTCATAAGCAATTTATCAATATTTCACCATATTAAGGCCCTTAGGGCAGTAGCTACACCAACATGACAAATACAAGAAGACCCAAGTTCATACCCTACTCAAATCATGCTCACATAACCCATTTTCAAGTCAAAAATTGAAGTATGCATAAACAAGAGTTTCATGGAGTTTTAACATCAAAATCATCTATTCAAACCAAGATAAATACATTTAAACCATTAGAATTTAGTTACAAGAAGACCCATAATAGAAATCAAAGTTTAGAAGAACTTGAGTTTAAAACCCCTTTTTGAAAACCATTTTGGAAGTTGGCTTCTTGAATGGAAAGGTATTCAAGAATGGATACCATACCTTTATGAGAAGGAAACCCACGAATTTGATGAAGAAACAAGTCCCAATCTATCCTCCTATCCTTCCTTGACTTCTAGCTTCCAAGAGAGTTGAGAAAGTTTTCTTGAGAGAAAGAGAGAGTTGGATCTTGAAGTGAGAGGGTCTTGTCTAGGTGTAGGGTTTAAAACTAGTTTAATATAACCTAAAAACACCAAAATTATACACCTAGGGTCTTATAAGACTTGGGGTGTATTTACATAAAACACCCCAAGTTGGCAGCCTTAAGTTGTGCACTGGCAGGCCTCGTCGACGAGACCTCCTCGATGGACCGTCACGTTCACCACGGACCGTCATGGGGTCCCGTCGAGGAACACTTGGCTCCAACTAGAGACTGTCCAAGTTCCACTCTCTGTCACTCGCGACGCCCTGGATCGATGGACCGTCCTGAGTGCGACGGACCGTCGCCATGGTCGTCGTGAGCCACTGATGGGCAGACTTTGCCCAAGTCTTGGGCCCTTCATGTAGGGCCCCTTGTGGGTCCTAGGTGGGGTCGTGCCCGTACGCTAAACCCCTAAACTAAGTCGTCTAGCTCTAAGGAACATCCGACGCATGTTTCAACTAAAACGAACACATAAAACTCATCCAAACTCGCCAAGACATACAAGTACATTCTAAGGCATACCATCCGAACGTCATGGACGTTTTTGGTCGATTGAACTCCAAACTTAACCAAACTTTGCACACTGCCTAAGGACACCAAACTAACTCCGTTTAACTTAAAATTAACTCAAGAACCAACCATGAGGCTCTAGTTCACCTTAGTTCATTTTGGGGCGTTATATTCTCCCCCACTTGGAATAACATTCGTCCTCGAATGACACTTAAATTTTAAGAACAACAAGGACTCACTTAGCATCATATAATACACTTAGATCATGATCAAAACATCAACAAATCAAAGCATCCATTAGCAAGGAGCATCATTTCACACTTTCAACACTTATCAACACCGACTACTTTTGCCAAACTTCACAAAGTCAAAACTCAACCTTAAACTTCTTTTATGGAGGAACTACCTTCTCCAACATTAAACATGCTCATATACTACAATTTTGCACATATTTAAACTTCAATTAAGGCAAGGCAAATTTTTCTCAAATTGCAAATTTTTCACAGTGAATATTCACTGTAACATTGCCAAATATACAAAACTTTCAAAATTCCACTCTTTGAGCAATTTATCAAGATGACATGATCATATGAACTATAAAACCATATATACTCATTTAATAACACACAAAAAAAATAACCAAGAGTTGAGACTTACCAAAACCATCAATCCGGATTAATTATCCTTTCTAGCCCCCATCACATAGGAAGGGTTCTTCTTGGGAGCATTAGGATCTAGGGAAGCTTGATTGACATCTCTCCCCCTTGATTTAAGGTTTGGGCAGTCCCTCATCTTGTGGCCTCTATTACCATATGCAAAACAACCATCCGTTCCGGCAAGACACTTACCCCCATGTTGCTTGCCACAAGTAGGGCACCTAGCCCTTTCATAGGAATGACCACCACCTTGAGAAGATTGATTTGGAGCCCTATCCTTGTTTCCCATAGAAGAATCTTGGGGATAAAACCTCTTCTTAGGCCTTTGGTGACTAGAATCATCCGACCTAGGTCTCTTACCCTCTTGCCTTATATCCTTAATTTTGGACTCCTCAATTTGTTGCGCATAAACCATGAGCCTAGAGATATCCAGGTCATTAAGAAGCATAGCCGTACGACACTCTTTTTCCACCAAGCTAGACACGCCCATCACAAACTTGTTCATCATAGCCCTAGGGTTGGCTACCATGTTTGGGGCATACTTAGAGAATTGGGTGAATTTGAGAGAGTACTCTTGCACACTCATTCCCCCTTGACGGAGGTTCATGAATTCAACCATCTTCTTCTCCCTCCACTCTAAAGGAAAGAATCTATCTAGGAAAGCCTCTTTGAATTCCTCCCAATCAACCGGTCCTCTTTCTAAGGGTCTCTCACCCCTCCATTGCTCATACCACACTTGAGCAACATCCTTAAGTTGGTAAGCGGCCAATTCCGCTTTCTCCCTAGGGGTCACACCCATAGCATCTACCACCTTGAAAACCTCATCTATGAAGCCTTGTGGATCTTCATCCACCTTAGTGCCATGAAAGGTAGGAGGGTTCATCCTCATGAAATCCCGAATCCTAGAAGCGGGAGTACTAGCATTTGGTTGGGGCCTATCTCCTAGGTTAGCTTGGCCCACAAAGTGATTGTTGACAACTTGAGCTTGAGCCGTCATGAGTTGGGTCAAGTTCATTAAGGCAGCCCTCAACTCCGCATTAGTCATATCACCCTCAACAAAAGGAGCTTGAGGCATAGGAGGCACTTGAGGTCCTTGAGGTTCCGGAGGCACTTGAGGTTCTTGAAGAGGAACCTCCTCATTTTCCTCCCCTAAGACAACAATAGGAACTTGGTCAACATGGGGAAGGACTCTCTCATTTTGTGCACTTCCCTCCTCCCTTCTAGCGGTCGATCTCCTCGTATTCATGTCCTAAAAACACAAAAGAAGAGGTTGAGAATAGACACCTTACATACTCAACTCTAAGGCACGATACTAGAATAGAGAAGAAAGTGAAACTTCTAGCATCCTATAGCCTCTTGTCCATGGATGTGTCGCGACTCACACCAATGACCAAGATACTACTAGATGTGGCTTGTGAGACTTTCAGACCTTAAACTATTTCCCAAAACCTTATGCTCTGATACCAAGTCTTGTCACGACCCGAAAGCACCCCCTAGAAGTTAGGGAAAACCTTCGAATCGTGACCGGGCGTACTTGACCCCTTTGGGGTCTCGTACAAGCCCTCTAACTAGCATTCATAACATAAAGCATGAAAAGTAGTGCGGAATTAAAACTTTTCACGATAATAATAAATAAAGGAGTCTTTTCATAAATACTAAGAAATCTTATCGTCACAAGCCAACTTAAAGACACGACTTAGAATCTTAGGGACACGGCCCTTTACAATAAAGTAAATACATTTTTAAGTCTTAATAAAGAAACAAAGAAACATAAAACTATGTCCTCGAATATATGAGGACATACCAAATTCTTGAGAGATAAAGTTCCCAAGCTTCGACTCCGATCCTCCCAAAAGGGCTTCCAACCTATACTCATAAGGTATAAAAAGTATGGGGTTAGTACAACAATGTACTAAGTATGGCCAATGCAAAAACATGCAAAAAGGGACATTTTAGTAAAGATAGCTTTTTATGCAATTCAATTATAAACTTCATGAATCTAGAAGCAAACCCACATAAGAATCAACAATTAACACTTTATGGCTATCTTACCAAACTTAAAGTAAACAAAAGAAACATTTCAATTAACTTTGCTAAACTTGCAATAAAATTGAATAAAGCATCATAGTGAACATTTTGAATTCTTACCATGAAGACCTTACAGTGAAAGGCACGGTCCAAGTCATATGAACCCTTTTTCTTTGAAGTTGCCCTAACACAAGGTTATTCTAAGACTCCCTAAGGTGAGCCAAGAAGGGACTCTCATTACACCTCCCTTCAAAGCACACCAAAGCGACCCTTAAAACTACCAAATCATAGGCTTACTTCATTAGAAATCAAATCCACGCCCTTGGCTAACATATACAAAACACTCATGGAAATATAGGTCATACCAAGTGCAATGTGAGAGTAGCATCCCATACCACCTCTCCCACTTAATACTCCTAATGGATTCCATTTACTCAAGTACTCCACAATAATCCTCCATAACACTACACCATGGTACTCATTCACAAGGATTTCATGAAGGTACTCTTCTCCCATAGTAGGTATAGGTCACACCAAGTGCAATGTGAGAATAGCATCCCATACTCCTACTCCCACTCAATGCTCCTACTTGGTAACTAATGTGGATTGAGCACTTCACAACATACATACACAATTTAACCAATACACAAGATAATTAGTTTCAAATCAATTCTTTTGTGGGAGTTAGCATAACCGACAAAGACCATGAGAGCTAGACATGGAATCCCGATATTAACCCCTACCGGATGAGGGATCCTTACTTGCCTAGAGTAAGGTCATGCTTCTTAGCGTTTACATGGCTTTTCCAATAGCTACACCTATGAGGGCACATAGTTAAGGGATAAGGAGATTGTTACTAAGTAACTCACTCTCTACTAACGAGGAGTACTCATCTCAAGAGGTACTTTGGATTACAACATCTCAAATAACGAAGTGCAATCCACCTCCCCTTTATATCCTCTCGATGCTAGGCATAACTCCACACGGATTTCTCAACATAATAGTCTATCTTAGAAAGCTCACTAGGAAATGGAGAGGTTGTTACTAGACACTACATCTCAACTCACGAAGTGTGTCCACCTCAAGATTTCCCCTTTTTGCTCAACTTGACATAATACAAATCTTAAAGAGTGTGTGTGTACATGTGCACACCTTGCAAATAAGCATCATTTCATTATCATCAAGTTCTACTCATACTTTAACCTTGATTCATCAAGCTACACACTCTACATACTTCTTATAATCATATACTTCATTTAGACATAAACTAGGTCAAACATGCAATTCAAGCTACATCAAACACAACACAAGGCCCATTTCCAATATATATCTCCATTTCACATAATAGACCTTCAAGATCACATACTCAAACCATACTAAGTAACATCAAGTTCATCAATTAGCACCGCCACCCATAAGGTGGACCATACCACTCAAATAGCAATTCATAATAAGAATTATACAATGAGAGTAACTCATCAACAAATCAAACCATCATTACCCATAAGAAATTTATCAATATTTCACCATATTAAGGCCCTTAGGGCAGTAGCTACACCAACATGACAAATACAAGAAGACCCAAGTTCATACCCTACTCAAATCATGCTCACATAACCCATTTTCAAGTCAAAAATTGAAGTATGCATAAACAAGAGTTTCATGGAGTTTTAACATCAAAATCATCTATTCAAACCAAGATAAATACATTCAAACCATTAGAATTTAGTTACAAGAAGACCCATAATAGAAATCAAAGTTTAGAAGAAGTTGAGTTTAAAACCCCTTTTTGAAAACCATTTTGGAAGTTGGCTTCTTGAATGGAAAGGTATTCAAGAATGGATACCATACCTTTATGAGAAGGAAACCCATGAATTTGATGAAGAAACAAGTCCCAATCCGTCCTCCTATCCTTCCTTGACTTCTAGCTTCCAAGAGAGTTGAGAGAGTTTTCTTGAGAGAAAGAGAGAGTTGGATCTTGAAGTGAGAGGGTCTTGTCTAGGTCTAGGGTTTAAAACTAGTTTAATATAACCTAAAAACACTAAAATTATACACCTAGGGTCTTATAAGGCTTGGGGTGTATTTACATAAAACACCCCAAGTTGGCAGCCTTAAGTTGTGCACTGGCAGGCCTCATTGACGAGACCTCCTCGACGGACCGTCACGTTCACCACGGACCGTCATGGGGTCCCGTCGAGGAACACTTGGCTCCAACTAGAGCCTGTACAAGTTCCCCTCTCTGTCACTCGCGACGCCCTGGATCGACGGACCATCCTGAGTGCGACGGACCATCGCCATGGTCGTCGTGAGCCACTGATGGGTAGACTTTGCCCAAGTCTTTGGCCCTTCATCTAGGGCCCCTTGTGGGTCCTAGGTGGGGTCGTGCCCATACTTTAAACCCCTAAACTAAGTAGTCTAGGTGTAAGGAACATCCGACGCATGTTTCAAGTAAAATGAACATATAAAACTCATCCAAACTCGCCAAGACATACAAGTACATTCTAAGGCATACCATCCGAACGTCATGGACGTTTTTGGTCGATTGAACTCCAAACTTAACCAAACTTTGTACACTGCCTAAGGACACCAAACTAACTCCGTTTAACTTAAAATTAACTCAATAAACAACCATGAGGCTCTAGTTCACCTTAGTTCATTTTGGGGCGTTATAGCATTTTTATGTTGTCTAAACGAGAAGCCTAAGTAAGCTTCATCTGCGAGAAGTCTAAGTAAACTCCATTTATGATATGTGAGAGGTCTATGTATACCTCAATGTTTAAAAAGTTTTAATTTTTCTGCATTTTGACCTACAATATGTTATGACGAATGCTAAGAGCTCGTACAAGTCCTCCTCGAGGACGAAGACACAGGTTACGTCTAGGGGGTGCACCCCTGTTGTAACAAAATGGTAAATTGAGAGATTAAGAAGATCATGGGTTCTCCAAAAACTTAAATTTAAATTCAACTTAAAACATTGAGTAATCATAAATCCATCCTTAAAATGACTTTGAAAACCACTTTACAATGAACCCATGTTTAGATTGAAAGTTAGGAATTTTGATATTAGAATCACATTGAAAATTCGTTGATAGAACTCCTTAGATGAAAGGTTAACTATGTAAGACCCCAAAATGAGTTAGGGTTTCTATAGTCAAACGTCAAAGAACGTCTAAGACATTCGGATGTTAGCCCTTGAGACGCTCATGTGTGTCTTGATGGGGCCTTGCATGTTTGGAGGTGTTTTATGTGTGTATTTGTGGTGAAACTTGCATGTAATGTCCTTAAATTGTCAATGTGCATATTTACGTTGGAAACACCAGGGTACGACTTCCCAAGGGCCCTGCAAAAGGGCCCACAAGAAGAACCCACGGGCTGGCTAGACACTGCCTTAGCAGTGTTAACCGACTGAACCAAACGACGCCCAGTTGGTTCACCAACGGCCCGTTGGTGAGGTTTCATCCATGGAAACTAAGCCTGGGCAAGTCTCAACTAGAGAACAACCAAAGTTCGAATCGACTGAAGCCACAGACGGCTCGTCGATGGACCTACTGGCCATCGATGGTGGCCTGCAACTGCTGCTATGCGACTGCCTCATTAAAGGGGTGAACGGTAAATTCACCCCACGTCCTAAGATGACTCTAATAGGTTTATTTAGCTATTTTGGGTGTATATAAGTGATCAAAAACGTGACCAACCCCTTCCCAATCCCTTCTACACAAATTAGACTTTCCCTCAAAAAATATTCTCCCTAGAAACCTCCATTGTTGGTGAAGCTCAAGAACAACTTGGAGCTTGGATTTATATGGATTGTTCATCAAGTTTTAGAGGTTTTCAACGAGACAAAGGTATGGTGATCCTTCACCTCTAGTTATCCTTCCATCTAGAGAGTTAATCTCAATGTTTCAAAAGAGATTTCATGATCAAACTTCTTCTTCTTCAATCTAGCCATGGGTTCTATCTAAAAACGTTTTGCATGACTAAATCATGATGAATTTATGTTAATGTGTTGTTTTTAACGTGATCTTCAATCCAGTTGCATGATGAACCCATGTCCCTTCCAAAACTTGATTTAGCCCTAGCATGGGCATTGTGATCATGGCTTGTTATTGGTAGATTTGTGATTCTCTTACGTTGAATTGGTTATATCTAATGTTATTTATGTGAATTGATGATGAATTGATGATAAAGGATCCATGTGGATCAATTTATGACGATTTGAGCATACTTAGTCTATAACTCTATATGGTCACTGTAACATGGACCTTTTAATAAATAAAAGTGAAATTCGATTATGTTGTGGTTCTTGTAGCTAGTGCCTTAGGTTGATAATTTGGTTGAATTGGAGAATAAATATGGTATGATCAAAATAAAGAAGGCCTGATATTAATTGACCTAGGTGCTTCTAACCTTTCAAGCAGTAACTTGTGATATTGACGTTAGGATGGTTGTGATGTGATGTGATTATGGTGAATTTACTTAGCTACTCCCTATATGTGTAACATGATGATCATTAAGTATAATTAATTCAATATGAATAGATAACAATTGAATTGGTAAAGTTTTATTTAAGTCTTTCTAGCCTATAGACATTGATAGAGTAATGTATATGTTGTGATCTATATTCTAGATTAGATGAAGCATGATTTAGACTTGATTTATATCTATTTAGCTACTGTCCTAACTGTATATTATTGATACATGATGATTGATGAGCAAAACCAGGGAATTCGCTTGATGATCTATAACTCTCTACTTTCTATCATATATGTGATATAATGTATTAGATGGTAGAATGATTTTGTAGCAACTTGTACATGGTTTATTAATTATTAAATGTATACTTAGATACCTCCCTATAATTTATTGATGATGAGAAAGGTTTATTGATAAATGATGAGCAAAGGTTGATGAATTGGTAAGAATGGCCCATCCCTCTACTTTTCTATATTATTGTAGTTGATGAAGCCTTGTATGGAATTGTGTGGTATGGTCCACTTATGGTGGCAGTGTTTACTTTATTGTAATTATATATGTGTTGAACATGGCCTTGAAGGCAATTTAATATTATATGAATGAGTTGTTATGATGATCACCTTATGTTTAACTTGGGCCTAGTCTTCTACTTTAGTTGTGAATCTAGGTTATGTTACTATTATTATGAGCATGTAAATGGTTATGTAACATCATGTGTAGGTGCTTCCATTAATTAAGTGTTAAGGATTGATGACCCCTACCCATTTACCCCTATGTGAATGTGTTAATAGCTAAAGTTAGAAGTCTTGATTATAATGTGAAGATTGTCTTGCCTCCTATGCTATTGTGTGTTGTGTGGTCTATGCTTGAAAGTGTATTGAGGTCTAAAGAGGGTGGCTGCCTCATTGTGTTGTTGATAGCCATTATGTTATCATATTGACTAATGTACACACACCCTCACACCTCATGCATGTTTACAAGTAGAATAGGATCATAGTGTCAAATGAAAGGTTGTTCTCATATTCACTAGTGTCTACTACTATGCATGTAAAGTATATGTATGTTAAGTATGTTATGTATACTTAACTAGGATGACTTGATAGGTGTACTAGTATGGGCAAGGGCTTGGGACCTGGTCTATGCATTGCACATGTGTAACTTGATAGGAAAGTTCCTACGTTTAGTTTCTATATACATGGAAATGAATGTATGGACATATTATGAATATGACTTACATGATATGATGAAGTATGAATGTACATAGTTTCTTAGTGTGTTATATGAAAGGATTGCTCATATAGTTATACCTATAGACTTATGCATTGATATATGAACATGTGTGACATTTATGTGTTATGTGAAAGATTTGCTCACATATATGTATACACACACACATGAATGATGATCTAGTCAATAGAGGAGCCTTGAAAGGTGTGCTCAAGTGTACCATTAACTAGATAGTGCTAATACATATTCCATGTCCATGTGAAAGGATTTCTCACATGATTTAGGTTGATGAACTCTCATCTATGACCTATGAGCTAAGCATATGAGGGATGACTCTCCTAAGCCTAATCTTATAGAGTAAAGTTAATAAATGCTTTTCAATAAAGGGAACTTAGCTTAGCACCGAGTGAACTTGTAGATGAGGGGTGGCACCTACCTTAGGAGGGAAGGCTAAAGGGTCCACTAGCGGTCCTCACGGGGTGGATAGCCTCATGACCCAAAAAGGGTGTAGAGAGATGTTTCCATGAGGTCCCCAAGTTCCATAAACTATGCTTGCCACATAGGTTCTAGCAAGTGATATCACCTAATATGCTAACATGATACCCATGTCTTATTTTGGCAAGTAATAAGTCCTCTTTTTGGTGTGAGGGGATGACACCAAATTCCATGTTTAGCACCCATGGTCTTAATGTCGGTTAAGGCTATAATTTACCTAAAGTAAAATGTACAATGGAAGTAAATGACTAGGACCCTAACTAGGATTACTTAAGGGAGGTTACTTAGGATAGGTGAAAGTAATGAACCATCTAGACATTGCACAAGTAGCTCCTTAGGGAGTACTAGGAAGGAGTTCTAATGTGAATGATTATGTTTATGTCTTTATGCATGACATTGTAGAAATTTCCTACATGTTATGAAGATGTGCATGGTATAAGTCTATATGATGTGAACTTGTCACTATATGAATTATGTTGTTTTAATGACTATATAATGAAGGTCTTGGCTAGCTTGGATGAAGTTGTCATTACTTGTTATGATAATGTATGTCACGACCGGAGTCTAGACCCCAGACGAGACCGGCGTCGTTGACCTCTCAGAGGTCGCAGAAAAGCCTATATACGTCATCGTTACTTCATCTAGGTTAATTTTAGCAGAAAATTTGAACTTTTTGTTACTTAACATTCATATAAGACATTCTACTTAAACTCATAAACGTTCATAATCAACCATCTAATATTAAGATCATCAAATGAAAGAAATAGTTCCATACTGCATTAAGTGTATACTTGCCAAAATGGCACCAATACAATGTCTGAAATAAGATGAGAATGAAATGCTAGTGGAAAATACTCCACTAACTCAAACCTATATCTAAGCTAGAATATAATGGGCAAGCGTCCTCAAAAGCATGAGGTCCTACAAAATCCGGATGAATGCTCCACGTCCGGATAGCTGCAACGTCGTACTATAAGCTCTAACGTCCACCTGTGCCTGCAACTAAAAGTAGATAATGTATGGTATTAGTACACACTTGTACTAAGTATGGGTATATTCAAGCACACACCAAGGACATGCATGAGTAACAATAGCTCTTTCCTAATAACATGATTTATGGGAAGTCAAGTCAATGGACATGCCAGATTTGGATTAGGAAAGTCAGTGGACTTGCCAAATTTGGATTAGTAAAGTCAGTGGACTTGCCAAATTTGGTTTAGGAAAGTCATGCCATGAGAGTAACATGTATCATCATACTTATCATTTTGCAAGCAGCACATAACGTATTGCACATATCATATCACGTAGTTCACATCATTCTTTCATATGCCATGAGACCTTGGAATCATGGACTTGACATTAGGACTTCCCAAAATGAGGGCTCAACATATGGGACCTCAACTAGGGAGCCTTCTTTAGCAAACACAGAGTCTTCTTCATTCGTTCATACATACTTCATTTTCATTCATTCATATACTAGTGCAATCACTAGTAATACCTAGGATGTAGTTTAAGACTCTCATCGGGTTTGCTGTGCAATGACCAAGAATAACCTAGTATCATTACTTGAGTCTAGCTCACCTCTTGATTATCCTCTCTTAACACCTTTGGTATCGTTCATTTCATTATGTGCATTTGTTGAGGCTGGCCTCATTCTTTCTTTGGGAACTTTGAACTTAACCGACATAGATCATGTAAGCATCATGAAATGCAGTGTGTAATCCCCACACCGAAAAGAGGTGGAATCACCAGCCAAAGTGAACCAAAACATGCTAGTGTATATAGGGAATCGAACCCTGCTAGATCCCTATATTGGCAGTATAGATTCAAAGACTAGGAGATATAAGGAGACCCATACCCGGCATGCCGGAGACTCTCATCTAATGAGAGTTACGTGAACCTCTGCCCTTCCCGAAGGAAGGCATCACCGCTCATAGCTAGCCTATCGGTGCTTAGTATAAAGTTCCATTACATTCAACTCATACATCATGCAAGCTGGCTTCTAGCATGAGGACATCATAGCTCATTAGATGATTTCTCATCTCATCATTAGTATTAAGTATGCATTAATTTCAATACTTTCATTAGAGTGTTCATAGAGACAGGTCTCTTCATTTGCTTTACACTCTCATAGGTGAGTACGTTTTGGTAACATTTACTAAAACTCATTTGAGATTGCTCTCATCTTTCAGATTAGCCTCTTTATCATAATGTCACCTTATTCATTAACTTTAACACATTTTATTTTCATAATTACTCACCCCTTCACGTGAATGTTCATTTCATCATATGCCAATGCACTTGGCCATTTAGTGTGTTTCACACTCTTGCTTAACCCTTCTAGGGTTACATTATTTTATCACATACATCTTAGGCTTACCTACTTTTAAACGTATGCTAGACTTATGAGTCCACACATACAAGCCATGAGGCTTTATTCATAGTTTGTCTAAGTGATTCATATTTACCCAAGATTATGTGGTACAAGACTTATGCATCTTGTAGATATGCCAAGATAGTGATTTGGATCTATAGAGGCAACATTCATTAAATATTTACTTACGTATGACTTATGTGTCAATACGGGATTGGGCAAGGGAACCCGATTTTGAATCCCTTGGATATCACTTAATCTTATTTTAAACTTGATAATTGCATTTTTCAGATTTGGGGGACCCTAGTTCGATCCCCATCAACCCCGTCAGATTTCCTTTCTTTTTCTCCTCTCCTTTTTCGTTTAAGTCAAGGAGGTTGTGGGTTCAATCCCCCACAAGCTCATTATTTTTCTTTTAATTTATCTCTTAACTTTCTAACCTATCCAAGAGGTTGTGGGTTCAATCCCCACTCTCCACATTTATTTTCTCCTTTATTTTTCTCCTAACTCTCTCATCCATTCAAGAGGTTGTGAGTTCAATCCCCACTCACCACATCTATTTTTCCTTGCATTTTTCTCACGAATTTTTTATGAAATTTTCATTTAGTAAGGTCATGGGTCAATCCCCAATGACCTCACATTTTACATTTTTTTTAAACAAAGTTCATTTTTTTTAAAAGTTGGCTGAGACTACAATTTTCAGCAGTCTGGAAATTTAGTCTCTTCCAATCCATTTTTGGCTTAATCTTTTGTTGATTTGTTTTTGTAGATTTCATGCAATGATGTCTTGGGTTCAATCCTTAGTGATTTCACTTATTTTACATTCATTTTTCATTGAATTTTGTACCACTTTGTTTTGTTGAACCCAACCTACCAAATACTGGAAATTTGTTCACCATTTTCAGCTTCTTTTTATCATCATCATACGTTAATTCTTAAGGCATTTCGTGGATCATTTTGTCACGCCTCAAAACCCATTAAGGCGGACAGGCACCCGATGCCCTAAAGGCCCGAGAGAACCAACCTGCAACCTGTTCTTACTGAGCATATACTATAACAATTGAGACAAGTTAACTTAGGATGCAGCGATACAAAACAACGTAAGTAGATCCAAAATTTATGTACAATACTTGGCCGTCGTGGCCACAATCCTTAAGACACAACTGAACCACGTACATACGTCTACAAAGCCTCTAAAAGATAGAAGACTAGAGTAGGTCGGGACAGACCCCGCCTTACCCTTAACTATGATACAATACCAAATGAATTTACCAAGGACTCAATAAAGCTCCTAATCAACTTGGAGCTCACCAAAAGTAGCAGAATTTCGAGTGCTCCTACTGAGGAGGTCTACTAGCTGGAGTACCTGAGCCTGCAGCATAAAATGCAGCGTCCCCAATATGGGACGTCAGTACGAAAAATGTACTAAATATGTAAGGCAAATAGTATATGTAATACAAGGCTCAAATGAAATCAAGTAGCAACATATGAGTGCATAGATTAGGAGAGAAGACCACCTTTGCTTACTCTTGTGGGATCAAGTAAGCTACATTCTTTTCTTTACCTTTTTGTATGTTATAATCTTTGTTGGGCATGTGATACAAGTGACCAGCTGATCAGTGGTAGAAGAGGATGACCCATGCTAGGCGTATTTACCCCTCGGATGCGGTCCTCATAATTACACAACTTGGGATCGGCCCATGCTAGGCTTTTGCCCCTGAGCTGCCACCCTTCTATACCAATAGGGATCGACCCGTGCTAGGCTTTCGCCCCTGAGCTGCCACCCTTAATTAAATAGATTTCTTCACTTAGATTCTTTAATCTTTGAGATTATTGTTAATCAGTTCATAACTCTTTTGAGATATTATTTCGGATAATCATAACACTTTTGAGATGTTGATTTGGTGGTCATAATCATCTTGGAGATATGGAAATACGGAACAGTAGTGGAATACATGAAAATAATACTTTGAGGCAGTAACAATAACATAAGGAGCTATGAAACATCAATACCTTACTTTAAGACCTTAATGGCACAATTGACTTCAATTGGCTTAGGAGAGGGATTCATGAAACTTTGTTTTGCAAATACCATTTCTATAACAGTACAAGGGGAATAATTACACAAGTATAGAGTAGTGAACATATAATGAAGTAGTTCTATGTACTTAGAATGGGGAAAGAAATATTGTTAGCCATTTGGAGATAGTACGCTGCCACTATGCTTCCTTTTCTAGAAATAGAACTTATGGGAAACACTTCATTGATATTAATTGCAGGTGCCAGATTTCATGCCAAAAGGATATAGAATCGAATAGCCTTACATACCTTATTTTTTCTGACCAATACTACTATCACGATTCAGCCTTCCTTTTTGGGTGCTAATCTACAACATAAATCATGATTAAGCTAACATCAGCAGCTAATCACAATAAGGTCCTCGAAAACAGTAGCTAAAATTTTGATGTAAATCAGGCCCATACAACCCTTACATAAATGGTGAACCACCACACCCTTCCTCTACACATTAATACAACTTCATACATCATCTTCCAAGATACCCAAACTGCCCTCAACAACAATATTCATAAGGCAGCCACTATCAATCTCAAATCTTTCAGCATAATAGGAGAATATTGACTCAAAGATCTATCACAATCCATAAATTCTTGATAAATATATACAAAATTCTCCACTCCAAACGTGATCAAAGAGAGGAAAACAAATGGGTTGAAGTCTTACCTTAATTCTGGAAATTTATCCTCTAAACTTGTACTTCAAGAATTCAAACTCTCCTTCAAACTCTTACTTGAAAAATGAGACAGCACTCAAGAACCCTAAGGTGTTTTAGGGCTGCTTATTGAAGCCAAGAGAGACCAAGAAAGAAACTTAAGGAAATCTGAAATTTTTGCAAGTTCAAAATGGAGAAAATAGACTTGATCCTTATCCTTTGAAAAAGGAGGTGTTATGGCCGACATTCTTGACCAATTTTGGGCCATATAATGTCAAGTAGGTGTCCCACCTGCTTGTCCTTTTAACTTGGGCCTTTTTGGACTCAAGATTATTGGACCTTGGCTGTCCATTTTCCCTTTGTCCTTATATTCAACTTGGGACAGATTAAGCCAAGTAGGTGGTACACACTTGGCCCAATAACATGGTAAAACAAATCCTAGGAGGTGATGCACTTACCTAGTTTCACTTGGGCTTTATCCATAATGGGCCAATTGGCAGATTTGGCTGCTGGGCTTTCTTTCATTCACAATTTTCTTTAATAGGTTTGGGCTTCAAATGAGCCCCTAAATATAAGACTAAATCTGGTCAATCAAACTTGGCCCCTTTAACTATAATATAGCTCAAGTAGGTGATGCAGCAGCTAGCTCAATTACACCTTACTATAATTACTTAAATACTTTCCATCGAAGTTAACTTGCAATACATATGCTGAAACGTGCAAGGCATTACATCACCTTCTGAGCTAGTTTAAACCAATACTAATCATATAAGAAACATGATCCCTCACCTACACTATAAGTCTATGTCAAGTATAACATGAATAGAACTACCACATACAAAATATAGGCCGTTACATCCTTCCCCCCTTGGAACATTCGTCCTCGAATGTTAGCATGGTTGTCCGGCCTAAACAAGTTCAAGCCTAAGTTAGTACTACTATTAATCACATTGAACACATAGACTTATACTTACTTGTCAATGCCTCCACTAACATTTTGATCGTTCTCACCAGTGAGGAAGAGGTGAGGATACTTCAATTTCATTGCTTCTTCTGCTTCCCATGTAACTTCTTCTACTTATTGGTTTCTCCATAGTACTTTTACAGAAGCTACTTCTTTATTTCTTAACTTCCTAACTTGTCGATCCAGAATAGCAATGGGTACTTCTTCATAAGTGAGATCTCCCGTAACCTGTACGTCTTCAGTAGGAGTAATACAAAATGGGTCACCTACGCATTTCCGTAGCATTGAGACATGGAACACCGGATGAACTGATGAAAGCTCTTGTGGTAGCTCTAACTCATAGGCTACTTGGCCAAATTTTCGGATAATCTTATATGGCCCTATATAGCGTGGACTCAGCTTTCCCTTTTTACCAAACCTCATTACCCCTTTCATCGGAGACACCTTCAAGAACACCCAATCCCCTATAGAAAATTCTAGTCCTCTCCTTCTAATATCTGCATATGATTTATGTCGACTTTGAGCTATTTCTAGCCTCTGCTGTATCACTTTGACTTTTTCCATAGCTTGATGAACAAGATCAGGCCCAAATAAGGCAGTTTCACCCGTTTTGAACCAGCCAATTGGTGATCTACACTTTCGACCATATAAAGCTTCATAAGGTGCCATTTTAATGCTTGAATGATAGCTATTGTTATAAGCAAATTCAATAAGTGGTAGGTGATCATCCCAGCTACCCTTGAAATCTAATATACAAGCTCGCAGCATATCCTCAAGTGTCTGAATTGTACGTTCTGCCTGACCATCCATTTGAGGATGAAAGGCTGTACTTAAATTCACTTGTGTTCCCAAACTCTTTTGAAATGACTTTCAAAAATTTGCTGTGAATTGAGCTCCTCTATCAGATATTATAGAGATTGGCACTCCATGTAGTCGAACTATCTCCTTAATGTACGACCTCGCATACTCTTCAGCTGTATAGGTAGTCTTCACCGGCAAGAAGTGTGCTGCTTTGGTAAGTCTGTCAACTATTACCCATATGGAGTCAAACTTCCGGAATGAGCGAGGCAAACCAGTAATAAAATCCATGTTGATCATGTCCCATTTCCAAATTGGAAGTTCTATACGCTGCATGTAACCTCCGGGCTTTTGGTGTTCTACTTTTACCTGTTGACAATTTTGACACTGAGCCACGAATTCTGAAATGTTCTTCATCATGTACCCCCACCAATACATTTCTTTCAAGTCATGATACATTTTAGTTGACCCCGGATGAACAGAGTATCCTGAATTATGTGCTTCCATCATGATCCTCTTTCTTAGTTCATCTACATTAGGTACACACAATCTGTTTTGACATCGAAGTACTCCGTCTTGCTTAAGCTCAAATGCCTTTGTCATACCATGTAGTACATTCTCTTTAAGTTGTAAAAGAATTGGATCAGTGTACTGCTTCTCTTTCACTTCCACTATTAATGAGGATTCTGCCGCATTTTGCACAATAATCCCTTCGTCTTGAGATTCAAGAAGGCGAACACCCAATTTGCTAGTTGGGACAGATCCTTAGTCATTCCTTATCTTTCCACAGACTTCCCATAAGTGCTTGCCATTATTTTACGGCTTAAAGCATCAGCTACTACATTAGCTTTATCGGGATGATATAAGATATCAATGTCATAATCTTTTAATAGCTCCAGCCACCTTCGCTGCCTCAGATTTAATTCTTTTTGCTTAAAAATATATGGCAAGCTTTTGTGATCAGTGTATATGTCAACATGAACTCCATACAAGTAGTGGCGCCATATCTTCAAAGCAAACACAACTACTGCTAGCTCTAGATCATGGGTTGGATAATTTTTCTCATGTGGCCGCAGCTGCCTTGATCCATAAGCTTTAACTTTACCGTACTGCATCAATACACAACCTAAGCCCACTCCCGAAGCATCACAGTACACTACATAGCCTTCTGTACCTTCTGGAAGTACCAACACAGGTGTAGAAGTAAATTTACTCTTCAGCTCTTGGAAGCTTCTTTCACACTCATCGCTCTACTGAAACTTGGTTCCTTTGTGTGTTAGCTTTGTTAAGGGTGCAGCCATGGAAGAGAATCCTTCAACAAACCTTCTATAATAACCTGCCAATCCAAGAAAACTACGGATCTCCGTAGGCGTTGTAGGCTTGGCCATCTTTTCACGGCTTCTATTTTCTGGTTATCAACCCTTATTCCTTCTTCGGATACGATATGACCTAGGAATGCCACAGATTTCAACCAGAACTCACATTTAGAGAACTTTGCATACAATTTACGATCACGGAGAATTTGTAAAACCTGCCGCAAGTGATTAGCATGATCCTCTTCCGATCTTGAATACACCAAAATGTCATCTATGAACACTATCACAAACACATCTAAGAATGGCTTGAACACCCTATTCATCAAATCCATAAAAGCTGCTGGTGCATTTGTTAGACCGAATGACATCACTAATAACTCAAAATGACCATACCGTGTTCGGAAAGCTGTCTTGGGTATATCTTTGTCCTTGACCCTCACTTGGTGATAACCTGACATCAGGTCGATCTTTGAAAAACACCTAGCACCTTGTAATTGATCAAATAGATCATCAATTCTAGGGAGGGGATATTTGTTCTTAATTGTTACCTTATTCAACTGCCGGTAGTCGATACACATTCTTAATGAGCCATCTTTTTTGCGTACAAATAAAACTGGTGCTCCCCATGGAGACACACTAGGCCTTATGAATCCTTTTTGTAATAAGTCTTTTAACTGCTCCTTCAACTCTCGTAATTCTGCCGGAGCCATTCTATACGGAGGAATTGAGATAGGTTGAGTATCTGAAAGCACATCAATACCGAACTCTACTTCTCATTCTGGAGGCAAACCTGGAAGATCTTCAGGAAATACATCTGGAAATTCATTTACCACCGGAATGGATTGAAGGGTTGGTGGCTCTACATCTACAGTTTTCACTCTAACCATATGGCATATGTATCCTTTGGAAATCATCTTCTTTGCCTTAAGATAAGAAATAAATTTACCTCTTGGCATCCCAATATTACCTTTCCATTCGAGGACTACCTCTTTTGGAAACTAGAAATGCACTATCTTAGTTCGGCAATCTACCGTGGCATAACAAGAAGCTAACCAATCCATACCCATTATAACATCAAAATCTACCATGTCTAGCTCAACAAGGTCAGCCAATGTATCACGATCACAAACAGTTACAATGTAATTACGATAAACTCTCCTAGCTATAATAGATTCACCAATCGGTGTAGACACTTCAAATGGCTTTGCTAATAATTCTGGTGTTCTTTTGAACTTTCCAGCAATCAATGGTGTAACATATGATAGTGTAGACCCCGGATCGATTAATGCATACACAATATGTGAAAAGATGGACAATGTACCTGTAACCACATCCGGCGAGGCTTCTAAATTTTGTCGATCCCTAGTGCATATGTGCGATTCTGACCTCCACTAGAACTAGTTGCTCCCCTAGCTCCTCTACCACGACCTGTAGGCATATGTAGTCCCCTACCTAAAGAAGGGGTTGATGAAGTCGACGCAATAACTGATCCATCCTAAACCTGCATGCACCTAGATGATTCCTCCCACACTGTTTACAAGGCTGTCGTGGAGGCCTTGATTGGTTCGTACTTTCTTGCTCTTGATGACTGCCTTGGCTTTCACTTCTTTGCCCAAACTGATTACCCCTAAACCCTTGGAACCGTGGTGGAGCACTAGCTGTAGAGTAGAAAGATGATGGCGTAGGTGGTCTGTTAGAGAACCGAGGCCTAAACTCACCTTGGGATTGTGTAAACTGCCCCATGGATCTGGCCCTCTTAGAATGCCCTGTTTCCAACTCTTGTGTTCTTCTTCTATGCCTTTGATCCTCCAATTTTTGTGCAAAAGCCTGCATCCTTGCTATATCCATATCTTTATTCATCGAAGCAATTGTACAGTCTCTAACTAGATATGAATCTAATCTGTCCACAAAACGATGAACTCTATCCTCCATAGTAGCTACTACATTAGGAGCATACCTGGCCAAGGAATTAAATTTGAGACTATACTCCCTCACACTCATATTTCCTTGGTGGAGATTTAAGAACTGATCTGCACGGGCCTCTCGGATCTCCAATGGTAGATAATGATCAAGGAATGCCTTTTTGAACTCTTTCCACATAGCTGAAGGTGCATTTATTCCCCTAGATTGCTTCCAAGCTTCATACCACAATATAGCCACACCCTTTAATCTATATGCAGCTAGCTCAAGTGCTTCTTTACCACTTACATGCATAATATCCAAAGTGCGTTGGATTTGATCTATAAAGTCTTGGGGATCTTCATTAGGATCTGACCCGGTAAATGATGGAGGGTCCAAGTTAAGAAAATCACGAATCCGCATTCCAGCTAATCTATCTATGCCACTAGTACCTGCAACTGGACCTTCTTGCCTTTGGCCATGACCAGCAACTATACAAGTCAATAATTGGACTGCATTCCTCAAATCTTGCTCGGTAGCATTAATAGGGGGTTCCTGAGGTTCATCTTCCCTCCTTAGTTCTTCAGGAGATGGAGGCGTCGAGGAAGTCTGCGATAGAGACTCATCTTGAGCCCTACTTTGAACAACTTGACTTGGTGGTGGTTGGCTGGTCCCTTCTTGGGCAGCCACATCTACTCGTTTACCAGTACTTTTACTCCTTCTAGTAATCGGCATCTTTGCTATAATAAAACAATTGAGAAATTAGATATGATTCACCTACAACACTGGTTCTATCGCACGATCTAAGAAATGAAAGAAATGAGACAACTCCTATATGTCCCGTAGCCTCCTGTTTATAGATGTGGTGCACAACACATCCATAAGAAAGACTCTACACATACACGGCTTTGTAGACTTCCTAGGATAACCTGCTCTGATACCACTTTTGTCACGCCTCAAAACCCATTAAGACGGACAGGCACCCGATGCCCTAAAGGCCCGAGAGAACCAACCTGCAACCTGTTCTTACTGAGCATATACTATAACAATTAAGACAAGTTAACTTAGGATGCAGCGATACAAAACAACGTAAGTAGATCCAAAATTTATGTACAATACTTGGCCGTCGTGGCCACAATCCTTAAGACACAACTGAACCATGTACATACGTCTACAAAGCCTCTAAAAGATAGAAGACTAGAGTAGGTCGGGACAGACCCCGCCTTACCCTTAACTATGATACAATACCAAATGAATTTACCAAGGACTCAATAAAGCTCCGAATCAACTTGGAGCTCACCAAAAGTAGCAGAATTTCGAGTGCTCCTACTGAGGAGGTCTATTAGCTGGAGTACCTGAGCCTGCAGCATGAAATACAGCATCCCCAATACGGGACGTCAGTATGAAAAATGTACTGAATATGTAAGGCAAATAGTATATGTAATACAAGGCTCAAATGAAATCAAGTAGCAACATATGAGTGCATAGATTAGGAGAGAAGACCACCTTTGCTTACTCTTGTGGGATCAAGTAAGCTACATTCTTTTCTTTACCTTTTTGTATGTTATAATCTTTGTTGGGCATGTGATACAAGTGACCAGCTGATCAGTGGTAGAAGAGGATGACCCATGCTAGGCGTTTTTACCCTTGGGATGCGGTCCTCATAATTACAGAACTTGGGATCGGCCCATGCTAGGCTTTTGCCCCTGAGCTGCCACCCTTCTATACCAATAGGGATCGGCCCATGCTAGGCTTTCGCCCCTGAGCTGCCACCCTTAATTGAATAGATTTCTTCACTTAGATTCTTTAATCTTTGAGATTATTGTTAATCAGTTCATAACTCTTTTGAGATATTATTTTGGATAATCATAACACTTTTGAGATGTTGATTTGGTGGTCATAATCATCTTGGAGATATGGAAATACGGAACAGTAGTGGAATACATGAAAATAATACTTTGAGGCAGTAACAATGACATAAGGAGCTATGAAACATCAACACCTTACTTTAAGACCTTAATGGCACAATTGACTTCAATTGGCTTAGGAGAGGGATTCATCAAACTTTGTTTTGCAAATACCATTTCTATAACAGTACAAGGGGAATAATTACACAAGTATAGAGTAGTGAACATATAATGAAGTAGTTCTATGTACTTAGAATGGGGAAAGAAATATTGTTAGCTATTTGGAGATAGTACGCTGCCACTATGCTTCCTTTTCTAGAAATAGAACTTATGGGAAACACTTCATTGATATTAATTGCAGGTGCAAGATTTCATGCCAAAAGGATATAGAATCGAATAGCCTTACATACCTTATTTTTTCTGACCAATACTACTATCACGATTCAGCCTTCCTTTTTGGGTGCTAATCTACAACATAAATCATGATTAAGCTAACATCAGCAGCTAATCACAATAAGGTCCTCGAAAACAGTAGCTAAAATTTTGATGTAAATCAGGCCCATACAACCCTTACATAAATGGTGAACCACCACACCCTTCCTCTACACATTAATACAACTTCATACATCATCTTCCAAGATACCCAAACTGCCCTCAACAACAATATTCATAAGGCAGCCACTATCAATCTCAAATCTTTCAGCATAATAGGAGAATATTGACTCAAAGATCTATCACAATCCATAAATTCTTGATAAATATATACAAAGTTCTCCACTCCAAACATGATCAAAGAGAGGAAAACAAATGGGTTGAAGTCTTACCTTAATTCTGGAAATTTATCCTCTAAACTTGTACTTCAAGAATTCAAACTCTCCTTCAAACTCTTACTTGAAAAATGAGACAGCACTCAAGAACCCTAAGGTGTTTTAGGGCTGCTTATTGAAGTCAAGAGAGACCAAGAAAGAAACTTAAGGAAATCTGAAATTTTTGCAAGTTCAAAATGGAGAAAATAGACTTGATCCTTATCCTTTGAAAAAGGAGGTGTTATGGCCGACATTCTTGACCAATTTTGGTCCATATAATGTCAAATAGGTGTCCCACCTGCTTGTCCTTTTAACTTGGGCCTTTTTGGACTCAAGATTATTGGACCTTGGCTGTCCATTTTCCCTTTGTCCTTATATTCAACTTGGGACAGATTAAGCCAAGTAGGTGGTACACACTTGGCCCAATAACATGGTAAAACAAATCTTAGAAGGTGATGCACTTACCTAGTTTCACTTGGGCTTTATCCATAATGGGCCAATTGGCAGATTTGGCTGCTGGGCTTTCTTTCATTCACAATTTTCTTTAATAGGTTTGGGCTTCAAATGAGCCCCTAAATATAAGACTAAATCTGGTCAATCAAACTTGGCCCCTTTAACTATAATATAGCTCAAGTAGGTGATGCAGCAGCTAGCTCAATTACACCTTACTATAATTACTTAAATACTTTCCATCGGAGTTAACTTGCAATACATATGCTGAAACGTGCAAGGCATTACATCACCTTCCGAACTAGTTTAAACCAACACTAATCATATAAGAAACATGATCCCTCACCTACACTATAAGTCTATGTCAAGTATAACATGAATAGAACTACCACATACAAAATACAGGCCGTTACACATTTGGTGCATCTTTAAGTGTAATCTTTTTATGATTATATTCAGCCAAGAATTACCATTACATCCAACTACATTATACCACTTTTACACCTCATGATTTACACAAACATTCGCACATAAAATTGAACCATAAAAACATATCATTTTTCACATACTTTCGGTTGACATAACTTAATATGCTCACAATTCCAAACACATAATCATGAACACATTAGCACGAAAATCACACTTCATACTTAAACTACCAGTAAACATACCAACAACATGATCTCTAACCTATTTCACATTGAGATCAAAGGGATACTAGGGACAAGGAGTTCGACAAGAACGGGAACAACCCTAGTTTCAAGATTCGTTGAATTCATGGGAAAGAAAATTCTCTTGGAGAAAGGAGTCCAGGAGAGAAACCCATACCTTAATGTAGTTCAAAACTTGTTTAAATGATTCCAATTTACCATGAAACCAAGACTCACCACCGAAACTTTAAGCACAATCCCGTCAAGAACTTGTTGTTGATTTTTGTTTTTAGCTTAGTTTTTCGTTTGAGGTTTTGTGTGTAAGTTATTCAAGAGTGAAGAACTATTATTTTCAGTTATTTTAATGATAAAAAATGTGAGAATGAGAGTGAGAGACGAGAGAATGAGAGGATTAGGATTATGATTAGGATTAGGAGAGTTAGGTAGAGACTAAGTCAAACTAGGACTCCTCATTATTTATTAATTTTATTATAATTTTTTTTTATTAAAAATCTGATTTTTCCCTTCCTTAAATCAGATTTTTAAATATTAATTAATTCAGCTAATTCACTTAATAAAATTAAATCAATTTAATCCTTGCTTCCACTAAGGCTCGAACCCGGGTGAATCTAGATTTTTCTTAAAGGGTCAAATTTGGCAACCTCTACCCGAATTGCCCCTCCACCATATTAATTAATTAATTAATTAAATATTTAGGGTAATTATAATACTACCCTTAGCCTGGAAAAGACCATTTTACCCCTAGACCCTCTAAACTTAAGATTACCCCTTTTTAAGTCTGGTTAAGACTCATACGGGTAAATCTTCGTATTCGGGTGCCCTACATGGCTGGACCCAACCTTTCCTAGCTCAACTAACTCACCAAGTTAGTTGGCCTTGTTGTTGCAGAGGTTCAGAGGTCTGGTTCTACGCGCATCAATTCGTGTGAACCCGTGTAATCTAGGCATTCTAGATACGTTAGACATTACTTAGCATAGTCATTTTTAGGGTTGTTACAATGTATGAAGTGTTAAGGCTTATGGTCTCATAATAGGTTTACTAACTATATGTGAGGTTATGGGGCTTCACATGTACATTGCACTAGTAGACTAAGATTGGGGTCATGAGTAAGGTATTATAATATGTTATTTGAAGAGAAGAAAAAATATGTGCAAATTGATGTAGCTCATTTTAATATCTTATGACCTTGACTTAAATGTGATTTACAATGTATTATGCTTCTCTTATGGTATGTGTTGAATTATGTAAATTGTATGTATGCTTTCCTTGTGGTCCTAAGGTGATGCATTGCACCAAGTATCACTAGAGGGTTACTTGGGAGGTTAATGGGTTAAAGAAGGAGTTCACTATAAAGTAGAATTAGCTCACTATAAAGTGACCTCAAATATGTATTAAATTCTATATGTGATTTTATGTAATGTTTGGATTTTGAATATGTCTATATGAGGTATGTGAGTGATATAAATGCTATCGTATAAAGGTTTTATGAATATTTACTCAAAAAGGCATGAAGTATGATTTCAAGAAAATGTCCCTTTTAAATACATGTTTTTTGCATGGTTGTCATACTTAGTGCATTCTTGTACTAATCCCATTCTTCTCTACTTTTTACACAAAGTGTAGGTTATGGATGCTTAAGGGATTTCTATATGATTGAGGATTTTGATATGTGATTCCCAAGCTCAAGGAAAGGAATCCTTAAGTTCCAAGGATCTCCTAAATTATGGTTTACTGTAAAGTGTTGTATTATTGTACATATGTATTACATTGTAAGGGTCGTGTCCCTAAAGTACTCTTATGATGTTGAGTCTAGGATGGAAAAGAGACTTAAGGTCTAAATATGTATTACTACTTATGTTTTATATATATATGAAGTGAAGTTTCTAGCATATGATTTGCTATGAAAAGTTTTAAATTTTCCGCTAAATTTACTATGACAATGCGATGAATGATAACTAAGGTTTGTATAAGACCTCCGAGAGTTCAAGTACGCCATGTTACTTCGACGAGGTACTCCCAACAAACTAAGGATCAAGGGTTACCATATCATAATAGAAGAAAATCCCACGTAAATTTTGAGAAGGAACCACTTGGAATCCATCCCGTAGCTTGATCTTGAGCTTGGTGTAACAACCCTAAAAATGGATATGATAAGTAATGCTTAATGTGTCTAGAATGCCTACGATTAGACCGGGTTCACACGGATTGATGCGCGTAGAACCAGACCTCTAAACCCTTGCTACAGCCAAGCCAACTAACTTGGGGATTTAGTTGAGCTAGGAAAGGTTGGGTCCAGCCATGTAGGGCTCTCGAATACGAAGATTTACTCGAAGGAATCTTTACCGGACTTAAAAAGGGAAAATCTTAGATTTGAAGGGTCTAGGGGTAAAATGGTCTTTTTCCAGGATAAGGTTAGTATCGTAATTACCCTAAGTATATAATTAATTATTTAATTAATAAGGTGGAGGGGCATTTTGGGGAAAGAGGGCCAAAAATTGTCTCTTAGAGTGAAGTGTTGCTCCACCCGGGTTCGAACCTAGGTGGAAGCAATCAATTAAATTTGTTTTTATTTAAGTTGGTAAATTAATGTAATTAATTTATATTTATTATTTATTGGCTGATTTTTTTAAAAAAAAGAGAAATCAGATTTTTTTAATATTTAACTAAACCTTATTTGACTAACTCCTAAACTAGACTCCTAAGCCTAAGATAACTCTCTCCTCTCACATCTATCTCACTTTCATGTTCAATCTCTCTTCTCCCATTCACGTTTCTCTCTGCCAAATAACATTCAAGAACAGAAAATTTACCAAGGTTCTTCACACTTGAAGAACTCACACGAAAATATAAGAAAAACAAATGTTAGTCAATCACGTAGGCAAAGAGAAGGTTTTCCGTCGAGTGGGGTGTTGAACTTTCAGTGTTGGACGTGTGTTTGGAGAAGTTTTTGGGCAGCAAGTCGAGGTCTAAACATCAAAAAGTTATGGGTTCTATTCTCTCTTGGTCCCTTTCCCAAGAGACCCCTAAGGTTCAGACGAATCTATTCCGAAAACTAGGGTTGTTCCCCATTGCATGTCCCTGTCACTAGCTCCCATTGAATCATAGGGTGGTTATGCTTGCTGGTAGAAAACTAGAGATGAAATGTTTTTTCGTGTTGATTATGTGTTTATATGTATGTTAGGAATTATGTGACTTATGTTGATGTTTTCCGAAAATGTAACTACGTGTGTTTGGGTGTGTAGCCGTGGCTATTGGTCATGGTTTAGGACTTGAAATGGCATGATTGTTCTTTGTATTTCATGTACACGTGTTTATGTAAATCGTGATGTTCATATGAGATGAAACGTGACTGATTCAAGTGATAATCTCTTGGCTAAACGAATCTATGAAAATGCACCTAAAATGTTCTAAATGCACTACGAAATTCCCCTAAGAACTAACGTGTAATGTAATGAAAAAGAAGCTGAAAATATAACTCAAAATTTCCAGCACCTTGTTGATTAATTTCAGACAAGTTAAGTGGTTTAAAATGTCATGAAAAGTGAAGAAAAAATAAGTAAGGTCACTAAGCCCGCGACCTCACCATGTTAAAAACTATGAAATTTGGTGAGTTAAAAGTATTGTTGTGAGGGGGATTCGAACCATGTTCTTGGCTGGAAAATAATGTATGAAAATAAGAAATGAGAGGAGTGGGATTCGAACCCACAACCTCTTGGTCTAGCTTAAGGAAAGAATGAAAAGAAAAGAAATGTGAGGCGTGCAAATCAAACCCATGACCTCTAGGCATTAAAGAATAATTAAAGAAAAGTAAGGTGAGGCTGTGGGGGTTCGATCCCACAACCTCATGGTCAACTCAAGATAGTCAAGGAAAAATAAATAAAAAAATAAAAGCGACTGTTTGGTTCGATCCCACAACCCCTTGGCCAAGGAAGACAATTTTCAAAGGCTAGAAATAAAAAGGAAACGTTGATGTTGGGGATCGATCTAGGGTCCCCATGTCATGTGCACCGAAATTAAATAAAATGAAAAAATGTAAAATGTTGTCCAAGGAATTCGAAATCGGGTTCCCTTACCCAAATTCCGTATTGATAAATAAGTCATACGTGAATTAAATATTTAAGAATAATGCTGCCTACTTAGATCGAAATTGAGATCTTGGCATACATACAAGATGCATAAGTCTTGTACCACATAATCTTAGGAAGATATGAATCACTTAAATGAACTATGAATGAAGCCTCATGGCTTGTATGTATAGACCCATAAGTCTAAAATACGTTTAAAAATAAGTGAACCTAAGATGTATGTAATGAAATGATGAAACCCTAGAAGGTTTAAGTAAGAGTGTGAAACACACTAAATGGCCAAGTGCATTGGCATATGATGAAATGAACATTCACGTAATAAGGGGTGAGTAATTATGAAGGGCAATGTGCTAAAGTTAATGAATGTGGTGACAACATGATAAGAGGCTAATGTAAAAGATGAGAGCAATCTCAAATGAGCCTAAGTAAATGTTACCAAAACGTACTCACCTATGAGAGTGTAAAGTTAATGAAAATACCAGTCTCTATGAACACTCTAATGAAAGTATTGAGAATAATGTATACTTAATACTAATGATAAGATGAGAAATCATCTATTGAGCTATGATGTCCTCATACTAGAAGCCATCTTCCATGACGTATGAGTTGAATGAAATGAAACTTTATACTGAGCACCAATAGACTAGCTATGAGAGGTGATGCCTTCTTTTGGGAAGGGCGGAGGTTCACGTAACTCTTAGTAGATGAGATTGTCTAGCATGCCGGGTATGGGTCTCCTTGTATCTCCTAGTCTTCGAACCTATACTGCCAATATAGGGATCTGCGGGGTTTAATTCCCATGTACGCTAGCATGTTTTGGGTCACTTTGGCCGGTGATTCCACCTCTTTTTGGTGTGGGGAGACACTGGATTTCATGATGCTCACATGATCTATGTCGGTTAAAGTTAAAGTTCCCAATGAATGAATGAGGCCAGCCTCAAATGATACACATAATGAAATGAACGATACCAAAGGTGTTAGGATAGGATAATCAAGAGGTGAGCTAGACTCAAGTAATAACACTAGGTTAATCTTGATCATTGCACAGCAAACCTGATGAGAATCTTAAACTACATCCAAGGTATAGCTGGTGTTTACACTAGCTTATGAATGAATGAAATGAAGTACGTATGAATGAATGAAATGAAGTACGTATGAATGAATGAAGAAGACTCTGTGTTTGCTAAAGAAGGCTCCATAGTTGAGGTCCCATATTTTGAGCCCTCAGTTTGTGAAGTCTTAATGTCAAGCCCATGATTCCAAGGTCCCATGGCATATGAATGAATTATATGAAAGATGTTATGTGCTATATGCAATATGATATGTGATATGTGTAAGATGTTATGTGTTGTGTGCAATATGATAAGTATGATGATGCCTGTTACTCTCATGGCATGACTTTCCTAATCCAATTTTGGAAAGGTCACTAACCTTCCTAATCAAAATTTGGAAAGCTCACTAACTTTCCTAATCCCAATTTTGCAAGTCCACTGACTTGACTTTCCATAATCATGTTGTTAAGAAAGAGTTATTCTTACTCGTGCATGTCCTTGGTGTGTGCTTGCATATACCCATACTTAGTACAAGTGTGTACTAATCCCATACAACTCTATATTTTTAGGTGCAGGCACAGGTGGACGCTAGAGCTTACAGGTTGACGTTGCAGCTATCCGGACGAGGAGCTTTCATCCGGACTTGGTAGGCCCTCATGCTTTCGAGGATGTCTACCATTACTATCTAGGTTGGATATAGGCTTTAGCTAGTGGAGTATGTTCCACTAGTGTTTGTTTCCATTTTTATTTTAGACATTGTATTGGTGCCATTTTGGCAATTATACATTTAATGCAGTATAGAACTATTTCTTTCAGTTGATAATCTTATTGTTAGATGGTTGATTGTGAACATTATGAATGTAAGTAGAATGACCTTTATGCATGTTAAGAAACAAAAAGTTTCAAATTTTCTGCTAAAATAAACCTAGATGAAGTAAGAATGACGTAAGTAGGCTTGTCTGCGACCTCTGAGAGGTCAACGACTCCGGTCTCGTCTGGGGTCTAGACTCCAGTCGTGACAAAGTTGGTATCAGATCACTAGGTAAATTCCGAGAATAATAAGTTCACATCAACCACATTGAGTAGTTTCTAAGTCATGGTAGTAAAGCGCACCACTATCCTGAATTAGAGACTGCATGATGCGTAGGAAAATTTCCCTTCTTCTGATCTTATCGTGCTTTTCCTAATGTCTGATTTCTTGGTGTTATGAGTGTGTCTTACATCAAGTCTTATTGTTTTCAAAGAATGAATATTAGAAGGAACCTTGGTCAGAGGAGAGGAGGAGCAGCTGTTGGGGGCAATCAGGTTCCACCCCAGGCTCCAGCTGAAGGAGTGGCTATGCCAGTTAACCCAACTTGGTTGACTGATGCGGAGGTGAGGGCATCTCTGGCCCAGATGTCATAGGCCATCACTATGCAGGCCCAGGCCATGACTGCCCAGGTCAATTGGAAGAATGTTTAGAGGGAGAATCCATCGGTTCGTAGCATGGCTGACAGGCTGAGAGACTTCACTAGGATGAATCCTCCTATTTTCACAGGGTCTAAGACTTCAGAGGATCCCCAAGATTTTGTGGACGAGGTGCATAAGATTTTGGTGGCTATGGGGGCCACAGATACTGAGAAGGCTGAGCTGGCTTCCTATCAGCTCAAAAATGTAGCACAGACTTGGTGCAAGATGTGGAAGGATAGCCGAGCTTTGGGCGGAGTTCCGGTCACTTGGGAGTTGTTTAAGACAGCCTTCCTAGAGAGATTCTTTACCAGGGAGATGAGGGAGGCAAAGGTTGAGGAGTTTATCAACCTTAAGCAGGGATCAATGACAGTCAGGGAGTATTCCCTGAAGTTTGTTAAATTATCCAGGTATGCTACTTTCCCTTGTATCTAACAGCAAGGATGAGATGAGTACTGAAGTTTGTTAAACTATTCACGTATGCTTCTTCTCTTGTATCTAATAATAGGGATGAGATGAGCAGGTTCCTCACAGGAATCAATGGAGATTTGGAGGAGGAGTGTCGGGGTGCGATGCTCCATGATAACATGGACCGCTCCAGGTTGATGGTGCATGTCCAGCAGGTAGAGGACAGCTGCAAGAAGAGGGGCATTCGTGATGCTAGGAGGCCTAAGCCTTAAGATCAGGCAGGTCCCATCCATGGAGGCCACATAAACAATTTTGGCGTCCGTGAGCAGCCCAGGTTCAAAAAGGGGCAACAGAGTTCTGGGAACTCTAATTCTCAGAGGAATACAACACCTACAAGAGGCAGACTTGAGCCCAAGAAGGGAAATGGAGGTGAGATGCAGCATCCCAGAAAGGACAGTGCTAAGTGTGGCCGTGCTCATAGTGGAGAGTGCAGACAGGGCACTAATGCCTGCTTCGGTTGCGGTAAGAGTGGGCACATGGTTAGAGACTGCCCACAAAGTAGAGGTTAGGCTAGAGGTAATGCTCAGCCTAGGCCTAATCCACAGGGTGCAGCAGCAGCCGAGCCTCCTAAGAGGAACAGGTTCTATGCCTTGAAGGGCTGGGAGGAGCACGAGAAGTCCGCTGATGTGGTCACAGGTATGCTGCAAGTATTCTCAACTTCTGTTTATGCCTTACTTGATCCAGGGTCTATGCTTTCCTTTGTAACTCTTTTGCTTGCTCTCACTTTTGAGATATTGCCTGAAGTTTTGCATTACCTATAGTGGTTAGTACACCCTTAGAAGAAAATGTAAGAGCTGATAGAGTGTACAATGATTGCCCAATAGTTGTATGTGGTAGGACTATGTGTGCAGACTTGGTTGAGTTACCTATGAACGATTTTCACATCATTCTTGGCATTGACTAGCTTCATAGTTGTTATGCTTGTATGGATTGCCGTAGTAGGGTTGTGAGATTTTGTTTCCCTCATGAGGTAGAGCTGGTCTGGGAGGGGTACAACTCGAGTCGTCCTAATCCCTTGATTTCGAACCTTAAGGCCAATAAAATGATTTCCAAGGGGTTATTGTGTCATCTTGTGAGTGTTAATGATTTGAATCATGAAATTCCTTCCATAGACTCAGTGCCTGTAGTGAATGAGTTCCTAGATGTATTTCATGATGATTTGCCTAATGTCCCTCCCCCTCAAGAGATTGACTTTGGTATCGACTTTGAACCCGATACAAAACCAATTTTAATTCCTCCCTACAGAATGAATCCAGCTGAACTCAAAGAGTTGAAGCTGCAGTTAAAAGATCTCACTGATAAGGGTTTCATTCAGCCGAGCATATCCCCTTGGGGCGCTCCAGTGTTGTTTGTGAAAAAGAAGGATGGAACCCTTAGAATGTGTATTGATTATCAGCAGCTTAACAAAGTCACTATAAAGAATAAGTATCCACTTCCCAGAATAGATGATTTGTTCGATCAGCTACAAGGGTCTAGTTTCTTCTCTAAGATTGATCTTCGTTCAGGGTATCATCAGCTTAGGGTTAGGGATGGAGATATCCCAAAGACAGCCTTTCGTACCCGTTATGGTCATTATGAGTTCTTAGTTATGTCATTTGGTCTCACGAATGCACCTGCGACATTTATGGATCTCATGACCAGGGTCTTCCGTGAATACCTTGACTCTTTCGTCATAGTAGTCATTGATGACATTCTCATCTACTCTAGGACCAAGGAAGAGCATGAATAACATTTTAGACTAACCTTGCAGGTACTTAGACAACATCAGTTGTATGCCAAATTATGCAAGTGTGAATTTTGGCTCAGATCAGTGACCTTCCTGGGTCATGTTGTGTCCGATCAGGGTGTGGAAGTGGATCCCATGAAGACTGAGGCTGTTAAGAACTGGCCAAAACCTCTTACTCCCACTGACATTCGTAGTTTTCTGGGATTGGCTGGTTACTACCGCAGGTTCGTGGAGGGCTTTTCTTCCATTGCTTTCCCACTTACACCTTTGACTAAGAAGAAGGCCAAGTTTGAATGGACAGAGACTTGTTAGAAGAGTTTCCAGGAGCTCAAGGACAGATTCACTTCAGCCCCGGTGCTTACTTTGCCTAAGTGTGGTGAGAATTATACTATTTATTGTGATGTATCTAGGGTTGGTTTGGGTTGGGTTCTTATGCAGGTTGGTAAGGTCATAGCTTATGCGTCCAGACAGCTCAAGGTTCATGAGAAGAATTATCCCACTCATGACCTGGAGTTGGCAGCTATGGTGTTTGCACTAAAGCTGTGGAGGCACTACTTGTATGGAGTGCATGTGGATGTGTTCACAGACCACAAGAGTCTCCAGTACGTGTTCACGCAGAGGGAGTTGAATCTACGTCAGCGGAGATGGTTGGAGCTGTTGAAAGACTATGATATGAATGTCCACTACCATCCAGGTAAGGTTAATGTTGTAGGTGATGCTTCGAGCAGGATGAGTAGGAGAAGTACAGCCCACGTTGAGGATGAGAAGAAGGAGTTGGCGAAAGATGTACACAGACTGGCCAGACTAGGTGTACGATTGGTTGACTCTACTAGTGGGGGTATTTCAGTTCATCCTAGTTCTGAACCAACCTTGGTAGTTGAAGTCAAGCAAGGTCAGCATCGCGATCCTGTGTTGATGGAGCTGAAGAACTCAGTGTTGATAAGGATGAATGAGTCTTTTGCTTTGGGAGGTGACAGCTTACATAGGTACCAGGACATGCTGAGTGTACCAGATGTGGATGATTTGCGGACCAGGATTGTTGCAGAGGTCCATGGTTCTAGATATTCCATACATCCAGGTTCCACCAAGATGTATGATGATCTTAAGCAGATTTATTGGTGGGATGGCATGAAGAAGAACATTGAAGAATATGTGGCCAAGTGTCCTAATTGTCAGCAGGTTAAGGCAGAACATCTTAAGCCTGACGGTCTTACTCAGATTATTGAGGTTTTGACTTGGAAGTTGGAGGCCATTAATATGGACTTCGTGGTTGGTCTTCCAAGGACTAGGAGACAACATGACTCCATATGGGTTATTATGGACAGATTGACTAAGTCTGCCCACTTTATCCCTTTGAAGTCTACTTATAGAGTCGAGGATTATGCGAGACTCTACATTGATGAGAATGTGAGATGGCATGGTATTCCTTTGTCGATCATTTCAGATAGAGGAGCTCAGTTCACTTCACATTTCTAGAGATGCTTCCAAAAGAGCTTAGGCACGCAGGTAAAGCTTAGTACTGCCTTTCATTCTAAAATTGATGGGCAGGCAGAGCGCACCATTCAGACATTGGAGGACATGTTGAGAGAGTGTGTGATTGACTTCAGGGGTAGCTGGGATGACCATCTGCCTTTGATAGATTTCTCATATAATAATAGCTGTCACTCCAGCATTGGGACGGCACCGTTTGAGGCACTGTATGGTAGGAGGTGTAGATCTACAGTTGGGTGGTTCGAGGTTGGAGAGTCATCCATTTTGGGTCCAGAGATCATTCATGAGGCCTTAGATAAGGTCAGGTAATTAGGGATAGGTTGGCTACTGCTTACAGTCGGTAGAAGTCATATGCAGATAACAGAAAATGACCCTTAGAGTTTGATGTTGGTGACCAGGTCTCTCTGAAGATATCACCTATGAAGGGGTGATGAGGTTTGGCAGGAAGGGGAAGTTCAGTCCGAGGAATGTTGGGCCATATGGGATCCTACAGCGTGTGGGTGAGGTGGCCTATGAGTTGGCATTCCATCCAGTCTTTCATGTATCCATGTTAAAGAAGTTCCTAGGTGATCCAGCATCGATTCTACCTGTGGAAGGTTTGGGGGTCGATGAAGACTTGTCCTACGAGGAGGTACCTGTTGAGATCTTAGACAGACAGGTCAAGCGGCTGAGGCACAAGGAGATTGCCACAGTGAAGGTATTGTGGATGAATCATCTTTTTGAGGGAGCTACGTGGGAGGCCGAGGCCGATATGAGATCCCGCTTCCCTCATCTTTTCAGCTCTTGAGGTTAAACTTCCTACTCTTAAGTCTAAGTTTTCTTATCTCTCCATTCTTTGTTTCTATTACTTTATTGTGTATAGTAACTATGTTATGATCTGACTGGCACTACGCTAGATAGCTAGTAGTGTCATTCGGGGATGAATGTTCCTAAGGGGGGGATAATGTAACAACCCTAAAAATGTATATGATAAGTAATGCTTAATGTGTCTAGAATGCCTACGATTAGACCGGGTTCACACGGATTGATGCGCGTAGAACCAGACCTCTGAACCCTTGCTACAGCAAAGCCAACTAACTTGGGGAGTTAGTTGAGCTAGGAAAGGTTGGGTTCAGCCATGTAGGGCTCTCGAATATGAAGATTTACTCGAAGGAGTCTTTACCGGATTTAAAAAGGGAAAATCTTACGTTTGAAGGGTCTAGGGGTAAAATGGTCTTTTTCTAGGCTAGGGATAGTATCCTAATTACCCTAAGTATATAATTAATTATTTAATTAATAAGGTGGAGGGGAATTTTTGGGAAAAGGGCCGAAAATTGGCTCTTAGAGTGAAGTCTTGCTCCACCCGGGTTCAAACCTAGGTGGAAACAATGAATTAAATTTATTTTTATTTAAGTTGGTAAATTAGTGTAATTAATTTATATTTATTATTTATTAGCTGATTTAAAAAAAAAAGGAAATCAGATTTTTTTAATATTTAACTAAACCTTATTTGACTAAGTCCTAAACTATATTCCCTAAGCCTAAGATAACTCTCTCATCTCACGTCTATCTCACTTTCTTGTTCAATCTCTCTTCTGCCATTCACGTTTCTCTCTGCCAAATAACATTCAAGAACAGAAAATTTACCAAGGTTCTTCACACTTGAAGAACTCACACGAAAATATAAGAAAAACAAACGTTAATCAATCACGTAGGAAAAGAGAAGGTTTTCCGTCGAGTGGGGTGTTGAGCTTTCGGTGTTGGACGTGTGTTTGGAGAAGTTTTTGGGCAGCAAGTCGAGGTTTGAAAGTCAAAAATGTATGGTTCTCTTCTCTCTTGGTCCCTTTCCCAAGAGACCCCTAAGGTTCAGACAAATCTATTCTGAAAACTATGGTTGTTCCCCGTTGCATGTCCCTGTCACTAGCTCTCATTGAATCATAGGTTGTTTATGTTTGCTGGTAGAAAACTAGAGATGAAACGTGTTTTCGTGATGATTATGTGTTTATATGTACGTTCGGAATTATTTGACTTATGTTGATGTTTTCAGAAAATGTAACTACGTGTGTTTGGGTGTGTTGCCGTGTCTATTGGTCATGGTTTAGGACTTGAAATGGCATAATAGTTCTTTGTATTTCATGTACACATGTTTATGTAAATCGTGATGTTCATATGAGATGAAACGTGGCTGATTTAAGTGATAATCTCTTGGCTAAACGAATCTATAAAAATGCACCTAAAATGTTCTAAATGCACTACGAAATTCCCCTAAGAACTAACGTGTAATGTAATGAAAAAGAAGCTGAAAATATAACTCAACATTTCCAGCACCTTGTTGATTAATTTCAGCCAAGTTAAGTGGTTTAAAATGTCATGAAAAGTGAAGAAAAAATAAGTGAGGTCACTAAGGGTCGAACCCGTGACCTCACCATGTTAAAAACCATGAAATTTGGTGACTTAAAAGTATTGTGGTGAGGGGGATTCGAACCATGGGCTTGGCTGGAAAATAATGTATGAAAATAAGAAATGAGAGGAGTGGGATTCGAACCCACAACCTCTTGGTCGAGCTTAAGGAAAGAATGAAAAGAAAAGAAATGTGAGGCGTGGGAATCGAACACACAACCTCTAGGCTGTAAAGAATAATTAAAAGAAAAGTAAAGTGAGGCTGTGGGGGTTCGATCCCACAACCTCATGGTCAACTCGAGATAGTCAAGGAAAAATATATATAAAAAAAGGGGTTGTGGGGGTTCGATCCCACAACCCCTCGGCCAAGGAAGAGAATTTTCAAAGGATAGAAATAAAAAGGAGACGTTGATGTTGGGGCTCGATCTAGGGTCCCCATGTCATGTACACCGAAATTAAATAAAATGAAAAAATGTAAAATGTTGTCCAAGGAATTCGAAATCGGGTTCCTTTACCCAAATTCCGTATTGATACATAAGTCATACGTGAATTAAATATTTAAGAATAATGCTGCCTACTTAGATCGAAATTGAGATCTTGGCATACATACATGATGCATAAGTCTTGTACCACATAATCTTAGGAAGATATGAATCACTTAAACGAACTATGAATGAAGCCTCATGGCTTGTATGTATAGACCCATAAGTCTAAAATACGTTTAAAAATAAGTGAACCTAACATGTATGTAATGAAATGATGAAACCCTAGAAGGTTTAAGTAAGAGTGTGGAACACACTAAATGGCCAAGTGCATTGGCATATGATGAAATGAACATTCACGTAATAAGGGGTGAGTAATTATGAAGAGCAATGTGCTAAAGTTAATGAATGTGGTGACAACATGATAAGAGGCTAATGTAAAAGATGAGAGCAATCTCAAATGAGCCTAAGTAAATGTTACCAAAACGTACTCACCTATGAGAGTGTAAATTTAATGAAGAGACTAGTCTCTATGAACACTCTAATGAAAGTATTGAGAATAATGTATACTTAATACTAATGATGAGATGAGAAATCATATATTGAGCTATGATGTCCTAATACTAGAAGCCATCTTCCATGACGTTTTAGTTGAATGAAATAAAACTTTATACTGAGCACCAATAGACTAGCTATGAGCGGTGATGCCTTTTTTTGGGAATGGCGGAAGTTCACGTAACTCTCATGAGATGAGACTGTTCGGCATGCCAGATATGGGTCTCCTTATATCTCCTAGTCTTCGAACCTATACTGCCAACATAGGGATTTGGCGGGGTTCAATTCCCATGTACGCTAGCATGTTTTGGGTCACTTTGGCTGGTGATTCCACCTCTTTTCGATGTGGGGGAGACACTGGATTTCATGATGCTCACATGATCTATGTCGGTTAAATTTAAAGTTCCCAATGAATGAATGAGGCCAGCCTCAAATGATACACATAATGAAATGAACGATACCAAAGGTGTTAGGATAGGATAATCAAGAGGTGAGCTACACTCAAGTAATAACACTAGGTTATTCTTTATCATTGCACAGCAAACCCGATGAGAATCTTAAACTACATCCTAGGTATAGTTGGTGTTTGCACTAGCTTATGAATGAATGAAATGAAGTACGTATGAATGAATGAAGCAGACTCTGTGTTTGCTAAAGAAGGATCCCTAGTTGAGGTCCCATATGTTGAGCCCTCATTTAGGGAAGTCTTAATGTGAAGCCAATGATTCCAAGGTCCCATGGCATATGAATGAATGATATGAAAGGTGTTATGTGCTATATGCAATATGATATGTGATATGTGTAAGATGTTATGTGGTGTGTGCAATATGATAAATATGATGATACATGTTACTCTCATGGCATAACTTTCCTAATCCAAATTTGGAAAGCTCACTAACCTTCCTAATCCAAATTTGGAAAGCTCACTAACTTTCCTAATCCCAATTTGGCAAGTCCACTGACTTGACATTCCATAATCATGCTCTTAGTAAAGAGATATTCTTACTCATGCATGTCCTTGGTGTGTGCTTGCATATACCCATACTTAGTACAAGTGTGTACTAATCCCATACAACTCTATATTTTTAGGTGCAGGCACAGGTGGACGCTAGAGCTTACAGGTTGACATTGCAGCTATCCGGACGTGGAGCTTTCATCCGGACTTGGTTGGCCCTCATGCTTTCGAGGATGTCTACCGTTACTATCTAGCTTAGATATAGGCTTTAGCTAGTGGAGTATGTTCCACTAGTGTTTGTTTCCATTTTTATTTTAGACATTGTATTGGTGCCATTTTGACAATTATACATTTAATGCAGTATTGAACTATTTCTTTCAGTTGATAATCTTAATGTTAGATGGTTGATTGTGAACATTATGAATGTAAGTAGAATGACCTTTATGCATGTTAAGAAATAAAAAGTTTCAAATTTTCCGCTAAAATTAACCTAGATGAAGTAAGAATGACGGAAGTAGGCTTGTCTGCGACCTTTGAGAGGTCAACGACGCCGGTCTCGTCTGGGGTCTAGACTCCATTTGTGATACTTGGTCTCTAATGGAGGTTTTGAGAGTGTCTTTTTTGGGAGAGAAAGGTTTGATTTGAAGAATTAATTCTAACTTGGGTTTTTATGATTTTAACCAACTTAAAATAACACAAAGTAGGTGAATTAACCGTCCATCCTTTAATAGGAACGTGGGGTGAATTTACCAATTCACCCCTTGTCTGGCAGTGTCGACAAATGCACCTGCAACTCAATGTTACGACACGGACAGACAAGGGGTGAATTGGTAAATTCACCTCACGTTCCAATTAAAGGATGGAAAGTTATTTTACCTATTTTGGGTTATTTTAAGTTGGTTAAAATTATAAAACCCCAAGTTAGAATTAATTCTTCAAATCAAACCTTTCTCTTCAAAATAGGACACTCTCAAAACCTCCATTAGAGACCAAGCTCAAGATCAAGCTACGGGATGGATTCCAAATGGTTTCTTCTCCAAATTTACGTGGGATTACTTCTATTAAGGTATGGTAACCCTTGATCTTTAGTTTGTCAAGACCGGGGAGAACACTGTTGAAGTAACACGGCGTACTTGACCTCTCGGAGGTCTTATACAAGCCCATAGACATATTTCATTTCATTGTAATAGAATTTACGGAAAATTCAAAACTTTTTCATAGCATAACATAATCATCAAACATCACTTCATTTATAAAATCATAAGTACATAGTTCAGTCACTAAGTCTCGTCTTTCCATCTTAAGGCTCAACATCAATAGAATACAATAGGGACATGACCCTTAAAAACATAAATGAATACTTCTCAACTATTACATGAACTTAAATAACATCTTGACATGAAGGTTATTGAATAAGAAGGACACACTTGAACTTGGGAATATATATCGAAGATCTTTATTCTAGGAAAGATCCTCTAGACATCACCACCTACACTTTGTTTAAGAAGATGAAGAAAATTGAACCAAGTATGATAACCATGCAAAAACATGCTTTAAATAGGAAATTAAGTTAGAAATCATGCATCATGTCTTGTAGTAAAATTTCATGAACATTTGATACAATAAGCACAAGATAGTTCACACACATTATATACACATGAATACTATTCACAACATCACATAAAGCCATATACCGCATTTAAGACACATTCAATATCTTCATAGAATTAACTTTATTTTACCTTAACTTCTTCACCCAAACCAACCCTCAAGTAATACTTAGTTCAATGCTTGAATTGTGTCCCATTCCACCATTCATACCAAAGTATCACCTTAAGGTCATCAAGGTAACATTCATACAACTTTCATTAATTCAAGCATATAAATTCATAAATACATAACATATCATGAAACATAATCTTCACATAAGAACCACTACCTAAGACAACCCAAAATCACACTAGTGCAATGTGCAAGTAGCAACCCATAATACTACTCCCACCAAGTGTTCCTATCAAGTCACCATATGTCACGACCCTCAAGTACACCCTAGAAGTTAGAGCATCCTTGAGTTCATCACACGACAACTGAGACTTCAAGAAGTCTCAAGTAAGCCTCTCGTACCATTCAATGCATAATAAATATTCTAAAATGAGTAAGAATTTAAAACTTTCTTCACACACGAAGAACTCTTTTCATAAACAATACACAAGCGGAAGATTTTCATTAAAAACATTTAAACCGTTACAATAACCCCTTGAAGTATCTAAACATTAGAGTATACAACACTTGGGACTAAGCCCATACAAGACATAAAGTAAACACTTAAGTCATAAACGAACATGTGGATATCGTCATCGAAACGATAAGGACTCACCAATACTTCATCTCCAAACCTTAGAAACCTATCCATCCTCCATGGCAGATCAAGACTTCCAATTCCATACACTTCAGTCAAAAAAGGGATAGAAGTGGTTAGCACATTAGATGTACTAAGTATGGAAGCCATGCAAAAACAATGAAAAAGGGACATTTAGTCAATAACATGCTTTTCATGAATTTTAATTAAACAATAATACTATAATCATAAGAACAACATTTAACATGTTAGAAATACATAAGAAATTATTTAAGCAATTAATCACATTTTAAAGCTCACTTTCCAGTGAACCACTTCAGTGTACAATGACGTTCCTTCACTGTTACAGTGAAGTGCTTAGCCTTCACATTTGCCATCTTCAAGCATGTAGTCAACCCAATAAAATCTATCCTAAGACTCACTTAATCATACAAAGAGAGACCGCCCATACACCTTCTCAAAGCATGCCTAAACGATCCTTAAGACTACTTAGAATGATACACATACACACTTACAATACATCAAGCACATAAACATGAAATCCTCCTACCAAAGGTGATTGCAAGGTTCACTCGGGTGAGTGTGGAGCGACCGCCCATACAATCCCTTTCACACACACACAACGGATCTTATAGACTACCTAAGATAGAATCATTCTCACTTAATACCATCACATACATCAAAATGACATTCTCCCTTTCAAAGGTTATCAAAACACCAACTCAAGTAACTCAAGAAGAGAATGTCCTTAATTGACCTCTTCAAGATTACTTATGTAATCCTTAAGACTTACCTAGGTTAGGATCATGTCCACATAGTCAATCACATTCATTAACTAGAATCATTATTAAGACTTTTCTAAGTAAGAGATGAAGTGACCATACCCTTGCCCCCTTCATACCTTAACTAGACAACCCTTAACTACTCTAGACAAGAACTTATTCATTTAACATGCTTTCTTAACTTAAGTCATTACATTCCTTAGTCATTTAAGAGACATTCATGACATAAGGACATTTGAGTAATGGTCTTGGAGAAGACCTAGGGACTCTCACTAACATCTTCAAAGCCTATTGTGCAAGGTCTAGATAGCGTCCTATACCACCACCTAGACTTCATAGAACTCCTCCAATACTAGTAAGTATCCCACATAATGAGAATAGGCAACAACTGACATAGACTATGTTAGCAAAGCACGGAATCCGGAGTTCTATCCTACTCCGATGAGGTTGTTCTACTTCGAATGGTAGAACGTGGACACATCCCAGTAGGCACACGGTTAAGGAATATGAAGGGCTTACTTTGTATTCTAGTCTTGTTCTTCACTAGAGCTACTTCCCTTACCATACTCACTTGGTGCTAGCCTTTGTTCTCATAGATTACATCACATTAAGGTTCATTCAGAGGGTTTTACATCATATTCATAACCCAATCAGATTTACCCTACTAAAGAGGTCCTCTAGGGGCTGCCTTCCAATGGCGACAAGAAGACATCATGACTTTCCTAAGTATTGATACGATGTTGTCCAGCCAATCAACCTTAATTTCATCATTAAATACATGAAGGATAGCATTACGGCTTTCGACTTCAAGTTTCATGACCTTACCTTCTAGGTTGAAGGTTTCACATAAGGGACCCTCTTATCATCAGTCAAGGTCTCACATCATTCATTCATTCAAGACTAAGACGCTTTAGCTTTCTAAGTCAAGACATCACATATTCTTATTCATACAAGCATCAAGTAAGGGACACAAGTCTACTTAAACAAGACACAACATACTCCACTTTAGCACATATTACATGTCATTGTAGAAGCACATAAGGACAACCATTATCATGTTTAAGTCACCTTATATAATACTATATCATCATCAATATAATCATCATATTCTCATATAGTCAAGTTAGGTACAATCATGCATTCAACTCTAAGACTACATATACAAACACATAGTCATAGTATAACATGATCACCTAATAACTTCAATAAGAGAACACACACTTTCACATTACTTCACATATAGGTAGATATGCTCATACTTCACATAATCAACTACACAAATCAACATATTACTTCAAGTAGTGCCGACAAGGCCATGATCATCATAATACGTAAAATAACGCCGACAAGGCCACATCAATCACATAACACCGCCAACATAAGTTGACCATACCAATCATACAAAATTCAAGAGCTAAATTACAATATCTATACATAATAATAAGAGAGTTAGGGCAGCATACCACCCACTTGATCTCACCACTTCAATCCAAAGAAAAATCATCCAATTCAATATCATAAGGCCCTTACCCATGGTCATGAACATCAATTCAAAGCATAAATCATAATACTCAATGAATCTACGTCAATTCAATATAGATTTATCAATTTAATACCAATTAGATATCAATTGAATACAATCCTTACATCATTAGTAAGCCCATAGAAATCTAAAGTAGAATCTATAAGCATTAAGTTCATATCAATTCAATAAGCTTAATGGTCAATAGATCTAAGAATATACAATACTCAATTGATGAAATTCAAACAGACTATAAACCATACATACATAATCTATACATGAATAAGTCCATAACGATCTACACATGAATTCATTAATCTCAAAGCATAATCAATTCACCCATATTTTAGTGAAATTATGAGATTTGAGAAGGTCAAGGGTTCACGGAGAATTTTTTTGGAAAGCATCAATTATACATCAATAACATCATATCTTAATCTTTGAAAACCTTTCATGCAAGAACCCAAGACATAGAGTAGAAATTGGACTTTTTCATCTTTTTGAAATCTTCGAAAATCATCTTTGAAATTGACTCTAAGGTGATTGCAAACCTTACATGAAGAACTCACATACCTTATTTGAAGAACCCAATTCTAATTGAAGAAGAAACTCCATTGAAGACCCATCTTGAAGCTTCATCTTTACTTTGAACTCTTATGGAGATTTTTGGGAAAACTTTAGGAGGGAAGGGGTTTTGATTTAGATGATAGGGTTTAAATGAGAGTTTAATGACTTATACACTCTTAAAATACCCCTACACACCTAAAACAACCGTCCCCACGTTTTATAAGACTTGGGGTGAATTTCCCAAAACCCCCTAGTTATTAACAGAAAACTGCCAGATTTCAGCACCATCGACGGTCTGTGGTCTCACCCACGCCCTATCTATGAGGTCTCGTTGGTTGCTCCTGCAACTCTTCAACCTGCGGGCAACTTGGCTACATCGACACTCCCACCATCGACGGTCCGTCTGGAAGAGCACACCCCGTCGATGGGGTCTCATGGTTTGCTTCAGCAGCTCCTCAACATGCAGGCAACTGAGCTCCATCGACGAGACACATCGACAGGCCGTAGCCTAGTCGACTGGCCGTCGTTTGGGTCGTCGATTTCCACTGCCTGGCAGTGATGAGTTCCAAGTTGGGGTCCTCCTCTAGTGCTCCTTGCGGGTCCTACGTGGAGTCGTACCCAGACGTTTCCAACCCAAACATGTATGTATACTAGTTTAGGACCTAACATATGAGTTTCATCCAAAACGAACACGTAAAACTCGACGAAACATGCTTAGACACACAAGGTCATTTCAAGGCACATCTTTCGAATGTCATGGACGTTTGACCTCCAAACTTCACGAAACTTGACACACTGCCTATATACACCATATAAACTCATTGAAGGGACATATAAGCTCATGCATCACACATAAACACATAGAACCATACATAACCACATATGAGGCATTTAGTGAACTTAGTCGTTGAACGTCCTGGTCGTCCCTTGACGTTTGACTTCCAATGCACCTAAACACTTAGATACTGCCTCTAGACCACATTATATACCAATTTAGGACCTTATACCATCATGACAACCACGTTAGGCTCTAGCTTCACCTAGGTCATTTTTGGGATCTTACACCCTAGACTTAGGCACATCATATTCAACAAGGTACAATACATACATTTAACCTTAGACCTAAGACCAGCATACTTCATAGACCTCATATAAGACTCATTCATTTATCAAATAATAGCCATAACCCGTTTAGTATTCATGCACATCTCAAGACAAGATGCAAGTCAATAGTACCAATACCATCATAATGAACTAATAGTGAATATTACATATATAGAGAGTTCATTTTATCCATACATAATAAGACCCTACTCATAATCCTAATCTAAGACTACTATTGTAATGTACATCTGAAGCCCCATAACCTCACACATACTAAGTAAATAAATCACGGAGATCCAAAGCATTTCCACTTACTTCATACATTAACATAACAAGTATAGTCAATAACATGAATAATAAGTAAGACCTCATCATGTAGACAATTAGACCAATACTATGAATATCATTACGACATGTATATTAACACCATGATGTCATGCATAAGATATACATATACATATACATATAAATATACATATAGAACTGTCCCTGGAATTCCCTTCAAGAGTTACTTATGCAACGTATAGGTAAAGTCTCATTCCATCACCTATGCTAAGCAACATCCCTAAGGTAGTCATAGTTAGGGTTCAATCATCTTACTTCCAATGTTAATCTTACATTCGGGAAACTTCTCCTTTACCGACATTAGACCATGTGAGCTAAACATGTAATTCGATGTCATCCCCTCACACCAAAAGGAGGGCATCGTACTTGCCAAGGTAGGACATCAACATCATCATATCATCTAGGTGGATCCACTTGTTAGGTTCCTATAGTTAAGGAACTAAGATTTTGTTACTAGTAACCCTCTTCATGTTAATAAACATTGGAATTTCCACCTCATAATAATGTTTGGTGAACACCTCATTTGGTGAACCTACTTTAATTTTGGTAAGGGACACCTCATTTGGTGAACATACCTTCCTTTTAGGAAGGGACACCTCATTTGGTGAACCTACTTTCATTGTCAAGTTAAATTGGTGCTAAGCTAACTTTTCGTTTTTCAAAAGCCTTTCAGTCTTTATTAACATTAACGTATAAGATAGGAATTAGGATATTAACTCCTTATATGACATGTACATAGCTTCTAGGTTATATGATGATAATGTCCTTTCATCAACCTACATCATGTGAGCATATCCTTTCACATAATCATAACATAGTCTAGTATAGAGTACAATTAAGAAAACCATCCAAGAGACTCTCATTTACTAGATTATCTTTAACATGTTTCATTCATACATTCATGTGTGTATGTGTACATACATGAGGAAGACTTTCACATAAACACATCTAGAAAATACATGATCATACTTTATTAGTCATATACTTTACATGATAATAATAGATATGGGTGCATATCAGAATCATTCTTTCAATTGACACCATGAACATATCATTCTTATAGTTATGCATGAGAGAGTTGTGTGTATATATTGTTCATCATGATCACCAAAGAGAAACAACATTGATATGGAGTAAACCACCCTTAAAGGATCACAACACTTATACAGTATCCCAACAGTCATGAACAACTCACATATAGAGTATTGGGGACTATTGACCACACACCCACATTGCATCATAGGAGACAAGAACATATTAAACATTTGAATAGAAGACTCCTAACATGCATAAGATCACACATTTCACATCATCATTCACATCATCAGTATGTAGACCATACCCTACCCTAACATCATCATTGACATTATCAATATGCCTAAGTCATGATACTAGGATTGAAGACTACACACATAACCATAATAATAATGATAATAATTGTATCAATCCACTTTACATATATTTCCTTCTATGACATGATAACAACATGTGTATGTAGACATTGATGTAAATATCACCACCATAAGTTGATCAAACCATACAATGTCAATCCCAATCGTATAGACTAGAATTTAGGTAAACTTACCGATTCTTCAAGTTATGATCATTCTATACAAATTCTCGACAATTCATAATCAATTAATATATATATCAATAGGATTAAGCAATACATTACAATCTATTCACAATTCAATCAATATCTAATTAAGATAACAAGACCCACATTATAAGCTAAATTGAGAGATTAAGGAGATCATGGGTTCTCCAAGGAATTACATTGAAATTCATCTCAAAAACAATTATTAATCATAAATCCATCTTTAAAATGACTTTGAAAACCATTTCACAATGAACCCATTTTTAGATTGAAAGTTAGGAATTTTGATCTTAGAATCACATTGAAAATTCTTTGATAGAACTCCTTAAATGAAAGATGTCTTAGGGCTTGTATAAGACCTCTGAGAGGTAAAGTACTCCGTGTTACTTCTAAATGGTGCTCCCCGTTCGTGACAAATATTATTATAAGGGATTGTATGAGACCCCTCGGGGTCAAGTACGTTATGTAACGACTAGGGGGTATCTCAGATCGTGACATCTTCTTTAACTGTCTCCTATATGAACCTTATGATATTCTAGAATGTTGTTTTTTCTCTATTAACAACATTTAATATTTTGTATCCTTGATTACTAGTCGTAAGTTTCTGACTGATCTCCATACACTACAATCATAAGGGTTAATAATCGCCTCTGTCATCCACTTATCCTTCATGCCATATTTTGTTGTTGTTACTTCCTTTAAGAAATATATTTCTTTGATACAAATTTTCACAACCTTTTAATCATCAAGCTCTTATTCTATGTACTCAAATCTCTGATGTTGAGTCCATCCCCTCTGTTGCTAACGAGCAGCTACTCCCATTTGACCAAACAAAACGTCTTCTTATCTTCACTCATTTCCATATAAAATTTCTCATATTTGCATGTAACATCTTTTTTACTGTGTGTAGTATAACGACTATATATATCATTTATTATAGCAAGTCATCCAAGATACTCTTAACTAGAGTTATTCAAGCACTTGAGAATAAATATTAACACTTCTAGTTCACAAGTTTTCTTCCACATTTTTTATTACACCATTCCATATTCCACTAGATTGCTCTTAGCCCCACATGTATTCCCAAGTAGGTTGTTGGTAGTTCACCTACTTTCCCTCCTATCTTGTGAGATAAGTCCTCAACCGTTCGTATTATGTTTACTGAATATACGAAACTCTTGTTCCCACTTATGCGAAAAACTGCCACAACCTCAAAAATATTTAAAATAACTGTTAAAATAATCATTTTCTCCTTTACATCTTCACATAATACTAGAATGTCATCTTCTTACTAGATGAGTGATATCTAGGTTGTTTATTTTATTCTCCCCAACTTGGTAAACTCTAATCCAACCATTTTCTCTTGCAGTCTGGAGTAGATTTCTCAACCCCTGCATAGCAGAGATAAAAGGAAAAAAGATATAGGGGTCCCCTTGTCTCATACCCTTATTTGATGGGAAAAAACTACATGGGTGTTTGTTGATTATAATAGAGAACTTCAATGAGCTTATGTACTGTGTGATGCACTCTAACCATGTTGGACCAAATCACATCCTTTGCATCATCTTCATCAAAAATATTTAATTCAGGTGATCATATGCCTTGTGGATATCAAACTTGCATAGGATTCCTGGTTGGTTATACATTTTCTTGGAATCAACACATTCATAGGCTATCAACACTACATCCATGGACGTTTTTGCACGTTCACAAGCTTGATAAAAGTCATTTTTTGCACGTTCACAATCTTATGCATCACGTTCTTTAATCTTATCGTAAAAAGTTTTGCAATTATTTTGTATACTCCCCCACCCCCCCACCCCACCCAAAAAAAAATTAAAAATTAGTGGTCTGAAGTCATTTAGTTTTTATTACCATATCTTCTTCATTATCAAAGTAACAAAAAGTAGCATTTATACTCTTCTCTAACACTCCTTTCACATAGAAATTTTGAAATGTTGCAACCATTTCTATTTTGAGGATATCCCAACGCTAAATAAATAAATCCATAAAGAAGTTATTCGAGGCAGGGGGCTCGTCCCCATCATATGCTTTGATGCTTTCTAGAATTTCTTGAGCTTCAAATGGGGTCATCAGTTGGTTGTTGTAATTTTTATGAATCAAAAGGACACTTCCTCATTTCAAACTCTTGCCTCCAATCATCATTTTCATAATACAGATTTCCACAGTATTCAATGATCTCTATTTGTATTCAACATGTTCATTTACTAAATCTTACCTCACTTTAATTTTGTCAATAATGTTGACTATTATGTGTGAATTTTCTATCTTATGAAAGAAACATGTATTCTTGTCTCCATGTTTAAGACTAACTACCCTTGATATCTGTCTCCAAGTTGTCTATTCATTTCACACTATTTGTTCCAACTAATAAAGATCTAATCTGGAAACTATCACCCCTTCCTCCAAAATTCCATGATCATGTATTATCTCGAGTTATATTAATTTGTTGAGCACAAGTTGCCTTTGCTGTTTCAAATATCCTTGACTGGTCTTGCTCCACTCTTTTTACTTTCGTTTCAATGCCCTCAATTTTTCTACCAGTACAAATTTTGGTATTCCGTGGAAATAAAAAGACCCCACCAGCATTTTACTTTATCATTAAAGCCCTCTCTATTCTACCACAACTTTTTGAACTTGAAATATGATTTGGTTGACCCCTATTATCCACGTTGTTGCATCTATAGGGAATGATATACAACTATTCCCTTTAGAATAGAATGTTTGAAAGTCCTGAATATTGTGTCCCAATTGTCAAAGAGCATTAACTTTTCTAGTCTTCATAATGAAAAAATGTTTGTCACCTTTACTCTATGCGAACTCTCCCCTTGTCACATCCCAGACCATCCTGATTGGACCACACACAAACCCTCTGGTGGGAGAACCATTGAATAACCCAAACTAATAAATTTTATGCAAATTAATGCATTTAATGATACGGAAGCATGTTTAAATAACAATAAAAATACGGAGTTCCCATAAACTCCAAAGGTTTTAACAAATACTAATCAAACTTATGTTGAAGAACAACCCCTAGAACCTAAAAGTCATTGTACTAAAACTATAAAAATGACAAGTTTATGAACAAGACAACCCCGAAACTAAACAACACCTTAAACAGAAGTCTTAGTCCAAAAGGATTGGACTTAAATAAGAAAGATCCATGGAATCCCAGAAGAACTAGCTCACCTTGAATCTAATCATACTCAATAGTCACCTAGGTGATGTCTATGAATAGCCATTTGAAGATGTCATGTACTCAACAAAGAAAGAGCAAGTGCAATATAAATTTACAACCACAATGTACTGGTAAGATCACACGACTATTCCATTAGGTACAACATACATAAGTCATCACAACATAATAACAACATCATACACAAAACATATGCAATATCAACAAAATTTACGAACAACAAAGAACTTCAGAATTTTAATATATCATAGCTATATTAAGTAGTTGGTCCTCTGATGGAAACCAAATCCATACAGTTAGCATAACCGAATGTGGTACTGGATAAAATGTTTATGCTGGAACATGGAAACCAATACCAATTATTTATGCCACAACGTGGCAACTGAACCTAATTAGTTATGCTGAAACATGACAACCAATCCATTCAACACACCAAAATCACAATCACAAGTATATGCAGGACATCATACATTCAAGAAGCTATTATTGGCAAATAGTTATAAATCTATCTCATTTACAAAAAGTTTGATCAATAATGAAACATTATCATACTACATGTATCATAATGAAGCAAAAAGAAGCATACATCACATAATCATAAAATCACACTCATCACCTATCTCAAATCCAAGCATGAATCACCTAAGGCACTTGTATCTTCTCTTTTCGGGTTCTATCCGTTTGTTTTAGGTCTACAAAAAATAATTTATACACAAGGATCAACAATCAAAGGTATAATTATATGGATTATAATGACCTTAATATCCCTAGAACAAGCCCATGATCCCCATACACAGATTATGGCTTTTTCCACCATAATTCCCAAATCAAAACCCTCCCCCATTGATAATTACCTAGAAAACTAAGTTCTACAGATCGATACATGGATTTGGGGAATAAAAACCTTACCATTAGCATCAATAATGGTGAAAACCATCAAGAACATACATGGGGTCGTTCCTCACCTCTCAAAGTAAAAACGTGTAGAATAAAACATTTTGAGGTTTTATTTCCGACTTAAGTTGCGTCTGTACGGCTATGGCGGTCCTAACCTACCACAGGGGCTTAAACATAATCATTGATAAAGAATTTCAATCCCCCATTTCATAACACACCATAATCTCATTACACTTCGGAAATGCCCGTTCATGCTAAGATAAGTTTTAGGAAATCTACTCACCCGAATTCAATTAAGTAAATTCATACGATTACTTAATGTCTTATCTATCCGCTCATGTAATAAAATTTATTAATAGATCCTCCTTTGTTTCAAGATTTCCCTAGACTTCACTAACTCCAATTTTTTCCAAATCGGGACTAGGCTAGGAAATTTCAAGTTACTACAAAAAAGTTTTCTAACCCCCATTCTTTCACCATTAGTGTTTCCCTAACGATGGAAATCAGGTTATTACAATAGATACTAATTTACCCATCATTCATCCCCGAGTTGTCAACTAAGAGACTAGCTAAAGTAAGGGTAGAGTGGTATCTAAAACATCAAATTACTGGGAATACTTTTCATGCAAATCCTTAGCTTCTGAACATCATGATCGTTAATTTAATCTCATTCTTCCTCATACTTAATGTTTTATTTAACACCACTAAGTCTCACTTTATTATGTTATCCTCATACCAATCAAACCAATTGAATACCTATATATACTCCCATACAGTATCCTAATGAAGTCATCACAATAGTCGAGTGATAATTATTGTTGTATGTACAATTATCTAGCTAAAAATCTATTCCATAACCACCAAAGTTGATCGTACACATGTATGCACCATGTTACTTATCAGTGACATCATCAAAGACAACTTCCAATGCAAGTGTTGATGTTGTACCATAGGAATGTAACACAACAAAGGGTTAGGGTCGTTTCCACAAGGAGTGGTGGTGAAAATCAATAGAAAAGTAAAATCACATTCTAATTAGTCGTAGCTAAAGACATTATCGAGTAAAATTAACGAAATTAACAAAATAGTCTAAATCAAGAGAGGGGGAATTTTTAGGATGTGATTGGGAGTACGGGTTAAGCTAAATTGTTGGGTACATGCTTTTGACAGGAGATTTATAAAATAATTGTGACTAGTCTAAGATTTAAGGGAGATAATCTCTCTCAAGCAACTTACCCGGTTTTAAATGGGTTCCTCTCAAACAATCACTTTTCGCATGAAGACCAGCCTACACCTTAACCCACTCATTCTGTCGAGCTGAGTGTGTGGAAATGAGACTAGGGCTCACTCTCTCGAGCTGAGCCTCATGTTGACCCACTCCCACCATCCATCAATTTAGTAGTCTTAGTTTCACGACTTCTCTCTTGAGCAAGACGAAAACACATAAATAAACTTGTATTTTCAACTACAAATTCATTAGATTAATCCACAACCATGACACAAAATCACAATTAAACTACAATTTGTCTATCATCTACTAAGAACTAACAACACTCTTAACGCACATTCGTTAAATCACACCCCAATAATTGGGGGTTTTAGCCACATATCAAGAGATAGAAACCCTTTTATGTCTTGTCACAGGCCAAGAATGAAGAGAACAAGAGACCCAAGACCAAATCCTTGGATATGAAACTCTTTTTATCTTCAAGTTCTTCTCCAAAAACCCTATCAAACTTAGAGCTCAAAAACTGATATAATCTATAATGTAATTAAGTTTGGAAATATTTGATACTAAGCTATAACACTCCACAAGTATTTATAGTTTTCACAGATATGTGTTGCAGAAGATAATTCGGCATAGTAAGTCGAAATTGTCGTACAATTCGGTGATTCGCCCTCTGGTAGTGTCATCATCGTCTTGCGCTTAATACAAGAGTTCTTTATCAATGGATTATTATGTATTGCTTCATGGAACTTCTAGACTATTCTTAGACTACTTATTTTCTCCGTCAATTCGATCCTTTCCTTAAGGGCTCAGCACACTAGAACAAATGGCGATAATCAGACCTATTAGCGAGTTGCCAAGTTGAGTTGGCGGTCATCAAGCCTTCATTATTTTGTTCTTTTCATCCTTTTTGCTTGTTTTTACTAGGTAGTGTCCATGCCTTGCTTCATACTCAAAATACCTAAATGTCATGGTTATTTGTTTGTAATTGAGACAAAACAAGCATTTAAGGACACTATTGCTATCAAAATATAGCCCAAAATGAGTCCAACATATAGACTCATCATTTGCCAAGGACTTGACACAAACATAGGGATGAATCTTTTCTCACATAACCATGAGAAAGTCTTTAAAAAAAACTCGCCACAATTAGAGGTGAACCTGAACCAACAAAGTACAATCATACTACCCCAAACAATCATAATTCTTATGAACATCTTCAACTCAACAGTCCAATTTCCCATGAGTTTAAGTTATTAAAGTTTGGTCTCTAGAAATTAGATACTCATGGAGAGATATATCAAAGCACACAAACTCTCCAACAACACTGTTGAAATGCTAGATTTAGTAATTATAAATTGCCTCTTAAGAACATTAAAATTGGATCTAATGATCCCCAAATTCAACCACACATAATCAATACATGACTGCGAAGAAAAGATAAAATATTAGATTGCTGGACAACCATAAATACGCTTGGTAGATACTATATAAATTCTCATTAGTAAGGTGGTATATGTAGAAACTCTAAATTACTTTAACAACTCCATGAAAACACTTGTTATGTCATACGAAATAATCAAATCTTCCCAATCCTCCAGTCAACCAAGAGAACATCGCAGGGTTGGTACCTTTGATCTACCACTAGGGATCCACCCACAAAAGTGTAAAAACACAAGAGCATAAATAGTGAATCGTACTCACAATACTAACAACCATCATAAGCACTCTGACCATTTAATGTATTACCAACCTACACTTTTTAAATGAAAATTCTTATAGGTACTTAACAATCAATAATATTAAATATTACAACTTTACCAAGTTGTAAGTCCTTTCAAAGGTTCAATACCTAATACAATTGATCATTTCTCACAAACCAATTTCATACCTTGACAAAATATATTACCACGAATGTATAGATACAATGAAAAGTCTGAATTCTTAATTCAACCGTATAACAAAATTACCTTATCTATCAATATTAGCTTATACCTTAAATATTCTTATGAAGTCACGGGTCTTTACTTATCATTGATCGCATCTCCATCGATATTACAATATCCTTAAAAGTTTCATCGTACTCATTACTAAACTCAACAAAAAAACTAAAGCACTTATCATCCCACTGAAGCCAATTTTTTACATTCCTTTCTCAAGTCCTTTCCAATAGTTTATAACCAATCTGAAGGACTTGTAACAATATTATAATAGCCATAGAAACGAATGAAATCACACGTCTGTAAACCCAATTATCTACCACTCTGAAGATATGTCTTAAGACTTTGCAATCAAATTAAATATTCTTGCTCTCGCCTCTATATAAAGGTTGTACTGCATCTCACTATTGTTCTTCACTAAAACTCTAGCTCTTTAATTTCTATTTGAATAGTGTCCCACCATCTCTTAAAACATTCCATACAACCATGTTACTCACCAAATATTAGAAACCACAAACTTAGACACTTGCAAGTCCTAATTAATATACAAAAAATTTCTTAAATTTTTTTATTATATAGTTGCATCCCATCACTATCCATCAAGAACTCTTACTACAATTACGCTCAATAAGCCATGACTATCGCTTTGTAGTCAAACTTTTAATAACTACGACGCCGCACTCTATCACATCCCGAGACCACCCCTGAGTCGTAATCAAGGTGTACTTGACCCCGAAGGTGTCCCATAAAATCTTCTTAGCATTCATTTCATTCGATATAGAAATAGTGCGAAATTAAAAAATCATTTAAGTCTAAAATATCAAAACATTATTCAAGATAAAACTTTAAATACAACAGAAGTCTAAGTCTTACATGACAATCCTAGACCCAATCTTAAACATTATAGGGACATAATCCTTTACAATCCAAAACCAACTACTAAACATCTTTTACTAGAAATGAGGAAAAAACATAAAATCTTGTCCTCGAAATCATTAGGACATACCAAGTCTTGGAGGAAAGCAATCCAAGCACTTCAACTAGCTATGTGGGACCACTTGCCGGAATCTACACTTGTTGTAAAAACATGAACAATATAGGTTGGTACACATAAATGTACTAAGTATGATGACCATGTAAAAACATGCTTTAAAAGGTGACATTTTTGTTGGAAACCATGCATTCATGTTGTGATACCCCGTATCCAAAAAAGTACAAAAAATACAATTTTTTATAAGTTGCAGGTGCTAGCAATGGAGCCATGTACGGACCGTTAGTCAACTTACGGTTCCTCAGTCGACTCCGTCGATGGGCCAAGTGACTCTCACTTCTAAGTCAAGAATGACGGTCGACTAGTATAGACCGTCGGTCGACTTACGGTCCGTCAGTTGACTCCATCGATTGATCAGCTTACTCCTAGTTCTGAGTCATAAACGACAATCGACCAGTACAGACAGTCATTTGACTTACGGTCCGTTAGTCAACTCCGTCGATAGATCAGCTTACTCCTAGTTCTCAATCGCAAACGATGGTCGATCAGTACGGACCGCCAGTCTTCTTAGGGTCCGTAAGTCCACTGCATTGATTTGCCAGCTGACTTTCAACTCTAAGTCACTAACGACGGTCGACCAGTACGGACCGTTAGTCGACTCTATCAGTGACTCTGACAACTTTTAAGTCAGGGGTCTTTTGGTCTTTTTTGATCTTGTTTAACCCATAAGATACGTCATTTGGACCCAAAATCATGAGATTTTAGTCAAGTTAATCCTAGAAACATAACTATAACTTACCAATGTCAAATCCTTAAAACAAACTTAGAAAATTAAAAGCAAGAGAAGAGAAAAAGGGCAAATATTTGAGTTACTTCGGATGTTCATGCCTCTGTAATTAAATGCATAATTATCAGATTAATTGTTAAATTCTTAGTTTGCATGTTCAGTATTGAGCTATCCAGTATTTACAAAAATTCAATCATATTGTGTTAACTACTTAATTAATTTGGAGTAGCATAATCCAAGTTTTACTAGGGTTCAACGTGCCCAAATAGTCCCAAAACTTCTAGCAAAGTAGGTTTAAAGTCCCCTCTGTGGGCATCAATTTAGTGATCGCGCTAGCATTCCTTTATACCTCTGGCAGGGTATATTGGGTCCTCTCGATGGGGCGTATACATCAGACTCCACATTTAGCTCATGTGGTTTTATTATCGATTGTAAGTAGCTCCCACAATTTAGTAAGACTTTATTACATTGACCATATTTACAGTTCAGTTAGTTTTCAGTCTCAGCATGTTATAAATTTGGTTATTGCATCCACTTAGCTCAGAATTCAGTAAATCATGTTCAGAATATTATACCTGCTTTTTTTCTTGTTCAGTTATGTTTAAGTTCAACTATACTCTATCCGGCATGCTCAGTACCTTTCAAGTACTAACGCATACGTGCGCTACATCTTATTGTTATGTAGGTTCAGGTTGTCAGCATCCAGATCACTCTTAGATCGATTCCTAATCTCTAGTTTAGCTGAATCAGTGGTGAGTCCTCCTTCTCTGAGGACAAGAGTCATTGAATTTCAGTTTTTGCTAGACTTAGCAGGGTCCTGTCCCAGCATTTCTAATCAGTTAGTGGCTATTTTCAGGCATAGCTAGTTTCAGCTTATTATTGAGTTAATAAGTTCTTTGTAATAAACTCATCACTTCTCATGTATCTGAGTTTTAGTATATGGGTATTCCCTATATTTTAATTTTAAAATATGATTTAGCTTCCGCATCCGTTTATTATCTTTAGTATACCTATTATCATGCCAACAGGGTTAGCTTAGGATCACTTCTGGTCCTAGGTATCTTGTCCGCGTCTTGGGAGTAACTCGGGGCGTGACAAACTTTGTATGAGAGCCCTAGGTTTAAGTGTCCTAGGATGTCTGAAAAGCTGCACTAAGTAGAGTCCTTTTCATGGTTGTGATGTCTCCACATCTAAATAGAGGGAGGCTATGAAGTGTTCTACGAAAACAAAAAACTTCACTTTCTTGTTACTGTAAGGTATGATCTTATTCCATTTTATCTCGACGTTCTATGTTTCAGATCATACCTCCACATAGAGGTAACGCGAGGAATGCGAATGCCAGGAATGCAAATGTAGCTCCTCCAGTCCCACATTAGGAAGTCTCCAATTCTTCATTCAGGAATGTTATTTTGATGTTAGGTCAGAGTGTCCCCAACCAAAAAAATCAGCGGGTTCAAGCTCATGTGAATGGAAATGATGGATCAACAACAGCCAGGGTTCGTGACTTTGTTAGGATGAATCCGCCTGAGTTCTTAAGATCGTAGACTAGTGAGGATCCTAAGAATTTATCGAATAAGATCAAGAAGATATTTGGGGTGATGCAAGTCATTGGGAATGATCAGGTTGAGTTAGCATCATACTAGCTGAAAGATGTTGTTCATATCTAGTACACTCAGTAGATGGATAATAGGGGTACGACGCAACTCCTATTACATGGGATTGCTTTAGTGAGACCTTTCTGGATAGGTTTTTCCCAATAGAGTTGAGAGAAGCAAAAGCCCATGAATTTATGAACTTAAGGCAGGGTAACATGACAGTCCAATTATATGGGCTTATGTTTAACCAACTCTCTAAGTATGTTCCTCACATGGTTGCTGATTCCAAACCTCAGATGAATAATTTATTGTCTAGAGTGTAAGATTTGGTGAAAACAGAGTGCATAAACGCTATGTTACTGGGAGATATGAACATCTCTAGTCATATGACTCATACTCAGCAGGTTGAGGGTGATAAGCTTAGACAAAAGGCCAAGGAGAATAAGAAGGCTAGGACTGGGAACTATGACTACTCTCAGCAGAAATCGGGTGGTGAAAATCATTCACAGAGTCATTAGAAAATTTCAAACCCAGCCCCTTCATCAGCTAGTGTTCCATCCTCCAAGTACAAGTACGATCAAAAGGTTAGGGCACCGGGCTCTATATCTTAGGGAAGTGTTTCAGGCACCAAGACTCACCCTACTTTCCTTAAGTGTAGTAAGAACCATCCAGACGAGTTTCTCACAATAAATGAAGGATGCTTTGGGTGCGGTCAGTCTGGTCATAAGTTGAGAGATTGTCCTTCTAGATAGGGAAAAGGAGGCAGTAATGGTAGAGCCCAGTCTACATCTTCAGCAGCCCCAGCTGGTCGCCCGACTCAGCACGGTAACTCATTTGGTACATTTGGCTGTCAGCGCCACAACAAGTTGTATGCTCCTCAGGCTCGCCAGGATGAGGAATGTTCTTCTGATGTAGTCACTGGTACATTACGAGTCTTTGACCTTGATGTTTATGCATTGTTAGATTCAGGGGCTAGTTTTTCTTTTGTATCTCTTTACATAGAGATCCAATTCAGTGTTATTCCAGAAATTCTATCAAAATGTTTCTCAGTCTCTACTCCAGTCAGTGACCCAGTTATAGCTAGACTGGTGTACAGAAATTGTCTTGTCATAGTATCTCAAAACGTCACCTCAGCAGATCTTGTAGAGTTAGAAATAATAGACTTCGATCTCATTCTAGGCATGCATTAGTTACATTCATGTTATGCCTTAGTCAATTGTAAAACTAGGATTGTTCATTTTTAGTTTCCAAATGAACCAATCGTAGAATGGAAAGGTAGTAGCTTAGAGCCTATGGGTCGATTCATTTCTTACCTTAAGGCAGAAAAATTATCTCTAAGGGTTATCTCTATCATATAGTTTGGGTTAAGGATTCTAGCTCTAAAACCCCATCTCTTGAGTATGTTCCAATAGTCAGTGAGTTTCCAGAAGTGTTCCTAAAAGATCTTCCCGGAGTTCCTCCCGAAAGGGAAATTGACTTTGGAATTGATCTCATTCAAGATACCCAACCTATTTTTATTCCTCTTTACAAAATTGCTCCAGCAGAGCATAAAAAATTGAAAGATTAGTTGAAACAACTTCTAGATAAGGGTTTCATCAGACATAATATTTCTCCATGGGGTGCACCAGTGTTGTTCGTAAAGAAGAAAGATAGTTCTCTCAGAATGTGCATTGACTATAGACAGTTGAACAAGGTGACAATCAAGAATAAGTATCACATCCCTAGGATTGATGACTTGTTTGACCAACTTCAGGGTGCTATCCATTTCTCAAAGATATAACTTAGATCAGGTTATCATCAACTTAGATTCAGAGATAGTGAAATCCAGAAAACAACCTTTAGAAATCGGTATGGTCATTGTGAATTTGTAGTTATGTCATTTGGACTAACAATTCTCCTGCATCTTTCATGGATTTGATGAATAGAGTGTTCAAACATTACTTGGACTTGATCATTATCGCCTTTATTGATGATATCCTCATTTACTCTAGGAATGAGGAAGAACATGTGATTCATTTGAGAGTTGTTCTGCAGACTCTCAAAGATCGCCAGTTATTTGCTAAATTTAGAAAATGTGAGTTCTGGTTGCAATCCGGAGTTGATGCAGAGGGTTCAGATGGTTATGTGATATATTCTAATGCATCCAGAGTTTGCCTAGGTTGTGTGTTGATGCAGCGATGTAAGGTGATAGCTTATGCTTCTAGACAACTTAAGGTGCATGAGAATAACTATGCAACTCATGACCTCGAGCTTACTGGAGTGGTGTTTGAACTTAAGATCTTGAGACACTACTTGTATGGTGTTCATGTAGATGTGTTCACTGACCATAAAAGCCTTCATTATGTGTTCACCCAAAAATATTTGAATCTTCGCTATAGGAGACGGCTTGAGTTCCTTAAGGATTATGATATGAGTGTGCATTACCATCCTGATTAAGGCTAATGTAGTAGCAGATGCTCTTAGCAGATTATCTGTGGGTAGTGTATCCCATGTTGAGGAATAAAGGAAGGATCTTGTGAAGGAAGTTGTAACATCCGGGGAGCACCCCCTAGACGTAACCGGCGTCGTTGTCCTTGAAGAGGAATAAGACTAGCCTCATAGCATTCATCATTTCATTCATATGTTAAAAATGCGGAAAATTTAAAACTTTTTGATTACTTCTACATAGAGATTTACTTAGACCTCTTGCTTACACATAATATTTAATTATGGTGTATACATAGACCCTTCATATAAGAAGATTACATAGTCTTCTACTTTTATTTCACATACATAGTATAGGAAAATAAACTCATATGAAGTGTATAATATGTCTCATATCAAACCGTCTAGAACGAATTCGACAATTGGTATTAACCCATATTCATTATGAAAAAGAGCCTCAAATAAGTTATACAACAATCGTCTTGATTTAAAAAGGAAAGAACTAAGATTCTTATACTAGAACAAAATGAATAGATTGATAATGGCATTGTCCTCGAAAAGTGAGGACCTACCGTACTCTTGGGGAATATCCAAGTAGTCTTCAAAGGCAATATATAAGCTCAACGGCAGGATCTTACATTTGTAGTAAACATACGAGATGGTTTAGTACACACTTGTACTAAGTATGAATATATGCATATAAAACAATTGAAATCATGCTAAAGAGGACATTTCATTAAAGAATTTTATTTTACATTTGGAAAGCCTTATGCACATTCAAGAAAAACCCATATACGCCAATACACATAACTCTTAAGTCAAGACTATATACAACACAATTGAGAACATAATCAAGACAACTCAATCATCAAATTATAACATCAACAAGCATAGATAAGAGTTCATCACATTATAACAAAGCGAGACCATTACTCATGACCCTCCTTAAGTACACTTGTGAAATAACCAAGCAAAGCCCGATAACCTTACTCAATCAAGTAAACCTAACTAGAACCATAACCAATGTCCAACTTCACATATCATATCATTAAGAGTTTATAACATCATACTTTTGCAATATTGACCAAACATAAATTCAAAAGTGAATTCAATATCATAAGGTGCCATCAACATGTAAGATCATCATATACATATCATTTACATTTATAAGCATATACATACATAAGAACATCCTCCTAAGAATCCCTTCAAGGCTAGCTAGTGCAATGTGAAGGTAGAGTCACATACCTCTACCGAGACATGGCTATACCCTTTAGATCATCCTAGTTAGAGTTCATGCATTACTTCATTTTACCTTTTGGGAACCTCTTGCCTTAACCGACATAGACCACATGAGCTAATGTGGAATCCGGTATCATGGAACCCTACGCCGAAAGAGGTGGACTACTTGCCAAGGTAGTACCAAAACATGAACATACCAACTACGTGGATGCACTAGTTAGTATTCCTATAGGGGCAACATAGTTCTAGAAAGAGGAGATATAGTTTGGACCCTTTTTATGCTACATGCATTGTAGTCTCCAATCTCATGTGTACATTAGTGATCCTACCTTCCCTATGTGGGAAGGGATAATTGTCACTCTAGTTCACTCGGTGCTAAGGTAGAGTCCCATTTTGAAATGTCTTTAAGCGTTCACTAACAATCATAGCTTAGTTTAAGTCATAGGGTCTATCCCTTATATAGTCATCATCACAGATCAATAAAAATTGCATGATTACTTTCCTTTCATTACAATTCATATATTTGAGTTTAGAACATTTACATAATCATTCATGATAAGGCACATTGGAAAGTTATCACCATCCTTATAAAATTTACATCTTAGCCAACACCTCAAAAACCATAGTCAAGACATTTCAATTCTAAATCATACCAACCCTGTCAATCTTAATATAAGGAATACTTCAATACAACATCAACACTTAATCACAAGTAACCATAGTTGAAGTAATGAGATGAGATCACAAGACTTACCAAGTCTCCTTCATAAGCCATCATCTATAGTTTTACCATCAACTATTCAATTCAACCCAATAATTTGTATAATACCAACATACAATAGTAATTAACATAATAGGTAGGTTAATTGCATCATCACTATTAAAATTAGCTTCAATTCATAATCTAGGGTTAGGAGAATAGCGTTCAACATGAATTCTTCATGAAATAGAACCAATCCCAACAATACATTACCCTAGATAGTCCATGAATGAATTAGAATAGATCAAACAAGTCTAACAATAATACATTCTTCAATTCCCATATATTCATAAGCAAGATCCATGATTTGGGGAATTAGGGAAAGGGACATGATCTACATGAAATTGCATCAATTAACATCAATTAACCAACAATCTACACTTAATTAGTCAATGCAATCACAATTATCATCAATTTGAAGTTTAGAAGAAAACCCATTAGAATTGGAAAACCCTTGGAATTGGGTGTTTTAGAAATCAACTTTGAGAGGACCTCTTGGGGAAAGGAAACCCAAAGTGAAGAATACATACCTTAATGAATATTAATACACGTAATTCAAGTGAAATCCTAGAGAAATTGGTCTTCTTCTTCAAGTTTTTTTCTTCCTTCAATGGAGGATGAATAGATAGAGAAACTAGAGCGAGGTGAGAGCTTTTGGGTTTTGATTTGGGGATTTGATTTGAGTGAGTAAATGTGATGGAATATCGATCTAAAATCAATATATTGACCCCCCTATTAAATACCCAAAGTACCCCTCACTTAAGTTGACCCTTTAATGAAGTCAAACTTGAATTCCAAATTTCAGATTTTCGTCGGGGAACAAGTCTGCGACGCGGAGCTGTTCCCGCATGATTTTCTAAATTAATTTTTGAGACAGTGTAGTCCTCTACCTGCCCACGACGCAGACTTGAGTTTTTCCCAAAATCCTCCAAAGTCCGAGATGCGCACTCAATCCCCCTATGTGTAATTTCTTGCTGCCTTAGGCAGGTTGCTTGGCCAAATTTAGGGTCCCTTCGGGGTCCCTTCGTAGACCCCTTGGGGGGTCAAACCTGGACGTTTTTACTCTACATACATGGTTTAACCTATTTAAAGTCATTTTACCAGTTTTAGACGTCATATAACACTCCTAAACCTTTCTGAAACCTAAGGACGTTTCACTAGTTCAATTACACTAGCTTCCAGACGTCATGGACGTTTCTTGTCGTTTTGATTCTTAAACTTCCTAAATGACTTATATATATTATATATGGTCTTAAAACAGTATCATCACCCATAGACACTAATGTTAGTCTCTACATTAAGTCTTAGACTTTCGTAGTGTTACATTATCCCCCCCCCCCTAAGGAACATTCGTCCCCGAATGTCACTAAAATCTTTTGGAAGGAAGTAATTGACTGAACACGAGCAGCCCAACCAACACAATAATTTATAACAAGAGTCACAACATCAATCATGGCATTTAGACATAGCAATTCAAAACTTCAATTGCCACACATAAGGCTCAAAATCACATTATGAGGAATTTCCTTCTCACAACAACAGGAGCTCAATATACCATATGAATCAATATGACAAAACTAAACTTACCAAAATTTTCAAACATATTAAAATTCTCAATATAGCTCGAAACAAGAAGGATTGCACATTTTCAAGTCAATATGCAGAATTTCATTGTAACTAGAATATTTTAGCAAAACATCACTAAAAATCAAAGAAACTTCAAACTTAATCATTATTTACACTATTAGCAAAAACAACTAACCTTCACTAGCAAAGAGATGAGGATAACGGGACTTTATGTCGGCCTCAGCCTCCCTTGTGGCTCCCTAAACTAGGTGGTTTCTCCATAACACTTTTATGAAGGCCACCTCTTTGTTCCTCAACCTCTTCACTTGACGATCAAGGATTTTAACCGGAACCTCCTCATAGGAGAGGTTCTGTTTCACACCAAGACCTTCATTAGGGAGAATGGACTCGGGATTACTGATACACTTCTTAAGCATAGAAACATGGAAACCCGAATGAACAGAAGATACTTCACTTGGGGGTTTCAACTCATAAGCAACCTTTCCAACCCTTTGCAAGATTTCTTAGCGACCCACATAACGAGGATGCAACTTCCCTTTCTTGCCGAATCTAACCACCGCTTTCATAGGAGAAATTTTCAAGTACACTTTATCACCTTCTTCAAATTCTAAATCTCTTCTCCTATGATTGACATAAGACTTTTGTCGACTATAGGCTGTTTGCAACTAGTTCCTTATGATATGAACTTTCTCCAAAGTCTTCTAAATCAAATCGGGACCAAGAAGCGAAAACTCACCAACCTCAAACCACCCAATAGGATACCTACACCTCCTACCATACAAAGCTTCATAAGGAGCTATAGATATGCATGAATGAAAACTATTATTATATGAGAACTCTACCAAAGGCAAGTACTCATCCTAATTTCCCTTAAAGTCAATAATACAAGCTCTAAGCATATCTTCAAGAGTTGGAATAGTTCGCTCCGCTTGACCACCTATTTGACGTGTAAGGCGGTGCTGAACTTCACTTGAGTACCCAAAGCTCTTTGAAATGATCTCCAAAACCTAGATGTAAATTGAGCACCTCTATCTGATTTGATGGACAAACAAACTCCATGAAGACTCACTATATTGTCAATATAGATTGTTATATACTCTTCCGCCAAATAAGTAGACTTAACGGGAATAAAGTGAGCGGATTTGGTCATCGTATCCACTATTACCCATATAGAGTCATACTGCTTTCCAGTTTGAGGTAACCCCAATACAAAATCCATGTTGACATCTTCCCACTTCATAGTAGGAATTTGGATTTCTTGTAGTAAATCACTCGGGTTTTGGTGCTCGGCCTTCACCTATTGACAATTGGGACATTTTGCAACAAATTTCGCCATATCCCTTTTCAGGCCATCCCACCAAAACACCTCTCTAATATCATGGTACATCTTTATAGAACCCGGATGAATAGAGTAACATGATCCACGAGCTTCCTCAAGGATCCTACTCTTCAAATCATCCACATTAGGCACACACAAGCTTCCTTGATACCTAAGAACACCATCCCCCCTTGGGAGAATGACTCATTCATCTTTCCAAGAATCGATTATTTCAATTCCATCAATAATGGATCAAGGTGTTGCTTAGACTTCAGCTCAACCACCAAAGAAGAGTTAGAGTTATGATGTACCACTACACCACCATTTGGGTAATCTTCAATTCGAACCCCTAAACGAGTCAACCTATGAACATTTTTCACTATGTTTCTCTTGGCTTCTTCAACGTGGGACACAGTTCCCATGGAAAAACGACTTAGAGCATCCCTACCACATCAGCCTTGCCAGGGTGATAGTGAACACTCATGTCATAGTCTTTCAACAACTCTAACCATCTCTTTTGTCGGAGGTTCAACTTTTTTTGTGTGAATACATATTGAAGACTTTTATGGTCCGTATACACATCAACATGAACCCCATATAGATAATGCCTCCATATTTTCAATGCAAATACCACGGCCTCTAACTCAAGGTCATGAGTCGGATAATTCTTCTCATGAACTTTGAGTTGCGTAGATGCATAGGCTATAACTTTACCATGTTGCATAAGAACACACCCTAATGGAATTCGGGATGCATCATAATATACCACAAAACCCTTAGTACCCCTCTGGTAGGGTCATTACCGGAGCGGAAGTAAGCCAATCCTTCAACATTTGGAAGCACCTTTCACATGCCTCTGACCACTCAAATTTAACATTCTTTTGGGTCAAGGTTGTCAAAGGGAAAGAAATGGATGCAAACCCGTCGACAAACCTTCAATAATAACCAGCTAGGCCTAAGAAACTTCTAATATCCGTAGGAGACAAAGGTCTAGGCCAATTTTTCACCTCTTCGGTCTTCCTTGGATCAACCTCAACTCCCTCACTAGAGATGATATGACCATGAAACGCTACAGACCTTAACCAAAACTCGCATTTGCTATACATGGTAAACAATTGATATTCCTTAAGCAATTGTAACACCACTCTCAAATGGTTCATGTGTTCACCTTCATTCTTCGAATATACCAAGATGTCGTCAATGAAGACAATGAAAAATGAAAATCTAGGTAACTTTGATACACCCTATTCATTAGGTCCATAAACTTTGCCGGATCATTAGTGAGACCAAAGGACATTACTAAGAATTCATAGTGACCATATCTTGTTCTAAATGCCGTCTTGGGAATATCTTCACCTCTCCCCCTAAGTTGGTGATATCCCGTTGTCAAGTCAATATTAGAAAAGTAACTCGCACCTTGGAGTTGATCAAATAAATCATCAATCCGAGGGAGAGGATACTTGTTCTTGATTGTGACTTTGTTGAGTTTACGGTAATCGATACGCATTGTAAGGGAATTATCCCTTTTCTTCACAAAAAATACCGGAGGACAACATGGAGAAATACTAGGCCAATAATGACCTTGTCTAGCAAATATTTTAGTTGAGCCTTCAACTCTTTCAATTCGGCTAGAGCCATCCTATAAGGATGAATTGAAATGAGATTTGTATCCGGTAGCAAGTCGATACCGAAATTAATTTCCCGTTCGGGAGAAATACCGGTAAGATCATTGTGGTACGTCAGTCGACTCCGTCAATTGATCAACTTACTCTTAGTTCTCAGTCGCAATGATAGTCGACTTGTACGGACCTTCATTCGACTTACAGTTCGTCAGTCGACCCTGTCGGTTCGCCAGCTGACTTTCAACTCTCACTAACAAACGATGGTCGAGAAGTACGGACCTTCAGTTGATTTATGGTTTGTCAGTTGACTCCGTTAGTGACTCCGAGAGCTTTTAAGTCAAGGGTCTTTTGGTCTTTTCCTACATTATTTAACCACTAAGATACGTTGTTTAAACCCAAAATCATGAGATTTTAATCAGTTTAAGACTAGAAACATAACTAAAACTTACCTAAGTCAAATCATTAATCAAAACATAGAAAATTAAAAATAAGAGAAGAGAAAATAGTCATGACCCAAGTTCTAGAACGCAACAAGGTTCCATCAGTTCCAGCCCCAAATTATAAAGATTTCTTCGTGGAATTCATCACTAGGTATGTGGGATTTCACTAGTGGGTTCCTTTCACCCGTTAGATCCCTAGTTTTCAGTCAGATTCTTGATTCATTTATCATGATTAGACCTAGGGTTTCTAGAACTTCAACAGAATATCATAAATTAGTTAGTTATTTTTTCCAAATCACATTACCATGTTATTCCTCTGATTATCTCATGAATTTCATAAACCCAACTATGTATTTCTCTAGTTTTTGAATTACACATGCTAGGTCAGATATTTTAGTTACTTCATATGTACATCCCTTTGTTATCAATGCATAATTATCAGATTAATCGTTGCATTCTCAGTTTGTACGTTCAGTTTTGAGTTATCCAATATTTACATAAATTTAGTCATAATTTGTTAATCACTTAATTCATTAGGATAGCATAATACCGAGTTAGACTAGGGTTCAACGTCCCTACATACTACCAGAACTACTAGCCAAGTAGGTTTTAAGTCCCCAATGTGGGCATCAGTTTAGTGATCACACCAGCATGTCTTTATACCTCTAACAGGGTATATTGGGTCATCTCGATGGGGTGTATACATCGGACTCCACATTTAGCTCATGTTGTTTTATTACCGGTTATTATTAGCTCCCACAGTTCAGTCACACTCTATTGCGGTGACCATATTTAGATTTCAGTTAGTATGCAGTCTTAACATGTTATAAATTTGGTTATTGAATCCAGTTAACTCAGAATTCAACATATCATGGTCAGAATATTATACTTGATTTTGTTCTTGTTCAGTTATGTTTTATTTTATTTTTACTCTATCCTGCATGGTCAATAGCTTTCAAGTACTGACACATATGTGCGCTACATCTTCTCGTTATGTAGGTTAGGTTCTCAGCATCAAGATAACGCTTAGGTCGATTCCCGATCTCCAGTTCGGCAGAATCAATGGTGAGTCCTCATTCTCCCAGGACAATAATCATAAGTTCATTTCATTCTTTTAGTCATTTAGTTTCAGTTTTTGCTATACTAAGTTGGGGCCTATCCGAAAATTTCTAGTAAGCTAGAGGCTATTTTCAAACATAGTTAGTTTGAGCTTAGTATTGAGTTAATAAATTCTTTGTATTAAACTTATAAGTTTGCATAAATCTCAGTTTTAGCATATGAGTATTCACCATCTTTTCATTTTAAATTATGATTTAGCTTCAGCATTAGTTTACTATTTTTACTATGCTCATGATCAGTCCAGCAGGGTTAGCTTGGGATCACTTGTGGTTTTAGATCCCTTGTCCGCGTCTTGGGGGTACCTCAGGGCGTGACACATGCCACTTTTGAAATATAATGAAAAAATACATAAAAGGCATCATACACAAGTACCAACATCATATAAGTCATAACAACACATTCATATAATATCACATTAAGAACCTTTACTTTACCTTTAACCTTCGCTCTGGATAACCCTTATGGTAAACCTTGTGCAATGTATGGATTATGTCCATACCACAATCCACACTAAGCAACCACATTAGAGTTTCCAATAGTGGATTTAAAATTACTTTACTATCACCTTTTTGTCATATTCATACATAGGAACATAACACTTCATAAGACAAGACAAGGGAAAATAAATCATAATATAACACAAGGAAAGCATGCTTATCACATTTAAGCATATAAGAGTGAACATTCTTATTTTACTTCATCTTAACCTCTTTCATAACGTAGTCATTTGGATTTATAGATACATACTACGAGCACCATCAAACCTTACTCGTGCAATGCATAGGTAGCATCCCATACTACTACCTATACTTTGTAGAACCTATCAAGAAACCACAATTACATCTCACATGATGGGAATAAGAAATTAACCGACATACACCATGAGATCTTGTCATGGAATACAGTGTCATAAGTCCCCACAATGCAGAGAAGTGGTCTACATGCCTAAAGAAGACCGCTTCATATATACTAATGGATCCACTAGCTAGACCTATACGGGAAGATAGTTTATGGGATAAGGTAGACAATCATTGAAACCCATGCCTACTATAGAGGAGTTTCAATCTACCAAATCCTGTCATTTCTTCTCCTACATTCCCATAGAGCAGTTCATGACATTATCACATATGAGAGGTGTCATTGTCTACCAACTCTGTTTACATTCATTAACACATAAATGGGTTCCTTGATTATACCGATTCAAGGTTTTTTTAGGAAAGCTCATTAATTCCTCTTGAAGGGGTGCCAAAGGCGTATGAGTTCAAGGCTCATCATTAACCTTCATGGAAGGGTGCCATAGGCCTACCGAATAAAATATTCATTACGATCATTATTGGAAGGGTTCTTTAAGCCTACCGATCCCAAGGTTCATTTATAAGAATGTATGGAAGGGTTCTCCTATCCTACCGAACCAAGGTTCAACAATCAACAATATAGTCATTCACACAAGAAAATAATGCATAAGCTCTACCAACTCAAGATATACTTTTTTGAAGAATCCTTCATAGTTTGTCATTAACATTCATAAGTGACAATTGGAGAAATCCTTTCAATAATATAACATATCCATTCATAACATGATTATTAGCCTCATTGAATTCTCATTCATACAACATCATGATAATACCTCCATCCACATGCATTCATTATTAAAATAGCCACTTCATAAGGCATAAATTAGGAAAATGGAGGAATCATGGGTTCTTTGAGTAATTTCACTTTAAAACACAAATTTAACGTCAATTAACCGTAAAATGCAATTATGACCCTCTTAAAACTATTTGATGAAAGAACCCATGAGATTGAATAAAACCCTTGATTTTCATAACCTTAAATCTTTTGAAAACTCTTCAAAATTGACTCTAGGGTGAAATCAAGCCCTAGTTAAAGAGTCACCATACCTTTTACTGTGATTTTCACACGAAAATTGTTGAAGAAAACTTTTAAATCCAGAAACCCTAGCTCCCCATTCTTATTTTTCCTTAAGTTGGAGAGAAAAATATTGAGAGAGAAAGACATTTCTTTTGATTCTATTTTGAAGGACTTAAAATGTAGGGATTTAGGTGTTAAAGATGTTATATAGTTGCTAGGAAAAGAATAGAATAGTGTAGGGTCAATTTTTGAAAGACTACTCAACGAACCTAACGTAAAACATAAAAACTTACCTTCCACGCGTTGTATACTGCCCTTTGACACACCTTGGATTGCCAAATGCACTAGGAGACTCGCCTAATGGCTCTTTTATCTGCCCATTTTAACAGCAAGCCCCAAAAATGGATAGTGCTTCACTATTTCGGGCATAAACTTTTAACCCGAGATCGGAATACGGAAAACTTAGTAGTGTCGGAAACAGGACTCAAAGAACTTTTATTGAATAAGTAATGTCCCACCTAATTCGTTTTGAGCTAATAGATACAATAATTTGAAGTCGACCGTACAAGTTGTAACTTAAAAATCTGCCCCTTGCCCGTCTAATCTCTCTCTTTGGAACCTTTGGCTCGCCAAGTGCACTGGGCAACTAACCAAGTGCACCCTAGGCTCACCTTTGTTCTAGTAAGCTTCCTAAAAGTGTTGGCCATTGGGTGATTGGAGGGGATAAGGGCGACACACCAAGATGTTAGGGGATCATGCACCTAGCTTGCCCCTTTTGAACCATGGGGCTTTCCAAGTGCACTAGACGACTCGCCAAATACACACTTGGTTCGCCCAATTTTTTCAGTATCTTACTAAGTGAGCAGTCACTAGGCGAGGTGGGGAGTCATTGGGCGACTCGCCCATTCCAGTGGGCGACTAAGGCTGCCCATGGTAAAAAGTCCCACCAAGAACACGATTTCTTTCACCCAATATTTCTAGTCTAGGTCCTTGCTAGCACCCTAGGCTTCTTACTTTCTCAAATAAGTCCTAAAACAGTCTAGTAATCAACATAAAGTCACAGTAACTCACACGTCACGGCTCTAGTTCATCCTATAATTTTCTGAGTCATGATATTAACCCCCACTTGGGAACATTCGCCATCGAATGACACTTTAAAAATATTATAGGAGAACGACTCCAGACTAGCAGCCCAGAAATAATGCATGCAACATAAATATAAATGCATAAGTATTGGGACACACCAACTCGACATCAAAAGTTCAAAACATAACAAGAAAGTAGGAGCTACATCTACAAACTCATTATGCAATTAAAATTCACTATCTTCATTTCATTGGAGGAACTTCCTTCTCCACATCTCATCATGCTTACTTAAACTTTATTAAGCACATCATGCATATTTCTCATAAAAGCAAAATCATGCAACATTTTCGAGGACACATTTTGAACATGTAAAACATTAAAACTCATGAAGTAATTAAGCGACTCATTATAGGTGCATATAAACATAAGGAGCACAATTATTAAAAATTCATTTTCTCGCTTAGAAAATAATTCAATTAAAACATTCATATCGCAAAGAAGTCATGGAAATCTCATTACCACTTCATGACTCCGAATCATGAAACAAGTTCAAGGAATTCCTTGTTTCAAGCTTGAATAGGAATAGAAGAGAGGGACAATAATATTGGAAACCTTCACAACATCGAACAACATACCATCCCCCACTTAAGGAAGAATTCATACGCATACAGAGGCTAACATGAACAACATTAAAAGGATCTCATCAAACACTATAAGTCATAGGAAACCATCATATATCGGTGAATTCCTCCTGATAAATATCTTAGCCAACTTTCATAATAACAAATCTTACTAGGACCTTTACAAAGCATCATCCAGGTCTCATACTTATTAAACCCACTATACCACTCATACGGTGGAAACTCATACATACCTAACTCATGAACATAAAAACCACTCACTGATCGTGCTAATTAAGCACATCATAACCCTCTTGGGATCAAGCATATACAAACTATTTAAAACATCATTTCATTCAATTCTAAGTTTAGAACAATTCATAACATAATCTTCACCTTTAAACTGTAAGATCCAGAAAATGACTTAGGTGAACTAGAGCCTAACATTGTGGTCAAGGTGATCTAAGGTCCTAACTATGTCTATTATATGGTATAGAGGCAGTTTCTAAAGTATTAGGTGCATTGGAAGTCAAACGTCAAGGAACGACCAAGACGTTCGACGACTAAGTCACCTAAGTGCCTTAGGTTCTATGTGTTTATGTGTTTATATGTGTTTATGTGTGATTCTTGATGTTGTGAAGTCCTTAAATGTGTTATTATGATGTACATAGAATGTGTCAAGTTTTGAAAAGTTTGGAGGTCAAACGTCCAAGAACGTCCATAACGTTCAAAAGATGTGCCTTGAAATGACCTTGTGTGTCTAAGTATGTTTCATTGAGTTTTACGTGTTCGTTTTAGGTGAAATTCATGTGAGAGGTCATAAACTCGTATACGGTCATGTTTGGGTTAGAAACATCCGAGAAAGTTATCCCCAAGGACCATCCAAGGGTCCTTGAAGAAGGACCCAAAGTTGGTGCCTAGGCTGCCCAAGACAGCCCAAACCACGAAAGTCAATCGACGGCCCGTGGGTCAGTCGATGCCCCATAGGTTGTCCGTCGATTCGGACTTGGCCTGGGGGAAGGAAGAAACAAGGGCAAGCCTTAGTCCCAGACCACGGACCAAGGGATGGTCCATAGGTCAAGGGACGGCCCGTAGGTGGTGCTCCGTCTGTTGACACTTAGTCTCGGGGGAGAGGAAGCCTTGGACAAGTTTCAGTTCTAGACCACTGACCAGCAGGACGGTTCGTTTGTCAAGGGATTGACCGTCGATGGTGCTGTCCCTGCCTGCAGGTGCACTGCCAATTTAAGGGGTGAACTTGTAATTTCACCCCATTTCCAAATAAGGACTTTGGCGGTTCCTAAGGGGTCTATTGGGTATTTTAAATGTGTATTTAAGTCTTTAACACTTAGAAGATTTCATTCTTCAAAATCCCAAAATCCATTAGAAATTCCCCAAGACTCCATTAAAGCTAAAACTTCAGGAAGAGCTTGGATTGGTGATTTTAGTGGATATTGTTCATCAAATTGAAGGATTAGCATTGCTAACGTATGACTTTTTATCCTTTAAACTCGTTTCATCATGGAGCCCAACTTTGAAAGATGTTTTCTAAAGTTTTCAAAAGATGAATTGACCTATTTCATGATCTACCGTGGGTTCTTGCATTAATGGATTTTAATCATTGTTTAGTGATTGAATTGTGATTATTAAGGTGATTTTAACTCAATTAACCTATGCACCAATGTAATTGATGAACCCTAGTTTTGACTAATTTATGGGTTACTTGATGTTGATCTAATGTTTATGAATTAATGTGTAGTTTCTTATGGACTTTCTAATAATGTAAGAATAGTATTCAATTGATGTCTAATTGGTCATATATTGTTGAATCTATAATGAATTGGCTTAAAATTTCATTGAGTATTATAGCTTATGTATTGAATTGATGTTCATGGTCATGGGTAAGGACTTTTGATATTGAATTGGATGATTTGGCATTGTCTTGAAGGTTTGAGGATGAAGTGGTGGTACGCTGCCCTGATTCCTTTTAATTAATGTTAATTAGATTTCAATTATGTTATGATTGGTTTGGTCCACTTATGGTGACGGTGTTATGTGAATTGATGTGGCATTGTCAGCGTTATTTTAAGTATATTGATGATCATGGCCTTGTCGGCACTACTTGAAGTAATATTGTGATTTGTGTAGTTGATCATGTGATGTATGATTATATCAAGATGTATGTTAAATAATGTGAAAGTATGTGTTCTTCTATTGATACTATTTAGGTAATCATGTTATGCTATGACTATGTGTTAAGTGTGTAGTCTTATAGGTTATATATGGTTGTTCCTAACTTGGTTATATGAGTCCATAATAGTTATGTTGATGATGATAGAGAAATGTATAGGTTGACATAATATTGATAAGGGTTATCCCTAAGTGTCTAAAGAATGATATTATATGTGCTAAAGTGAAGTATGTTGTGTATTCTTTAGGTAGACTTGTGTCCCATACTTGATGCATGAATGAGTATGAATATGTGATGTCTTGACTTAGGAACCTAAAGAGTTAGTCTTGAATGAATGAATGTTAGGTGAGACATTGAATGATGATAAGAGGGTCCTTTATGTGAAACCTTGAACCTAGTGGTAAGGTTATGAAACTTGAAGTTGAAAGTCGTAATGGTATTCTTCATGTGATGAAGATGGACTTAAGGTTGATTGGCCTGAACGGCGTCATATCAATCCTTAGGAAAGTCATGATGAGCTTCTTGTCGCCTTAGGGAGGTAGCCCTAGTGGACCTTTCTTTGGTAGGGTAAATGTAATTGGTTATGAACTTGATATGGAATCCTTTTGTATGAACCTTAGTGTGATTTAATCTATGAGAACGAAGGCTAGCACCTAGTGAGTATGGTAAGGGAAGTAGTTCTGGTTAGAGAATTAGACTAGATTACAAAGCATGCCCTTCATATTTCCTTAACCATGTGCCTACATGGGATGTGTCTAAGTTTTACCATTACCAAGTAGAACAACCTCATCGGAGTAGGATAGAACTCCGGTTTCCATGTTTTGCTACCATGATCTATGTTGGTTATTGCCTATTCTCAACATATGGTATACCTATTAGAATTAGAGAAGTTCTATGAGGCTAAAGTGGTGGTATGGGACGCTATCTAGACATTGCACAATAGGCTTTGAAGATGTTGGTAAGAGTCCCTAGGTCTTCTCCAAGACCATTACTTGAATGTCCTTTATGTGAAGAATGTGTCTTAATGAACTAATGAAACAATGACTTAATGATATAAAGTATGTAAATGAATGAGTACCTAATCTAAAGTGACTTAAGGATTCCTTAGTTAAAGTTTGAAGAGGGCATAAAGGATGATCTCTTCATGTCTTATCTATGGATGTCTTGAGAATGACTCTAGTTAGGGAAGTTGGTTGTCATGTTTGACATGATCTAAACTTAGGATGTCTTAAGGATTATTTAGGTAGACTTGAAGAGGGTGTATGGACGTTCTCTTCTAGGAGTACTTAAGTAAGTTTTTTCGATAGCCTTGGCAGGGGAGATTGTCATGTTATGTATGTTTTGTATGTTGGTGCTTTGTAGGTGTGTATGTGTCTCATTATGAGTAATCTTGAGGATCTTTTAGGCACATCTAGAGAGGGTGTATGGGCGGTCTCTTTTTGTGTGACTTAAGTGAATCTTAGGATAGCTTTAGTGAGAAGATTACATGCTAGAAGGTCTTTAAAACGAAAGTAGGTGAATTAACTATAACAGTGAGGTACTTCACTGTACAGTGAATTGAGCTCACTGTAAGGTGAGTTCTAAAAATATGAAGTTTGGGTTTAATCTTTTCTTATGTGATTCTAAGTTGATAACTGTTGTTCTTATGATGATATTATGATATTTAAATGACAAGATGCATATTTCCAATAAATGTTCGTTTTCATTATTTTATGCATAACTCATACTTAGTACATGTGGTTGTATTAATTCCATGCTTTTATCTATCTATATAGTTCTTGGTAGGTGAAGAGCTTTTGGGAAGAAGACTTTGATCTAGAAGATCGTTCAAGAGTAGTTGAAGTATGTCCTCACTTGACTCGAGGTCATATATGTCTTTTATGTTTCGTATTGAAGTATTGTAATAGACTTATTAGTACTATGTTTTCTATTTCGTATGGGTCGTGTCCCAAGTACTCTTGTGTCTTAACAAGATGAGATTGAGACTTAGTATTTCCTATTACTTTTATATGAAAGAGTTTTTAAAGACTATGATATTGTTTTGTGAAAAGTTTTAATTTCCGCACTACTTTTTATTATGTATATGCGATGAACAATATGAGAGGATTGTATGAGACCTCCGAGAGGTCGAGAACACCATGTCACAATCCGAGATTGTGCCTTAACTTCTAGGGTGTGGTCTTGGGATGTGACATAAACACATAAGATGATCTACTCACAACATAACTCTAGGCATCTTTTCAACCCTCAATATTCATCACTTCCTTGAATAATCATCAAATCTTCATCATAATATTCTATCAACATTAGACATAACCATAAAGCAACTAATCCAAACCAAAGTATTTCATTCAAGTATAACAACTCTTTCCTAGTTACATTACAACAGTAGCATCTCCACTTACGTTTTTCCCCTCAAATACATGAATCATTAGCCCTACGAGTAGTCACATCTAGAAGACCACCAGACAATGAAATAAGAGAGGGATATAATGGAGTTAAGCTCTATGGAACGACAAAAGAGTAATGAAGAAAGTGAAACTTCTAACGTCCTATAGCATCTCACTCATAGATGTCTGGCAACTCATACCGATGAGCAAGTTTCTACTAAACATGGAATGTGAGACATTAATCCTAGAAACCATTCCTAAAACCCTATGCTCTGATACCAAGTTTGTCACAACCCGAGAGCACCCAGTGGTCATAAGAAATACGTACTTGACCCTTAAAGGGGACTCATACAAGGCTTTTAGCATTCATTTCATCGATATAAAATGAGTGCAGAATTAAAAAGTCATTTAAGTCTAAATTATTCCAACTTCATTTAAGATAAAACTTTGAGTACATCGGAAGTCTTAAGTCTCACATGGCCATCCTAGACCCAATCCTTAACATAGAATGGACACAACCCTTAACAATTAAAAAACTACTAAAAGTCTTTTACTAGAAATAAGGAAAAACATGAAATCATATCCTCGAATCATGAGGACATACCAAATCTTTGAGGAAAGCAATCTAATCACTTCAACTAGCTATACAGGATGACTTCCCGGAATCTACACTTGTAGAAAAAACATGAGTAATATGGGTTAGTACACAGAAATTTACTATGTATGATGACTATGAAAAAACATACTTTAAAAGGGGACATTTTGTTATAAATCATGCATTCATTCCACTTTTGAAATATCGTGAAAAATACATAAAAAGCATCATACAGAAGTACCAACATCATATAACTCATAACAACACATTCAGATAATATCACATTAAGAACCTTTACCTTTACTTTTAACCTTAACTCTAGATGACCTCATGCTATACCTTGTGCAATGTATGGATGACGTCCCATACCACCATTCATACGAACGCACCACATTAGAGTTGCCAAGAGTTGAATTGTTATTCCTTTACTGTAACCTTTTCATCATATTTATACATAAGAACATAAAATTTCATAAGACAAGACAAGCGAAAATATCTCATAATATAGCCCAACTATAGCATTCATATCGCATTTAAGCATATAAGATCAAACATTATTACTTTACTTCATTTTAAACACTTTCATCATAGTCATTAGGATTTAGAGATACTCACCATGATCCCCTTCAAAGCCTACTCATACAATGCATACTTAGCATCGCATACTACTATCTATATGTTGTAGAACCTATCAAGAAACTACAATGACATCTCACATGATGTAAATCACTAATTAACCGACATAGACCATGAGAGCTTGTAATGAAATCCGGTGTCATAAGTCCCCACACCATAAAGAGGTGGTCTACTTTCCTAAGGAAGACTAATTCATATAGACTAATGGATCCACTAGTTAGACCTATGATGTCACGACCGGAGAGTACCCCCTAGTCATAACCGGCGTCTTCATCCTCGAAGCTGCCTTAGACAAGCGCTTAGCATAAATCATTGCATCATAGGTAAAATAAAAAGATAAAATTAAAACTTTTCTTTGAAGTTTAAATTCACTCCACATATATCAAAACAGATTAGTAATTGTCTCACATGACCATCTAAACATTAGAGTAAGATAAATGGGACTTAGCCCATACATCATTACAACATGTCTTATAAGAGAATACAATATATTTACTGAAATAGGAGAAATAGAACAATGTCTTTAAACGTAGTAAAATGACAAAATCTAGATTCATAGGCTTCGTCCTCGCACTTGAGGATTCACCAACTTGGGAAAAATCCAAGCTTCTTTGAGAATTGCCTTAAAGCACCTCAATGGCCCGAACGTACATTTTGTAGAAATAGAAGAGATATGGGTTAGTACTAACCACATGTACTAAGTATGGAAACATATGCAAGTAAATCATTTGAAAACATGCACAAAGGGTCATTTTGTTTGTAGGCATGCTAAGTTAACTTCAAAAGCCTTCATGCACATTCCGAGAACATATACAAGTCCATACAACAAAACATTAAGACATATTCATGTTTCACGTTCAAGAGTAACATCATAATAAAGCCATAACACATCATACGACCTTACACATAACCTCAATCCAGGACCACTAGTGCAATGTGTATATGAAGCCCCATAACCCCACATAAACAATGTAAACTAGCAAAGATACCATAAGCATTGCATTTACATCATATAACATCATTATAAGTGTAGTCAACAACATACATAACAATTTTGACAAACATCATGTATATCAAGTGAAACCGACATCATGCATTTCATTCACAACACATGTACATAAAGAATGCACCCAAGAACTCCCCTCAAGGTACACTTGTGGAATGTATAGGTAAAGTCTCATACCCTCACCTACAATAATTAACATCTTTTATGTATTCCTAGTTACTATTCATCTTCTTACTTTCATTCATTCATTTTACTTCCGGGAACTTCGCCATAACCAACATTAGACCATGTGAGATAAACATGGAATCCGATGTCAACCCCTCACACCAAAAAGAGGGCATCCTACTTGCCAAAGTAGGGCATATACATGATAATAGAATCTAGATGGATCCACTACCTAGGTTTCATATAGGGGCACATAGTTAAGGAACTAGGAGGTTCTTACTACAAACCTTCTTTATGCTAATTCTCAGTGTAGTTTCCACTTCATGAGAATTTTTGGTGAACCTATTTTCCTTTTTTTAAGGGACACCCCTCAATGTCAATTTCACTGGGTTCTAAGCTACATTCCCTTTTTTGAAGTATCTTTAAGTCTTCCTTAACATTAAGTCATAACATAGGACTTAGGAGTTTAGCCCCTTATATAACATGTTCATAGCTCCTAGGTTTTAGGATGAGAAAGTCCTTTAATCATGACCTAACATCATCTGAGAACATTACCTCATAATATAATTAGAAGATGCACAAAGGAATCACCCCCAATCCCTCACAATAATACACATATCATCATTTCACACCCATCATGTTCATAGAATCATACATTCATGACTTCATCATTCATACTTTAATTTAGCATCATTACCAAGGAAGACAAACATTATTACATTAAAGTATTCATGACCTTAAAGGTCTTACCAATGACCTCCAAGAAACCCATTCAATACTTCACCCCCAAATCCAATATATTCACCCAAGAATTCAATCAGATTCATCATACAATAGTAAATTATGCAAGAACACACTCAATTACATCACCCCTAATCTTTAAACAACATTATTGAAGAGTTAGGGCTAGAAGAAGAGGGACATTCATGGGTATTTTAGGGAATTAGGTCAAGCCTAAGGTAAAATATCAATTCACTCATAAGAAATCATAATACATCACTATTAATAAAATCAATACCAAATTAATCATGTTTCAAAGGTGACCCACGAAATTGAGTGAAATCTAGGTTTTTTTGAAGAACATTGAAATCCAATTTTGAAGAACCTCTTGGGGAAAGGAGCCCCAAGAGTGAAGAGTCTCCATACCTTATCAATCCTCAGACATTTGTGAGAGACTTTGGGGTTTTGGGATTTTGAAGTGTGAAGACTTGTTTAGTGTCTTAGAACACCTTAATATACCTAAATAAACTAAATTAGACCGACTCTACAATTAAATGGCCAAGGGTGGAATTTACCAAACCACCCTTGCCTTGGTCGTTTGTCGGACCAATGTGCAGGGCCCAATTGACGCCCATGATTGACGGTCCATCAATCCATGAACAGACGATCTTGCAACTCCATAGTTTGGATCAAAGCTCAAATGGATCCAAGGCTCCATAATTCGAAGTATGGACTCACAAACTCAATTGATGGGGCGTGAGTCCACTTACAGGGCGTCGTTTGCACTTGTCAAGTGCATGCTGGTTTTGACAGCTTTTGGTCAAATGTTTGGGTCCTTCTCGAGGTCCCTTAGGGTGGTCCTTAGGGAGTCGCACCCGAATGTTTTGAACATAAACATGCACTAATGTGTAGTCTAAGCATTTTTACAAGGTTTAACCTTCTTAGGACACTTCAAACCCCTTCCAAGAACTAAAGACACACTACATCACTTTCACTAGTCTTCGAACGTCATGGTCGTTTCTTAACGTGTAGGATTTAATACTTCCAAATCAAGTTATTTATGTTTTTTTAGGCCTGCAAACACCCTTTTAGACCTTATTCACTAGGTGAGCTCTAGACTAGGTCTTTGTATTTCTAAGGTATAAAAATATCCCCCCCCCCCCCCCCGTTGGGGTACATTCGTCTTCGAATGACTCTTTAAACATCTTTTTTGGAAACTATGACTCAAGACAAGAAGGCAAACCAACACATGATACATAAGGATAATTCAATAACAAAGGAGGAAACACTCACTCCATTCTTCAACATAACAATGCATCATTATGAGATAGAAACTATGTCAACTACCAATTATGTACATATTTCATTATTTCACATTTTTCCAAAGAGAAATGTACTTATCCTACTCATATAGCTTAACATATTCAACAAATAGAAATACATCATATCATCACTTTCACACTTGAGCAATTTCACAAAAAAATAACATAACTCAACTATACTAACCATATAATCAAGTACCATCAAGTATGAAAAATATAAAATGCAAGACACGTATGAAACATGGATTTTCACAAGAACATGCATAATGAAGGGAAATAATAAAAGTTCAAACACACTTATGACCCTTCATAAACCTAAACTAGGAGAAATTGCTAACCTCAATCATAACTAGAAGAGGAAGGGAAAAGATGAGGGTATCGGAACATCATATCGGACATGGCCTCCCAAGTAGCATTTTCCACAAGATGATTCTTCTAAAGAACCTTTACTAAAGCTACTTCCTTATTCATAAACCTCTTCACTTGCTGGTCTAAAATCTCAACCGGGACCTTCTCATAGGAAAGGTTATCATCAACTTTTAAACCTTCAAGAGTAAGGATAGACACTGGATCGCCTATGCACTTTTTGAGCATTGACACATGGAACATCAGATGCACCAGAGCCAACTCAATAGATAATTTCAACTGATAGGAAACACTTCCAATGCCTTTCACAGCCTTATATAGTCCCACATACCGGGGACTAAGTTTTCCCTTTTTACCAAACCTCATCACCCCTTTCATGGGCGATATTTTTCAAATAATACTAAGTCACCTACGATAAACTCAAGGTCCCTCTTTCTATTATCGGCATAAGATTTTTGCCAACTTTGAGCCATCTTCAATCTATAACTTATTAGTCGGACATTCTCCACAACCTCATAGGTTTCTTCTGGACCTATTAGAGCAACCTCACCTACCTTAAACCACTCAATCAGAGATCTACATCTCCTCCCATGAAGGGCCTCAAAGTGTGCCATGGCAATACTCGCATGATAACTAATATAGTAGGTAAATTCAATAAATGAAACATGGACATCCCAATTACCATTGAAGTCAACGAAACATGCCCTCAGCATGTCCTCCAAGGTTTGGATGGTTCGTTCCACCAAACCATCCATTTGTGGATGAAATGCGTTCTAAGTTTCACCTTGGTACCAAGCCCACTTTGGAATGCTTTCCAAAAGTGAGAAGTAAATTGAGTACCTCTATCCAAAATAATAGACAAAGGAACTTCATGCATTCTCACAATCTATTTAAGATACAACTTAGCATATTCCTCCACTGAATAAGTAGTCTTGACGGGAATAAAATTAGGTGATTTGGTTAATCTATCAACAGTAACACAAATCGAATCATATTGCCTTCGTGTACGAGTCAAACACACAACAAAATCCATATTGAAATCTTCTCAATTCCAGGTAGGAATAGCTATCACTTAAGTCAACCCTCCCGTTCTTTGATGTTAGTCCTTGACTTGTTTACAATAAGGACATTTGGCCACCAATTCCGCTATATCCATCATCAAACCATTCCACAAATAGTTATCTTGAAGACAACGATACATTTTGGTTGCACCTGAATGAGTGGAATATCGGGATATATGAGCCTCTTCCAAAAAAATTCCTCTTAAGTCATCAACATGTGGCACACACAATCTACCTTTGTACCTTAGTACCCCTTCCCCTTTGGGATAATGACTTATTGGATTTACAAAGATCCAATTCCTTCGATAAGATCAATAGAGGATCAAGGTGTCGCTTAGATTTCACCTCAAACACTAAAGATGATACGGAGTTATGATGAACCATGAAGCCTCCTTTTGAAGAATCTTCAAGTCAAACACCCAAGCGGTCCAATCTATGAACATTTCTTAATAACTATCTCTTACCATTGGAAACATGGGCTACACTACCCATAGACATTCGGCTCAAAGCATCCGCAACAATATTTACTTTCCGCGGTTGGTAAAGGACCCTCATATCATAATCTTTCAAAACTCTAACCACCTTCTTTGTAGGAGATTTAACTGTATTTGACTGAAAACATATTTGATACTCTTATGATTGATGCACACATCTACATGCACTCCATATAGATAGTGTATCCATATGTTCAAGGCTAACACTACGACGACTAATTCAAGACCATGAGTTGGATAGTTCTTCTTATGCACCTTGAGTATCTATAGGCATATGCTATCACCTTACCATGTTGCATGAGGACAAACCTACTCGAGAAGCGTCACAATACACCACAAATCCTTTGATATCCTCTGGTAAAGTCAACACCGGAGCAGAGGTAAGCTTATCTTTCAACTTATGGAAGCCTTTCTCACAAGTTTCCTTCGATTCAAACATGAATTTCTTTTGGTTAACCAGATCCACATCAGGGGACCCTAATAACTTGGTATCAGAGCCAAAAATTATAACAGATCTAATCCAACAACAATTAGCGTACTAATCCCATTTTTTCCCTTTTTCCAAAACACTTTAGCTTTCGGTGGTTGAGGTTTGGTTCGAAGCGATTGAGAAGGAGGCTTGGATACTCTTATCATCCAAGTGGTAGGTCCTCATTTTCCCGAGGATGATGCTGATATTCTACCTATGGATTTGCTTAGATATTATGACATCTATGTTGACTCTATCTTTCATTTGAAGACAAAGTCGTATAAAGCCTATATGTTCCTTACTTTTATTGTTGTAGGGCTATGCCCATGTTGATATTGTTGTTCTAGATGGTTTATGAGATGAGATGTATTTTATGACTCTAATTCTATCTTATATATGTGTATGAAATAAAAGTAAAAGACTAAGTAATCTTAATATACGAACGGGTCTATATATACTCTATATTTATACTATTATGTGTATGTAGAGGTCTATGTAAACCTCCGGTTAGATATAGTTAAAAAGTTTTAATTATTCCGCATATTTTAGACAATGAATGTTATGATGAATGCTAAGTGGATAGTTTTAGTCCTCAAAGAGGATGACGACGCCAGTTACGTCTACGGGGTAAACCCGAATGTGACACAAAATTATAGGACAATTTCTATATATTCTGTTTGCAACCACCGACTCACCTACCGGGGTAGTTACCATGAAAGGATCTTTTCGGACATTGGGTAAAATATCAAACTTCCTAGCTATCAAGGGAGTAACAAAAGATAAAGTAGCACCCGGATCAAGTAAAACATATACATCAATAAGAAGACTTGTAACATATCGGTCACCACATCGGGAGAACTCTCTTGTTCACCCCTAGAGCGAAGATCACAAAAGCGATTCTTCTTTGGAGCATCCACATTAGAACCACTAGCTTGAGCTTGCTAGCTACCTTTGTCTTGCCCCTTCAAATTGGGGAAATCCCTAACCTTGTGGCCATTATTGCCACAACCAAATCAATTGTTCGTCCCAATAGGCAGCACTATAATGCTTCTTGCCACACTTTCCACAAGTTGGATTCTTTCTTGGTGAGCTAGTACCTCTTCCCTTTTGAGACATAGGGTTAGACACCCTATCAGCACGAGCCTAGGGAAATTTGAAAGGAACTTGATTAGAAAAATTCTTCTTGAACCTAGTCTTGTCTTGAATGTCAAGCCTACTCTTTGAAGAACCACTTTCAGAAGACCTTACCTTCTTTGCCTCCTTACTCTTTCACCTTAGCCTACTCTTTTCCATTTGTTGAGCATGAACCATGAGATAAGATATATTTATATTATCATGAAGCATAGACGAAGGACATTTTGTCAACCAAGTCTTCGGAAATCCCCGTAAGAAAATGACTCATCTCATCCCTTGGGTTTGACACCAAGGATGGAGCATAACTGGATAATTGAATAAACTTCAAGGAATAGTCAAGTACACTAATACATCCTTGACGAAGGTTGATGAATGCTTCCACATTAGCTTCCCTCAACTCCCTAGGAAAGAATCGATCAAGGAAAGCCCTCTTGAAGATCTCCCAATTCATCGGACCACACCTCAGTGCCCTATTATCCCTCCATTACACATACCAGGTTTCAGCCACATCTTTGAGTTAATAGGCCGTCAACTCGGCCTTCTCAATAGACGTCACACCCATAGCATAGAGAATCTTATAGAACTCATCAAGGAAATCTTGAGGGTCCTCATCCGACCTCAATCCAAAGAACATAGGTGGACTCATCCAAGTAAAGTCTATCAAATGAGAGACCATAGTGTTAGCATGTTGAGGCACTCGAGATCCAACCTCCCTATTCACTTGAGATGTCATGGGTTGGACTTGAGAAGTTACGGTTGCTTGAGAGGTCATGGCTTGGGACAAATTGAGAAAAGACTCCCTCGTCTCTCCATTGGTCATCGGTGGAGGAACAACCGGAACTTGATCGACCATAGCAACTTCTTCAACAGGAGGCACTTGGTTGTCTTGTGGAGGAGTTTGGTTTGTCATTAGCTCCCATATTAGCAATGCCTTCTTAGGACCTTCTTGCCGCTTCCTTTCGAGTATTCATACTTATAACCACGATACAAGGTTTAGGGGAAAGTACATAACAATAATCTATAGGAACGACATAGAATTTCAAGAAGATGAGAGTTTCTAAGCATCACATATTCTCACATTCATAAGTGTGGCGCGCTTCACAATTACGAATAAGAATCTACATAGACTTGGTTTAATGAGAAATTATTTTGTAGGGATATTCAACCTCATGCTCTGATACCAAGTTTCTCACATCCGGGGAGCACCCATACACGTAACCGGAGTTGTCGTCCTCGAAGAGGACTAAGACTAGCCTCTTAATATTCATCATTACATTCATAAGTTAAAAATGCAGAAAATTTAAAACTTTTCTTCTACACTACTTCATAAGGTTTACTTAGACCTCTCGCTTACACATAATATATTCACATAAAGTATACATAGACCGTTTGTATAAGTAGATTGGATAGTCTTCTACTTTTATGACACACAGACACATACAGACATATATGTGTATATATATATATATATATATATAATACATAAACATAGTCTTAAAATAGATGTCTCATATCATAACCATCTAAACAAGAGTATAACCATTGGGCATAGCCATTACATCATTACAATAAAAGCCACATATAGGCTATACAATCATAGTACTTGTATAAAAGAGAATGAACAAAGTGTCTTTCCGACTAATCAACATCCAATGCTAGAAAGTGGCATTGCCCTCGAAATTGTGAGGACCTACCCAACTTGGATAATGAGAATCGGAATCTTCTTCAAATGTCTTCAACCTTGCAACGAACGTAACCTAAAACGTTTGTGAGAAAGGGAGAAATGAGGTAAGCACATCACTTGTACTAAGTACAGGCACATATACACACACAACATAGAAATCATGCTAAAAGGGGACAATTAATAAAAGCATGCCAAATTACTTTGCAAATCCTTATGCATATTCAAGAACCAACACAAGTCAATAAGCACATATTCCTTAAGTCAAGACCATGTGCATCAGAAAATCAACAATACTAAGTTTAGTCAAGTCAACATGCATATCCACATAATTGAACACATAATCAAGACAACTCTATCATCTAGTTATAATATCAACAAGCATACAATAAAGTTTATAACATCATAACCTAAGCAAGAATATTACTCATGATCCCTCATTAAGTCCATTAGTGCATTTAGCGATGTAAAGCCCCATAACCTTACTCAACCAAGTAAACTCAACAAGAACTATATTCAATGCCCAACTTTACATAATATATCATTAAGAGATAATAGCATTATACTTTATCAATAGAGACCAACTACATGTTCATAAGTGAAACCCATATCACATAGTGTTGTTAACATGTAAGATCATCATATACATATCATATATAATTATAAGAACATAAGCACATAAGGACATCTTTCTAAGACTTCCCTCAAGGATAACTAGTGCAATGTATAGGTAGATTCTCATAGCCCTACCTAGACTAAGACAATACATTTAGGTCATCCTAGTTATAGTTAACTTTATTACTTTATTTTACCTTTTGGGAACATTCTCCCTTAACCGACATAGACCACATGAGCTAATGTGGAATCCGGTGTCATGGAACCCTACACCAAAAGAAGGTGGACTAATTGCCAAGGTAGTACCAAAACATTAACATAACATTTATGTGGATCCACTATCTAGTATTCTTATAGGGGCAACATAATTCAAGAACTAGGAGATGTATTTGGGACCCTCTTTATGCTACATGCATTATAGTCTCCAATATCATGAGTACAGTAGTGAACCTACCTTTTCTATGTGGGAAGGGACACTCCTCACCCTAGTTCACTCGGTGCTAAGATAGAGTCCCCTTTTGAAATGTCTTTCATTAATAATCCTAATGTATTTATATGTCATAGGGGTTTACCCTTCATATAGTCCTAGTCATAGCTCAATAGGAATTGAATGAGTATTGTCCTTTCAATAAAATTCACACATGTGAGGTTAGCACATTGACATCTCCATATCATAATACGATACATAGGCAAATCATCACCGACCTTATATTATTACATCCTAGACAACAACTCACAAGACATAAATCAAGACATTTTAATTCAACATCATATCAACCCTAATCAATCTTATCATAAGGTATACTTCAATATAACTTCATCATTAAACACAAGTAATCATAATTGAAGTAAAGGGTTGAGATCGCAAGACTTACCAAATCTCCTTAAAGTCATCATCCATGTCCTTACCATCAACCAACCAATTCCATCATATGTTAGGTGTAATAACATCATTCAATAGTAATTCACAAAATAACTAAGTTAATTGCATCATCACTATCCCAATTGACTTCAATTCATAACCTTGGGTTAGGGGAATACGGTTCATCATTATATTTTAAAGAAATAGATCCAATTGAAATAATACATTACCCTAGGCAGTTCATGAATGAATTAGAATAGATAAAACAAGTCTAACAATCACTACATTCTTCACTTCCTATCAATTCATAAGCAAGATCCAAGATTTGGGGAATTTGGGGAAGGGGACATGATACACACCAAATTCCCTCAATTAGCATCAATTACTCAACAATCTACACTTAATTAGCTAGGGATAATCACAATTAGTCATAATCAATCATCAATTTCAAGTTTAGAAGAAAACCATTTGTAGCAGAAAACCCTAAGAACTGGGTTATTTAGAAATCCATTTTGAAAGGACCTCTTGGGGAAAGGACTCCCAAGAGTGAAGAACTCATACCTTAATGAAGATTGACCCACGAAATTCAAGTGAAATCCTAGAGAAATTTCTCTTCTTCTTCTTTAAGCTTTCTTTTTCATTCAATGGAGGTTGAACACAGGGAAAACCTAGAGAGATGTGAGAGCTTTTGGTTTTTGATGAGTGAGTAAACCATTTCCTTATCCAAATTTTGGGTTGAGACCTGCCCAAGCTAAGTACAAATCGACAAGACCTTACCTACGGGGCGTTGGTTGACCAACTGGCCGTCGTTTGGTACGTCGATGACACTGCCAAGGCAGTGTCTCGACCAGCTGATATGAAATCAATATATAGACCCCCCATGAAATACCCAAAAGACCCCTCACTTAAATTGACCCCTTAATGAAGTCAAACTTGAAATACAAATTTTAGATTTTCCTCGGGGAACAAGTCCGCGACGCGGAGCTGCTCCAGCATGATTTTCTATACTAATTTTTGAGACAGTATATTCCGCGACCTTCCTGTGACGCAGACTTAAAATTGAACAAAGGCCACCCAAGTCCGCGACGCGGACTTCTTTTTGCCATGTGTATTTTGGCTGCTGCTTTGGCAGCCATCAAAGCCAAATTTGGGGCCCATTCGTGGACCCCTAGGGCGACCCTTCGAGGGTCAAACCTGGACGTTTTTACCCTATAAACATGGTTTTACCTATTTAAAGTAATTTTACATTTTTAAGACCTCATACAACACCTCCAAACCTTAACAAACCTAAGGACGTTTCACTAGTTAAATTAGACTAGCTTCTGGACGTCTTGAACATTTCTTGACGTGTTGAATCTAAAACTTCCTAAATGGTTTATTAAAATTATTTTAGGCCTTATGACAATGTTTACAACCTTAGACCAACATGTGAGGCTCTAGATTTGGCTTTAGACTTTCACAGTATTACAACATTTAGTCCCTCATAATACATCTCAATTTCATGTTAATCTATTCAATTACATCATTAGAAGGCAATTCTACTCATACATGATCACATAGGTTGATTTCCAACTTCCTATGTCAAGATCATCCTTAATTATTTAGACCTATTTCAATTTATATAGAGGTCATTCAATCATGATCAAATAGTATAGAATACAATTGAATTAAGAAGATCAATATAAAACCTTAATCTAGCCTCTAATAGCCTAAAATCTCCATCATCACCCTCAACATAAATTACTAAAATTCCCCGTGAAAACTTCATAAAATATCTTATAATCATCATATGAACATAATTGAATGCTACCCACTAGCTTGGGATCACAATCAAGCCTTACCCACGATGCAATCACAACCCTCTCTAGAATGGGGTTCTTTGGATTCACAATTAAAGGAAACTAGGGGGAATTCATGGATGGATGAATCCATTAATGAATAAGATTAACATACCTTATATTACAGCCTTAAACCAAGCTTGATTCCTTGATCAATTCGTCCTAAAAAGCGCTGCAATTTCTCTTCTTCTTCAATGGTGGTTTTGGGAGAACTTTGGGAGAAAAAGTTTTTGATTTTTTATTTCTTATTGGGTATTGGGGTTTTGGCTTGGGAAAGAGGTTAAATAAGTCCTAAAACTGTTTCTAACCTTTTACCCAATTACCCAATTACCCCACATCAAATTGACCCTTTAAGAGAAGTAAATCTCAACTTAAATTTTTGGAACATTCGTCAAGAAACAAGTCCCCGACGCGGAGCTTCTCCGGCATGATTTTTGAAAATAAATTCAGGTACAGTTGAGTCCGCCTCTTGCCCACGATTCAGACCAAAAATTTTACCCTCCATGGCCCAAGTCCGCAACGCGGACACACTCCCACCAAGAACAAAAGTTGCTGCCTTGGGCAACTTGCTAGCCCAAGGTTTGGGTCCTCCTCAAGGACCCCTATGGCGGTCCTTGGGAAGTCCTGACCGGATGTGTCCACCCTAAATATTACTGTGTACATCTTAGGAACCTTCCCCTTTTGAGCTCCAAACACTACCTCAAAACTCATAAAACATACTAAGCACGCTAGCACATTTTCAAAGCTAACTTTCAAATGTCAGCGAACGTTCTTGGTCATTTCACGTCCAAACTCTCTCAAATCTTACACACTGCCTCTAAACACTAGTATTAGTCATTTTAATAATTTATAAGCTCATGGAACCACATGTTAGGCTCTATTTAGACCTAATTCATTTTTGGGTCCTTACAATATCCCCCACTTGGGAAACATTCGTCCTCGAATGACACCTTGCTAAGCTCTTCTTTAAAGGACCTACTCTAGACTAGAAGCGCATTGTATATTCATTATACCTAAATGTACATACCCATATCAAGGAAACAATTCAATTCCAAGCCAAATATATCTACACATAATCATATAAAGACCTCATACAAAGGCCCCCTTATACCCTGTAACGACCCGAGAGTACCCGCTAGAAGTTAGGGCATTCCCGAATTAAAACACGGCGTCGTCGACCTCTTAGAGGTCTAAGACAAGCCCTTTCGTACCATTCATTGCATACATGTATGAAAAGTAGTGTGGAAATAAAACATTTCATACGAATTAATAATACTTCAAAATATCTCTTTATAGAAAAACATAATGAAAGGCTAAGTCTCAAAGTCGCAATCATAGACATAGGAATATATTGGGACACGGACCATACTTCAACATATAGAAAATAGCTAAGTCTATTACAATACTTCAATAAGGAAATCTAAATGTAAAGATGTCCTCGAATATAGTGAGGACATACCAACTCTTTACTTGAATGAACACTAATCCAAGCTTCAACTTCGATACTCCACTCAAACGCCACCTACACCTTTAGAGATAGACAAATGTATGGAATTAGTACAAACACTTGTACTAAGTATGGCGTAATGCATAAAATCATGATAAACGGACATTTGTATAAAACATGCTCTTTTTTATTAAAACATCATAGTATAAGCATAAGAACAACATTTAACACCTTAGAAACATGTAAGATATCAGATAAGCGTTTTATCAATTATTGAACAACATTACAGTGACCTATGTCACCTTACAGTAACATCTTTTAGCTTCCATCCTTCTCACCAAAGGTCATCCTAAGACTCACTTAAGTGAGACGAAGAGAGACCGCCCATACACCCTCTCTAAGCACACCTTTATCCTTAAGTCTTCCTAAGATAAGATCATTCTCACTTTTATTTGTTAAACTCCCTACCTAGAATTACTCTAAGACTCACCTAAGTAAGACATAAAGAGACCGCTCATACACCCTCTTCAAACCTACCTAAGCAATCCTCAATGCTACTCTAGATAAGTACTTTTCATTAATATTCCTTTACTAAAGTCGGTATGTTAATTAAGTCATATAGAAGACATATCATTCATTATAGACTTCATATAATGGTCTTGGAAAGACCTAGGGACTCACATACTAACATCTTCAAAGTCTAGTCGTGCAATGTCTAGATAGCGTCCTATTCCACTACCTAAACTTCCTAGTACTTATCCAACACTAGCAGGTATCCCACATGATGAGAATAGGCAATAACCGACATAGACCATACTAGCTAGGCATGGAATCCGTAGTCATAAACCTACTCCGATGGAGGGTGTTCTACTTGTCAAGGGTAGAACTAGGACACATCCCATGTAGGCACATGGTTAAGGAATATCAAGGTCTTTTATGCACTCTAGTCTCATTCTCAAGTAGAGATACATTGTACTCTAGTCTCTTTTTTAAGTAGAGCTACAAACCACAACATATTCACTCGGTGCTAGCCTTTGTTCTAATAGAGTAAGTTCAATATAAATGAGCATATGAAAAGGTACCATCTCTTAGTCATTACCTAGTCATAATGCACCTACCAAAGATGGGTCCACTAGGGATTCCACTGAATGGTCTATAAGGATAGCTCATTATTAACCTTCTTTCTATGTAGAAGATTCCACAGATTAGTCATGCCCTTGTTGATTCAATTAACTCAAGTCTATGTGCATTGAAGTACGAATGCTTAAGTGACACTGAATATTGTTGTAAGCTACCTATGTGTGGCCATACATGATGAACTCTTAATAAAATGGATTGTAATGACCATGTTATGATTAGGAGAAGGATGTTCCTCCTATGAACATGATAAGAACCTTTTGATTGATGCATTAAGGAGTGAGTGAATTGAAGTTTTCCTTGCTTGTTCGCATTGAGTGCTAAATAATGTGAAGTTGTATTCCTTGTAAAGTTTGGTGCATTAACTTTGTAACAACTCGAAAATAACTATGCTAAGTAATGCTTAAATGTACCTAGAATGCATGGATTAGACCGGGTTCACACGGATTGATGCGCGTAGAACCAGACCTCTGAACCCTTGCAACAGCCAAGCCAACCAACTTGGTGAGTTAGTTGATCTAGGAAAGTTTGGGTCCAGCCATGTAGGACACCCGAATATGAAGATTTACCCGGATGAGTCTTAACCGGACTTAAAAAGGGATAATCTTAAGTTTGGAGGGTCTAGGGGTAAAATGGACTTTTCCAGGCTAAGGGTAGTATTGTAATAATCCTAAATAATTAATTAATCTGGTTAGGGGGCAATTTGGGTAGAGGTGGCCGAAATTGACCCTTTAAGCAAAATCCTGCTCCACCCGGGTTCGAGCCTTGGTGGAAGCAATGATTTAATTGATTTAATTGTATTTTGTGAATTGGTTAAATTAATTAATATTTAATTTGCTGATTTAAGTAAAGGAAAAATCAGATTTTTAATAAAAATAATAATAATAATAAAATTAATAAATAATGAGGAGTCCTAGTTTGACTAAGTCTCCACCAAACTCTCCTAATCCTAATCCTCTTATTCTCACGTCTCTCACTCTCATTCTCACGTTTTTTATCAGTAAAAGAACTGAAAATAATAGTTCTTCACTCTTGAAGAACTTGCACACAAAAATTCAAACGCAAAGGTAAAATCAACAACATTCTTCTCGACGGATTGTGTTTGGGATTTTGGTGGTGAGGCAGTGGGTGTCGTGGGAATAGGCAGCATTGCAACAAGAGTGTAACGACATTAAGGTATGGGTTTTCTTCCCTCTAGGTCCCTTTCCCAAGAGACCCCTAAGTTCAGCTTAATTCCAGTAAAAAAACTAAGGTTGTCCCCGTTGCATGCCCCTGTCATTAGATCCTTTGAAAGATTTAAAGTATGCGTTGGTATGACTTCTGGTAGATGACTTTAGGGCTTGTTTTGATTATGTATTTGAACGTGTATTCGGAAATTATGTGAGAAATGAACAATGTGTTCCAAAAAAGTGAATTACGTTAACTTGATTGTGCATGTGTGTGCCGTGAGTTAGCCACGGTTTGAAGCCTGTATTTTTACATGTTAAAATGTTGTATTTTACGTATATGAATATGTTAAAAACGTGATGTTCATATGAGTTCAAAGTTGCTGAATTGAATGATAATTCTTGATTGAAAGTAACCTTGAAAATGCACCTAAAGATCTCCCTAAAAGCTACTCGAAATGTCTTGATGTTTAACGTGAAACAGGGTGAGAAAATGGAATGCAAAAAGGTGATTAAATTCTTGAAAATAACCATGAAAACTCACCTAAAGATGCACTAGATGTTACACGAAAATATATCCTAAATCTAACATCTAAAAGTTGAGAAAATGGAATGCAAAGAGGGTGAACAAATTTCCAGCTTTCTGGAAATTTGTTTTTGGGCAGCTTACTGTAAAACAATCACGATCTAAAATATTTTTTTAAATGTTTGAGGTCAGTGGGGATTGAACCCAAGACCTCACCATATACATGTCATAAAAAATTAAATAGTAAAATGTGGTAAGGGGGATTCGAAATGGGGTAAAGCTCAAGTGAAAAGTTAGGGGGGAAATGAAGTGAGGCGTGTGGGGTTCGAACCCACAACCTCTTGGACGGATGAAGGAGAGAGGAGAAGAACGAAATAAAGAAATAATAAAAATGAGGTATGTGGGATTCAAACCCATAACCTCTTGGTAGAATGAGAAGGTAAGGAGAAAATGTAAATTAAAATAAGGTGAGGCAGTGGGGATTCGAACCCACAACCTCTTGGCAGATGAGAGAGTTAGGAGAAAAATAAAGGAGAAAAAATAGATGTGGTGAGTGGCGATTGAACCCACAACCTCTTGAATAGATGAGAGACTTAGGAGAAAAATAAAGGAGGAAAAATAGATGTGGTGAGTAGGAATTTAACCCACAACCTCTAGAATAGATGAGAGAGTTAGGAGAAAAATAAAGGAGGAAAAATAAATGTGGTGAGTGGGGATTGAACCCACAACCTCTTGGATAGGTGAGAAAGTTAAGAGATAAATTAAGAGAAAAAGAATGAGCTTGTGGGGGATTGATCCCAAAACCTCTTTGCCTTAAACGAGAAAGAGAGGAGGAAAAGAAAGGAAATATTATGGGAGTGATGGGGATCGAACTAGGGTCCCCCAAATCTGAAAAATGCAATTATCAAGTTTAATATAAGATTAAGTGTTGCTCAAGGGATTCGAAATCGGTTTCCCTTGCCCAATTCCGTCTTAACACATAAGTCTTACGTGATTAAATATTTAATGAATGCTGCCTATAGAAATCAAATTGAGACCTTGTCATACTTACAAGATGCATAAGTCTTGTACCACATAATCTTGGGCAATATAAATCACTTAAATGAACTATGAATGAAGCCTCATGGCTTGTGTGTGTGGACTCATAAGCCAAGCATACGTTTATAAAGAAAATGAACCTAAGATGTTATGTGATGAATGATGAGACCCCAGAAGGGTTAAGTAAGAGTGTGAAACACACTAAAAGGCCAAATGCATTAGCATATGATGAAATGAACATTCACGTAAAAAGGGGTGAGTAATTATGAAGGGCAAATATGCTAAGACTAATGAATGTGGTGACAACATGATAAGAGGCTAATGTGAAACATGAGAGCAATTTCAAATGATCCTAAGTAAATGTTACCAAAACATACTCACCTATGAGAGTGTAAAGTTAATGAAGGGACCAGTCTCTATGAACACTCTAATGAAAGTATTAAAGTTAATGCATACTTAATACTAATTATGAGATGATAAATCATCTAATGAGCAATGATGTCCTCATGCTAGAAGCCAGCTTCTATGATGTATGAGATGAATGTAATGGAACTTTATGCTGAGCACCGATAGGCTATCTATGAGTGGCAATTCCATCTTTCAGGAAGGCAGAGGTTCGTGTAATTCTCATGAGATAAGACTGTCCGTCCATACGGGTATGAGTCTCCTTATATCTCCTAGTCTTTGAACCTATGCAACCAACATAGGGATCTAGCGTGGTTCAATTCCCTATATACACTAGCATGTTTTTGGTTTCACTTTGGCCGGTGATTCCACCTCTTTTTGGTGTGGGGTAGACATAGGATTTCGTGGAGCTTACATGATCTATGTCGGTTAAAGTTAAAGTTCCCAAAGAAAGGATGAGGTCAACCACAAATAATGCACACAATGAAAGGAACGATACCAAAGATGTTAGGTTAGGATAATCAAGAGGTGAACTATACTTATGTAATGACACTAGGTCATACTTAGTCATTTCACAGTGAACCCAATGAGAGTCTTAAACTACATCCTAGGTATAGCTAGTGTTTACACTAGCCTATGAATGAAATGAAATGATGTACGTATGAATGAATGAAGCAGACTCTGTGTTTGCTAAATAAGGCTCCCTGGTTGAGGTCCCATATGTTGAGCCCTCATTTTGGGAAGTCCTAATGTTAAGTCCATGATTCCAAGGTCTAATGGCCTATGACCGAATGAAATGAAATATGATATGTGCTATATGCAATATGTTATGTGCTATATGCAATATGTTATGTGTTGTGTGCAATATGATACGTATGATGATGCATGTTACTCTCATAGCATGACTTTCCTAATACGATTTTGGCAAGTCCACTGACTTGACTTTCCATAATTCATATCGTTAGGAGAGAGATCTTATTAATCATGCATGTCTGTGGTGTGTGCTTGAATATACCCATATTTAGTACAAGTGTGTACTAATTCCATACATTTATCTACTTTTAGGTGCAGGTGCAGCTGGACGTTAGAGCTTACGAGTCGACGCAGAAGTTATCCAAACGTGGAGATTTCATCTGGATTTGGTAGGCCCTCATGATTTTGAGGATGCTTACTGTCTTATTCTAGCGTAGACATAGGCATGAGCTAGTAGAGTATGTCCTACTAGCGTTTCGTTCGTATTTACTTTCAGACGTTTTATTGGTGCCATTTTGGAAACTCTATATTTATGACTATATCTTTCATTTGATTATCTTGATTTAGATGGTTGTTGTGAACGCTTATGAGTTTACGTAGATAGTATTATGCGAGATCAATGTTTCCCAATGTAAAGTTTAAGTAAACAAAAGTTCAAATTTTCCGCTAAAATTAAGCTAGATGAAGTAACAATGACGTATGTAGGATTGACTGCAACCTATGAGAGGTCAACGACGCCGCTATCGTCTGGGGTCTAGATTTCGGTTGTGACAAAGTTGGTGTCAGAGCATTAGGTTAAATTCCAAGGAAAAATAAGTTCACATCAACCACATCGAGTAGTTTCTAACTTATGGTAGTGAAGTGCACCACTATCATGAATTAGAGACTGCATGATGCGTAGGAAAATTTCCCTTCTTCTGATCTTATCATGCTTTCCTTAATGTCTGATTTCTTGGTGTTATGAGCGTATCCAACATCAATTCTTATCTTTCAGAAAATGAACACAAGGAGGAACGCTGGTCGAGGAAGAGTAGGAGCAGCTGCTGGGGACAACAAAGTTCCACCCCTGGTTACAGCTGCAGGAGTGGCCATACTAGTTAACCCTGCTGGGTTGACTGATGCTGAGGTGCGGATAGCTTTGGCACAGATGGCCCAAGCCATCACTTTACAAGCTCAGGCTATGACAGCCCAGGCGGAGCAACGAGGTGTTCCCAGAGAGAACCCACGTGCCAGCACCATGGATAGCAGGTTAAGGGACTTCACGAGGATGAATCCTCCCATTTACACTGGATCTAAGACTGCAGAGGATCCCAGTAGTTTGTGCATGAGATCCACAAGATACTGTGTGCAATGGGTTTGACTGAGGTGGAGAAGGCTGAGCTGGCATCCTACCAGCTAAAGGATGTAGCTCAATCCTGGTATAAGATGTGGAAGGATAGTAGGGCCTTAGGAGAAGGTCCTATGACTTGGGATCTTTTCAAGACGACTTTTCTGGAGCGGTTCTTTCTCAGAGAAATGAAGGAGGCTAAGGTTGAGGAATTCATCAACTTTAAGCAGGGCTCGATGTTAGTTAGGGACTACTCCCTGAAGTTCATAAAACTTTCCAGGTATGCCACATCTCTTGTGTCTAACAGCAGAGACGAGATGAGTAGATTCTTGACAGGATTGCTGAGGATCTCGAGGAGGAGTATAGGGCAGCTATGCTGCATGACAGCATGGACCTTTCCAGGCTTATGGTCCATGTCCAGCAAGTGGAGGAAAGCAGGAAGAGAAAGCACACTAGGGCGGGGAACAGGTCAAGGCAAGCTGAGGAGAATTTTTCAAGGAAGAGTAGTACTGAAATCAGGGATAAGCCCAGGTTTAAGAAGGGACTCTCCCACCAAAGGGAGTCAAGTTCATCCAAGGGTCGCTATGATAGGGATTCTGAGTCCAGAGTTAAGAGAAACAATGAAGTAGATACACCTCACGAGAGGCCACCTTGCAGGAAGTGTGGCAAACTGCATGGAGGAGAGTGTATGAAAGGCTCTAACGCTTGCTACAGTTGTGGCAAACCGGGTCATATGGAGAAGGATTGTCCGAATAGGAGAAGTCAAGAACAAGGGAAGGAGAGAGTTCAGCCTAATGGTCCAAGTGAAGAGGCTCCAAGGAGGCAACGATTCTTCGCACTCAAGTCTAGGGGTGCAGGGGAAGGCACTTCTGGTGAAGTATCGGTGTGTAGCCTTAATTAGTCTTTCATGTATTTGACTGTCTATGGTGTTTATGCACTAGTATGAGGTTAATATGTTTGAGTCATCATGTTGGTTGCTGATTTGTATGACTTATATGTTTACTGTTGTATGCTTTGATGAGACTAGTTTAGGAAAGAGTTCCTTAGTCTATTAATGTGAAGATACTAGTAGGTTTCAAGGATGTGCACCATCATGTTAATATGTGAATCAGATATTCACCAATGAGGAGTATTGAATTACCTTTGTATGCATACGTTCTATAGATGACTTACTTATTGCTAGTAAAGAATAGTGTCATTCGGGGACGAATTTTCTTAAGGGGGGATAATGTAAAAACCCGAATATAACTATGCTAAGTAATGCTTAAATGTACCTAGACTGCATGGATTAGACCGGGTTCACACGGCTTGATGCGCGTAGAACCAGACCTCTGAACCCTTGCAACAGCCAATCCATCCAACTTGGTGAGTTAGTTGAGCTAGGAAAGGTTGCGTCCAGCCATGTAGGGCACCCGAATATGAAGATTTACCCGGATGAGTCTTAACCGAACTTAAAAAGGGGTAATATTAAGTTTGGAGGGTCTAGGGGTAAAGTGGTATTTTCTAAGCTAAGGGTACTATTGTAACTACCCTAATTAATAATTAATTAATTAATTAATATGGTTAAGGGGCAATTTGGGTAGAGGTGACCGAAATTGACCCTTTAAGCAAAATCCTGCTCCACCCGGGTTCGAGCCTTGGTGGAAGCAATGATTTAATTGTATTTTGTGAATTGGTTAAATTAATTAATATTTAATTTGCTGATTTAAGTAAAGAAAAAAATCAGATTTTTAATAAAAATAATAATAATAATAAAATTAATAAATAATGAGGAGTCCTAGTTTGACTAAGTCTCCACCTAACTCTCCTAATCCTAATCCTCTTATTCTCACGTCTCTCACTCTCATTCTCACATTTTTTATCAGTAAAAGAACTGAAAATAATAGTTCTTCACTCTTGAAGAACTTACACACAAAAATTCAAACGCAAAGCTAAAATCAACAACATTCTTCTCGACGGATTGTGTTTAGGATTTTGGTGGTGAGGCAGTGGGTGTCGTGGGAATACGCAGTATTGCAACAAGAGTGTAACGACATTAAGGTATGGGTTTTCTTCCCTCTTGGTCCCTTTCCCAAGAGACCCCTAAGTTCAGCTTAATTACAGTTAAAAAACTAAGGTTGTCCCCGTTGCATGCCCCTATCATTAGATCCTTTGAAAGATTTAAAGTATGCATTGGTATGACCTCTGGTAGATGATTTTAGGGCTTGTTGTGATTACGTATTTGAATGTGTATTCGGAAATTATGTGAGAAATGAACGATGTGTTCCGAAAAAGTGAATTACGTTAACTTGATTGTGCATGTGTGTACCGTGAGTTAGCCATGGTTTGAAGCCTGTATTTTTACATGTTAAAATGTTATATTTTATGTATATGAATATGTTAAAAACGTGATGTTCATATGAGTTCAAAGTTGCTGAATTGAATGATAATTCTTGATTGAAAGTAACCTTGAAAATGCACCTAAAGATCTCCCTAAAAGCTACTCGAAATGTCTTGATGTTTAACGTGAAACAGGGTGAGAAAAATGGACTGCAAAAAGGTGATTAAATTTTCAAAAATAACCATGAAAACTCACCTAAAGATGCACTAGATGTTACACAAAAATTTATCCTAAATCTAACATCTAAAAGTTGAGAAAATGGAATGCAAAGAGGGTGAACAAATTTCCACAATTCTGGAAATTTGTTTTTGGGCAGCTAACTGTAAAAAAATCACGTTCTAAAATATTTTTTTAAATGCTTGATGTCAATGGGGATTGAACCCAAGACCTCACCATATACATGTCATAATAAATTAAATAATAAAATGTGGTAAGGGGGATTTGAAATGGGGTAAAGCTCAAGTGAAAAGTTAGGGGGAAAATGAAAGAAAATGAAGTGAGGCGTGTGGGGTTCGAACCCACAACCTCTTGGACGGATGAAGGAGAGAAGAGAAGAATCAAATAAAGAAATAATAAAAATGAGGTATGTGGAATTCGAACCCACAACCTCTTGGCAGATGAGAGAGTTAGGAGAAACATAAAGGAGAAAAAATAGATGTGGTGAGTGGGGATTGAACCCACAACCTCTTGAATAGATGAGCGAGTTAGGAGAAAAATAAAAGGAGGAAAATCAGATGTGGTGAGTGGGAATTTAACCCACAACCTCTTGAATAGATGAGAGAGTTAGGAGAAAAATAAAGGAGGAAAAATAAATGTGGTGAGTGGGGATTGAACCCACAACCTCTTGGATAGGTGAGAAAGTTAAGAGATAAATTAAGAGAAAAAGAATGAGCTTGTGGGGAATTGATCCCACAACCTCCTTGCCTTCAACGAGAAAGAGAGGAGGAAAAGAAAGGAAATATTATGGGAGTGATGGGGATCGAACTAGGGTCTCCCAAATCTGAAAAATGCAATTATCAAGTTTAATATAAGATTAAGTGTTGCTCAAGGGATTCGAAATCGGTTTCCCTTGCCCAATTCTGTCTTGACACATAAGTCTTACATGATTAAATATTTAATGAATGCTGCCTATAGGAATGAAATTGAGACCTTGGCATACTTACAAGATGCATAAGTCTTATACCACATAATCTTGGGCAATATAAATCACTTAAATGAACTATGAATGAAGCCTCATGGCTTGTGTGTGTGGACTCATAAGCCCAGCATACGTTTTTAAAGAAAATGAACCTAAGATGTTATGTGATGAATGATGAGACCCCAGAAGGGTTAAGTAAGAGTGTGAAACACACTAAAAGGCCAAGTGCATTGGCATATGATGAAATGAACATTCACAGGATTTCATGGAGCTCACATGATCTATGTCGGTTAAAGTTAAAGTTCACAAAGAAAGAATGAGGCCAGCCTCATATAAATAACACAATGAAATGAACGATACCAAAGGTGTTAGGTTAGGATAATCAAGAGGTGAACTATACTTATGTAATGACACTAGGTCATTCTTAGTCATTGCACAGTGAACCCAATGAGAGTCTAAAATTACATCCTAGGTATAGCTGGTGTTTACACTAGCCTATGAATGAAATGAAATGAAGTACGTATGAATGAATGAAGTAGACTCTGTGTTTGCTAAAGAAGGCTCCCTAGTTGAGGTCCCTTATGTTGAGCCTCATTTTGGGAAGTCCTAATGTTAAGTCCATGATTCCAAGGTCTCATGGCCTATGAACGAATGAAATGAAATATGATATGTGCTATATGCAATATGTTGTGTGCTATATGCAATATGTTATGTGTTGTGTGCAATATGATATGTATGATGATGCATGTTACTCTCATAGCATGACTTTTCTAATCCGATTTTGGCAAGCCCACTGACTTTACTTTCCACAATTCATATCGTTAGGAGAGAGCTCTTATTAATCATGCATATACCCATACTTAGTACAAGTGTGTACTAATTCCATACATTTATCTACTTTTAGGTGCAGGTGCAGCTGGACGTTTGAGATTAGGAGTCGACGCAGAAGTTATCCGAACGTGTAGCTTTCATCCGGATTTCGTAGGCCCTCATGCTTTCGAGGATGCTTACTGGCTTATTCTAGCGTAGACGTAGGCATGAGCTAGTGGAGTATGTTCCACTAGTGTTTCTTTCGTATTTACTTTCAGACGTTGTATTGGTGCCATTTTGGCAACTCTATATTTATGACTATATCTTTCATTTGATTATCTTGATTTAGATGGTTTTTGTGAACGCTTATGAGTTTACGTAGATAGTATTATGCGAGATCAATGTTTTTCAGTATAAAGTTTAAGTAAACAAAAGTTCAAATTTTCAGCTAAAATCAATCTAGATGAAGTAACAATGACGTATGTAGGCTTGTCTGGACCTCTGAGAGTTCAACAAGGCCGGTCTCGCCTGGGGTCTAGATTCCGGTCGTGACAAACTTCTATGTGATAATGTTATGAATATGATGACGAATGTTCCCAAGTGGGGGATATTGTAAGACCCCCAAAATGAGTTAGGGTGTCTAGATCCTAACGTGTTCGTCTTAATGTTTTAAAGTCCTAAATGACTCATAATATGGTTAAGAAGCAGTGTGCAAAGTTTGAGGTGATTTGGAAGTTAAACGTCAAGGGACGACCAAGACGTTCGATGATTAGTCACCTATGTGCCTCATATGTGTATGCATGCTTATATTTGTATGAATGAGCTTATGAAGTCTTAAAATGAGTTATAATGATGTTAAAAGGTACTATATGAAGTTTCGATAAGTTTGGAGGTCAAACATCCAAGAACGTCCAAGACGTTCGAAAAATAGCCTAGAGACATACATGTGTATGTCTTGATGGGGCCTTGCATGTTTGGACGTGTTGCAGGTGTTTGTTTTGGGTGAAACTTATGTGGAAGGTATACAAATTTTTAAGGGTTGTATTTACGTGGGAAACGTCCGGGTATGACTTCAAAAGGGCCCCGCAAAACAGCCCACAAGAAGGACCCAAGGATGGTCGAGACACTGCCTTGGCAGTGTCAATCGACGGACCAAACGACGGCCAGTTGGTCAACCAACGGCCCGTAGGTGAGGTCTCGTCGTTTTAAAATTATCTTGGGCAGGTCTCAATCCAAAAATTGGCCAAGGACCAATCAACGGAAGTAATTGCACCGCTCGTCGACTGAGCAACGGCCAGTAGAAGGTTCCATCGATGGTGGCTTGCAGCCTGCTGCCTGTGCACTGTTTAATTAAAGGGGTGAATGGGAAATTCACCCCACGTGCTAAGCTGAACCCACACTATTTATTCGGTGATTTTTGGGTGTATTTAAGTGATCAAAAATGTGATCAACCCATTCCTAAATAAACTCACACAAATTGAAACTTTCCCTCCAATAATATTCTCCCTAGAAACCACCATTGTTGGTGAAGCTCAAGAAAAGATGGGAGCTCGGATTTCCATGGATGATTCATCAATTTTTAATTTTTTTCATGAATAAACAGGTATGGTGATCCTTCATCTCTAGTTATCCTTCCATCTAGAGAGTTAAATCTCAAAGTTTCAAAAGAGATCTTAAGATCAAACACCTTCTTCTTCAATCTGCAATGGGTTCTTTCTTAAATTGATTTAAAAGTCATAATATGAATATATTAGTTATTATCTACTGATTTGGATGTGGATTTTCAATCCAATTGCATGATGAACCCATGCTCTTTCACAAACTCGAGTTTAGTCTATGTATGGCTTTATGGTCTTGATCTTATGCATGTCGAATTGTGATTCAACTATGTTAATATGCTTAGATATACTGTTTAGATGTGTATTGATGATGGGTTATGTGATATTGAATTAATGTGGATTGATACTTAAAGAATGTGATCTATACGTCTTATTGAATGTTAAGCATGGCCTTCACTGTAACATGGACCTTATTATGCATGACTAATGGAATTCAATTGTGTAGGGATAATTGCACCTACTGTCTCACTTGTATAATATTTATTGAATTATATATATATGTGATTCATGTGGTTCAAGGTTTGATTGGCCTATATTCTTCTACTTTCCATTGATGTCTAAAATAGCATGTTCACTGTGATCTAGAGGTTATAGCAATGGTAGTAGGATTTTGTGTAGATTATATGGTCCTCTACTACTGCCTTATAGATGATATTAATGAATTGTGGGTATGAATTCTTTATGATCAAAGAAAAGGAGTCTTGACATGAATTGATCTAGGTTCTTCTAGCCTACAATTTGAATGTTGTAATGAACATTAGGTGATCTTAATTCAAGGGTAGATGAAGCATGATTTAGATTTGATTTATATTTATTTGACTACTCACCTAGATTTATATTATTGATACATTATGATTGATGACCAAAACATGGGAAGTTACTCGATGATCTATAACTCTCTACTTCCTACCATATATGTGATATAGTGCACTAGTTGAATCATGCTCTTGTGACGACTTGTACATGGTTTCGTTTATGATTTAAGAACTTATAGATACTTATCTATAATGTATAAATGATGAGAAATGAGTATTGATCAATGATTATCAAAGATTGATGAATTGGTAAGAATGGCTCATCCCTCTACTCTTCTATAGTAATGTAGTTGATAAAGCCTTGTATGACATTGTGTGATATTGTCCAATTATGGTGGTGGTGTTTACCTTATGTCATTATATATGTGTTGACCATGGCCTTGAAGGTAAATTGATGAATGTATGAATGAGTGGTTATGATGATCACTTTATGTGTAACTTGTGCCTAGTCTTCTACTTGAGTTGTGAATATAGGTTATGTTGCTATGGTTATGAGCGTGTAAAGGGTTAGGTAATATCATGTGTAGGTGCTGCCATTAATTATTTATTAAATATTGATGAACCCTACCCATTTACCCCTATGTGAATGCGTGAATAGCTAATGTTAGCAGTCTTAAAGTGTTTTATGAAGTTAACTTGTCTCCTATGCTATTGTGCATTGTGTGGTCTATGCTTGAAGAGTATTGTGGTCTAAGAGGGTGGCTACCTCAATGAGTTGTTGATAGCCATTATGCAATCATGTTGACCAATGTACACACACTCACACTTCATGCATGCTTAAAAGTAGTAAAGGTTCATGGTGTCTAAATGAAAGGTAGTTCTCATATTCACTAGTTTCTACTACTATGCATGTTAAGTTTATATGATATGATGAATTATGAATGTGCATAGAGTCTTTGTGGGTTTATATGAAAGGATTGCTCATATAGTTATACATATAGACTTATGCTTTGATGTATGAACATGTGTGATATCCATGTGTTATGTGAAAGGTTTGCTCACATGTATGTGCACACACACATGGATGATGATCTAGTAAATGAGAGGGGCCTTGATAGGGGTGCCCAAGAATACTCTATAACTAGATAGGTGCTTGAATATGCTATAAGCATATGAGGAATGAATATCTCAATCCTATGTTTTATGAAAATGTAATTAAAGGCTTTTCAATAAAGGGAACTTAGCTTAGCACCGACTGAACTTGACATTGAGAGGTGTTGACTTCCCTTTGAGGAAGGGATCAAACATGTTTTCTCATGAGATGAGGCCCCAATTGTCCAATGACATGTAGAGGGAACTACCTATCTCTTAGTTCCGTAAACTATGCTTGCCACATACGATCTAGCAAAGTGAATTCACTTAGGATGCTAGGATATATGTTAAAGTTCTACCTTGGCTAGGTAGTAACACCTTCCATTGGTGTAAGGCTCTACAACACCAAATTCCATGTTTAGCACCCATGGTCTTAGTTCGGTTAAGGCTATAGTTTCCCTAAAGTAAAATGGACAGTGGAAGTAATAAAATAGGATCCTAAATAGGATGACTTAAGGAAGATTACTTAGTATAGGTGGAAGTAATGAACCTATCTAGACATTGCACAAGTAGCTCCTTAGGAAGTCTTAGGAAAATGACCTAATATGTATGATTATGATTATGTCTTTATGCATGATATTGTAGAAGTTGTCTACTTGTTATGAAGATGTGCATGGTATGAATCTATCTAATGTGATCTTATCCTTATATGCACTATGTTGGTCTAAATGACTATATGATGAAGGTCTTGTATTGACATGAATGAAGTTGTCTTTACTTGTGATGTTGATGATGAAGTATTAAGGCTTGTGGTCTCATGAAGGGTCTACTAAGTATATGTGAGGTTATGGGGCTTCACATGTACATTGCACTAGTAGATAAAGATTGGGATTATGAGTAAGGTCTTATAAGGTGGCATGTGAAGTAAAATAAGTATATCTGCATAATGACTAAGAGTTCACTTTAATGTCCTTTATAGTCTTGGCTTAAATATGTCTATGTTGTACTATACTTCTATGATGGTATGTGTTGCCTTTTATAGATTGTATGTATGGTTTTCTTGTGGCCTTAAGTTGATGCATTGAACCAAGTATCACTAGAGGTTACTTGGAAGGTTGATGAGTTAAAAGAAAAAGGGTTCACTGTTAAGGTAAGAGAGCTCACTGTAAAGTGACCTCAAATATGGCATAAATTATGTATGTGATTTTATATGATGTTTGGACTTTGAATATGTCTATATGAAGTATGTAAATGATATGAATGCTATTTGTTTAAAGGTTTTATGAAGATTTACCCAAAATAGCATGAAGTATGATTTTCTAGAAAATGTCTCTTTTAAATACATGTTTTTGCATGGTTGCCATACTTAGTACATTCTTTTGCTAATCCCATTATTCTCTACTTTTTACACAAAGTATAGATTATGGATGCTTAAAGGATGTCATGAATGGTGAAGAGCTTGATAGATTATTCCCAAGCTCAATGAAAGGAATCCTTAAATCCAAGGATGTCTTAATATGTAGTTTACTGTAAAGTTCTTAATTACTATACTTATGTATTATGTTGTAAGGGTCGTGTCCCTAATGTACTCTTATGATGTTGAGTCTAGGATGGAAAAGAGGCTTAAGGTCTAAATATGTATTATGACTTATGTTTTATATATATATGAGGTGAAGTTTCTAGCATATGATGTGCTATGAAAAGTTCTAAATTTTCCGCTAAAATTACTATGTCAATGCGATGAATGATAACTATGTGCTTGTATAAGACCTCCGAGAGGTCAAGTACGCCATGTTACTTCTAGGGGTGTTCCCCGGATGTGACACTTTTCATCACAATTAACGTATGGTTTACTCATCCTTGAAATCTCTTTCTTCAAGGAGTCAATTCCAAAGATTTTCAAAGATGATCAAAAACATGAATTGTCCAATTTCACAATCTAGCCATGGGTTCTTGCATAAATCGTTTTGAATCAATGTTTTAGGATTGAATTGATGTTAATGCAATGTTTTAAAACTATAATTCTTATGAACCCATGCAAGTCATGCAATTCTTATTTTGACTATTTTATGGTTAAGTGATCTTGTCTCAATGCTTATGAATTATAGTGTAGTTTTCTATGGGCTTTATAATGATGTAAAGATTATATTCAATTGATGTCTAATTGGTCATAGGTTTTTAATCTGTATTGAATTGACCTAGTTTCATCTAGTATTATGATTTATACTTTGAATTGATGTTCATGGCCATGGGTAAGGGTCTTATGATATTGAATTTGATGATTTAGACATGGATTGAAGTGGTGAGAATGGATTGGTGGTACGCTGCCCTAATTATCTTTATTTTATGTTAATAAGAATTCAATTATGTTGTGATTGGTATGGTCCACCTATGGTGGCGGTGTTAGGTGCTTTACTTGCAATTGATGTGGCCTCATCGGCGTTATTTTAAGTATATTGATGTTCATGGTCTTGTCGGCACTACTTGAAGCATTATGATGATTTGTCTAATTGATTATGTGAAGTATGATCATATCTATCTACATGCTAGTAAGGTGAAAGTATGTGTTCTTCTATGGATATTAGGTGATCATGTTGGACTATGACTATGTGTTTATTTGTGTAGTCTTAGAGTTGATACATGATTATTCCTACTTGACTATATGAGTCTATGATGGCTATATTGATGATGTTATAGTAAAGTATAGGATGACATAAAGATGATAAGGGTAATTCATAAGTGCTTCAAAGAATGATATGTTATATGAAATAAAGTAAAGTATGTTGTGTCTTGTTTTGGTAGACTTGTGTCCCTTACTTGATACATGTACATGATGAATATGAACATCTTGACTTAGTAGGCTTATGCACCTTTGTATTGTATGTGTATGGATGAATGTTGAATGAAAGTCTAGGATCGGTAGACCTAAGATGGTGCCCTTCTATTCAAAGTCCAAACATTATATAAAATCACATATAGAATTTATGCCATATTTGAGGTCACTTTACAGTGAGCTCTCTTACCTTAACAGTGAACCCTTTTTCTTTTAACTCATCAACCTTCCAAGTAACCTCTAGTGATACTTGGTGCAATGCATCACCTTAAGGCCACAAGGAAACCATACATACAATCTATACAAGGCAACACATACCATCATAGAAGTATAGTACAACATAGACATATTTAAGCCAAGACTATAAAGGACATTACAGTGAACTTTTAGTCATTATGCACATATACTTATTTTAACATCACATGCTACCTTATAAGACCTTACTCATAATCCCAATCTTAATATACTAGTGCAATGTACAAGTGAAGCCCCATAACCTCACATATACTTAGTAGACCCTTCATGATACCACAAGCCTTAATACTTCATTACTTCCACCTATACTAAGTAACCTTTCTTAAGTCATCCTATTTAGGATCCTATTTCATTACTTCCATTGTCCATTTTACTTTAGGGAAACTATAGCCTTAACCAAAATAAGATCATGGGTGCTAAACATGGAATTTGGTGTTGTAGGGCTTTACACCAATGGAATGTGTTCCTACCTAGCCAAGGTAGAACATTAACATAAATCCTAGCATCCTAAGTGAATTCACTTTGCTAGATCCTTTGTGGCAAGCATAGTTTACGGAACTAAGAGATAGGTAGTTCACACTACATGTCATTGGACAATTGGGGCCTCATCTCCTTAGAAAACATGGGTGATCCCTTCCTCAAAGGGAAGTCAACACCTCATTTGGGTCCATAGGTGAATATTCCTCAAAGGGAAGTCAACACTCTATAAGGGACAAATAGTGAATCTTTCCTCAAGGGAAAGTCAACACCTCTCAATGTCAAGTTCACTCGGTGCTAAGCTAAGTTCCCTTTATTGAAAAGTCTTTAATTACATTTCATAAAACATAGGCTTGAGATATTCATTCCTCATATGCTTATAGCATATCCAAGCACCTATCTAGTTATAGAGTATTCTTGGGAACCCCTATCAAGGCCCCTCTCATTTACTAGATCATCATCCATGTGTGTGAGCACATACATGTGAGCAAACCTTTCACATAACACATAGATATCACCGATGTTCATACATCAAAGCATAAGTCTATAGGTATAAATATATGAGCAATCCTTTCATATAAACCCACAAAGACTCTATGCACATTCATAATTCATTATATCGTATAAACTTAACATTCATAGTAGTAGAAACTAGTGAATATGAGAACTACCTTTCATTTAGACACCATCAACCTTTACTATTTTTAAGCATGCATAAAGTTTGAATGTGTGTACATTGGTCAATATGATTACATAATGGCTATCAACAACTCATTGAGGCAGCCACCCTTTTAGACCACAATACTCTTCAAGCATAGACCACACAACGCACAATAGCATAGGAGACAAGTTAACTTCATAGAACACTTTAAGACTCCTAACATTAGCTATTCACACATTCACATAGGGGTACATGGGTAGGGTCATCAATCTTTAATTAATCGTTAATGGCAGCACCTACACATGATATTACCTAATCCTTTACATGCTCATAACCATAGCAACATAACCTAGATTCACAACTCAAGTAGAAGAGTAGGCACAAGTTACACATAAAGTGATCATCATAACCACTCATTCATATATTCATCAATTTGCCTTCAAGGCCATGTTCAACACATATATAATGACATAAGATAAACACCGCCACAATATGTGGACCATACCACACAATCTCATACCAGGCTTTATCAACTACATTACTATAGAAGAGTAGAGGGATGAGCCATTCTTACCAATTCATCAATATTTGATCATCATTGATCAATACTCCTTTCTCATAATTTATACATTATAGAGAAGTAGCTATAAGTTCTTAAATCATAAACGAAACCATGTACAAGCCGTCACAAGAGCATAATTCAGCTAGTGCACTTATCACATATATGGTAGGAAGTAGAGAGTTATAGATCATCGAGTAACTTCCCAAGTTTTGCTCATCAATCATAATGTATCAATAATATACATCTAGGAAAGTAGTCAAATAGATATAAATCAAATCTAAATCATGCTTCATCTACCCTAGAATTAAGATCACCTAATGTTCATTACAACATTCAAATTGTAGGCTAGAAGAACCTAGATCAATTCATGTAAAAACTCCTTTTCTTTGACATTCAAGAATTCATACCCACAATTCATTAATATCATATATACAAGGCAGTAGTTTAGGACCATATAATCTACACGAAATCCTACTACCATTACTATAACCTCTAGATCACAATGAACATGCTATTTTAGATATCAACGGAAAGTAGAAGAATATAGGCCAATCAAACCTTGAACCACATGAATCACATATATATAATTCAATTAATATTATCCAAGTGAGACAGTAGGTACAATTATCCCTACACAATTGACTTCCATATTCATGCATAATAAGGTCCATGTTACTAACATTCAATTAGACGTATAGATCACATTCTTTAAGTATCAATCCACATTAATTCAATATCACATAATGCATCATCAGTACACATTCTAAACAGTAGATCTAAGCATATTAACATAGTTGAATCATAATTCGACATGCATAAGATAAAGATCATAAAGCCATACATAGACTAAAATCGAGTTTGTGAAAGAGCATGGGTTCATCATGCAATTGGATTGAAAATCCACATCCAAATCAGTAGATAATTACTAATATATTCATATTATGCCTTTTAAATCAATTTAAGAAGGAACCCATGGCAGATTGAAGAAGGTGTTTGATCATAAGCTCTCTTTTGAAACTTTGAGATGTAACTCTCTATATGGAAGGATAACTAGAGATGAAGGATCAACATACCTGTTTATTAATGAGAACCGTTAAAAATTAATTAATCATCCATGGAAATCCGAGCTCCCAGCTGTTCTCCAGCTTCACCAACAATGGTCGTTTCTAGGGAGAATATTTTTGGAGGGAAAGGTTCAATTTGTGTGAGTTTGCTTGGGAATGGGTTGATCGCATTTTTCATCACTTAAATACACCAAAAAATCACCAAATAAATCGTGTGGGGTCAGGTTAGCATGTTGGGTGAATTTCCCGTTCACCCCTTTAATGAAACAGTGCACAGGCAGCAGGCTGCAAGCCACCATCGATGGAACCATCTACAGGCCGTTGGTCAGTCGACGGGCTGTGCAATTGCTTCCGTCGATTGGTCCTTGGCCAATTTTTGGCTTGACACCTGACCAAGCTAAGTGTCAAACTACGAGACCTCACCTACGGGCCATTGGTTGACCAACTGTCCGTCGTTTGGTCCGTTGATTGACACTGCCAAGGCAGTGTCTCGACCAGCCTTGGGTCTTTCTTGTGGGCCCTTTTGCGGGGCCCTTTTGAAGTCGTACCCAGATATTTCCCACGTAAATACAACACTTAACAAGTTGTAGACCTTCCACATAAGTTTCACTGAAAACAAACACCTGCAACACTTCCAAACATGCAAGGCCTCATCAAGACATACACATGCATGTCTCTAGGCTATCTTTCGAACGTCTTAGATGTTCTTGGACGTTTGACCTCCAAACTTCTCGAAACTTCATATAATACATTTTAACATCATTATAACTCATATTAAGACTTCATAAGCTCATTCCTAAACATATAATCATGCATAGAGATATGAGCCACATAGGTGACTAATCGTCGAACGTCTTGATCGTCCCTTTACGTTTGACTTCCAAATCACCTCAAACTTTTCACACTGCCTCTTAACCATATTATGAGAAATTTTAGTACCTTAAAACATTAAGACGAACACGTTAGGCTCTAGACACCCTAACACATTTTGGGGGTTTTACAAAAAGCCCAGAAGATTGATGAAGAAAAACTTGAGAAACCTATCTTCTTCCTTGGAGCTTCAAAGCTTCAACAATAGAGTTTTTGGAGAGAGTGAATGGAGAGGTTTTGTTTTGAGATGAGGGCTTTTTCTTTAATTGGTGAGGTTAGGGGTTTAAATAGGTCTAATAACCGTCCATAATATACCCCTAAATTACCCAAAAGACCTCTAAATTTATTGGACAATTTAACCAACTCAAATTTGACTTAAAAAAAATTGACGCAACGAAATCTCGAACTTTACTGCACGTCGCGAAGACACTTCCAAATATTATTTTTTGAAAATTCTTAGACAGAATGGTTCGTGAAAACCCCGCATCGCAGGGCCTGAATTTTGCCTACTGCATGTCAGCTGCCCATCGCGCAGCAGCATGCCAAATCTTGGCTGCTTGGCAGCTTCGCTGGCCCATCTTTTGGGTCTTCCTCGGGGACCCTTTTGATGATCCCCGAAGCGTCGTTACCGGAAGTTTCGACCCTTTGTATGTCAGGCTACGCGTAGGAACTCTGGATACTGAATTTCACCTTCAAACCATCCCCCAAAACATCACTACAAAATAGTACGACACACTAGTTCAACTTCGATTAGTTTTCGAACGTGTTGGACGTTCTTGAATGTTTTACCTCCAAACACTTCAAAAATTTATATACTGCCTATGAACACTATTTTAAACCATTTTATGACTTTAAAACATCATGAAACAAGTGTTAGGATCTAGTTCAACCTAGCTCATTTTTAGGGACGTTACAATCTCCCCCACTTGGACAACATTCGTCCTCGAATGACACTTGCCACACCTTAAATATTTTTAAGCTTTAAGGCTCAAAGACTAGCATATCATAACCATACCACACAATACACAATACACAAATGTAGGAGAGACATCAACTTCATATAACAAAGAGACTCACAACACAACAAGAAGGTAGGAACTACATCTACAACTCATCATGCAATAAGACACATTTTCATTTCATATAGGAGGAATTTCCTTCTCCACATAATATCATGCTCATATACATCAGTTCTATGCATATCATAACCATTTTTTCATGAAAGAACATAGTCATATTTTCATAACATTTACAGTGAACACCAACTTCATTACACTGAAACATGCTCAATTTTCCAGAAATGCAACTCTTAAGCAACTTATAATGGAATCATAACAATATGAGAGATAAAACCATATAAACTCACTTTAAAAAATAATCATAACTTCATGAAATGCACAATGCAAGGAATCAATGAAATTCAATTTCAACTAGACTCCTAAACACAATTCAACATGCAACATACTCCTATGACATTCTATCTCTCAAGCTTGAATTAAATAGAAGAGATGAGACAACAATCTACAACCCAACTACTCACCATACTCCCCCACTTAGAAGGAACTCATAACTAAAGAGAGAAAACAATAACTTACCGGCATCATCATCATCATCATCTTGTTTTGTTCCTTTGGCTCGGAGAGCATAGAAGCGATCCCTTCCCTTTGGAGCACCACCATCCGTAACATTAGGAGGAACTTGCTTAGCCTCTCTCCCTCTAGCCGCAATTGTAGGACAGTCTCTCACCTTGTGATCAGCCTTTCCACAATCAAAGCACCACTAGTACCGGCTAGACACTTCCCAAAGTGCTTCTTCCCACAAGTAGCACTAGTAGGCTTAACCACTTGGGAACCACCACCTCTTTCATAGTTAGCCTTAGGAGCACTAGAACCATCTTGTTTCGAGCCCTCTTCTTAAAGTTATTCTGAACTTGCTCATCGGTTCTTCCCCTCTTAGCATCTCTACTTCTCCTCCCAAGTTTAGACTTTTCAATGGATTGTGCATATATCATCAGCCTAGATAGAGTCATATCACCATGGAGCATGGTTGTACGACACTCTCCCTTCACCATATCCGAAATACCGGTCAAGAACCTACTCATCTCATCCCTAGGGTTAGACACCATGGATGGGGCATACCTAGACAATAGGATAAACTTTATGGAATATTCCTCAACACTCATGCTACCTTGCCTAAGGTTTATAAATTCCTCAATCTTAACCTCTCTCTTCTCACGGGGAAAGTACCTCTCTAAAATGCTTCCTTAAACTCTTCCCACTCTAAGGGACCCGATTCAACCGGTCTACTATCCTTCCATTGAGTAAACCATATTTGATAAACATCTTTCAACTTATACGAAGATAACTCCGCTTTCTCCCTAGAAGTTACTCACATAGCATGCACTATCTTATACACCTCATCCAAGAAAGCTTGGGGATCTTCTCCAACCTTAGAACCAAAGAAGATAGGAGGTTTCATCCTCACAAAGTCCCTTAATCTAGATGTCATAGTACTCTCCATCGCATTCACCCTATTCCCAATGTCTCTATTCACTTGATTTGTCATAGCTCGGGTTAGGGTAAGGAGAGCCTCTCTAATCTCCCCATTAGCCATTTCCTGGGGAACCACCGGAACCTCATTACCTCCTTCCACAAAAGTTACTTGATCATCTTGAGCACCTTGAACACCTTGAGGAACTTTCTCAACTTGTGGCACATGTCCACCTCGGGGAGGAAGTCCCTCATTCACATCATTCTCCTCAACTCTCCTAGCCGGTGTCCTCCTCGTATTCATCTTCATAGAAACACAAGGAAAACCATAAGAAAAGGACACTCATAACATTTAATCTCTACAGCATGATATAGGAGTAGAAAAGAAGGGAAACTCTATCGTCCTATAGCCTCTGGCCCATTGATGTGTCACGAGTCACACCGATGGTCAAGACTCTACTAGACATGGCTTTTTGAGACTTTTCAATTCCTAAGTACTACTTCATAACCTTATGCTCAGATACCAAGTCGCCATCTTAGACATAGGAATATATTGGGACACGGCCCATACTTCAACATATAGAAAACAGCTAAGTCTATTACAATACTTCAATAAGGAAATCTAAATATAAAGATGTCTTAGAACCTAGTAAGGGCATACGAACTCTTTACTTGAATGAACACTAATCCAAGCTTCAACTTTGAGACTCCTCTCAAATTCCACCTACATCTTTAAGGATAGACAAATGTATGGAATTAGTACAAACACTTGTACTAAGTATGGCGTAATGCATAAAATCATGATAAACGAACATTTGTATAAAACATGCTCTTTTTTATTAAAACATCATAGTATAAGCATAAGAACAACATTTTAACACCTTAGAAACATGTAAGATATCATATAAGCATTTTATCAATTATTAAAGAACATTACACTAAACTGTGTCACCTTGCAGTAACCTCTTTTAGATTGCATCCTTCTCTCCAAAGGTTATCCTAAGACTCACTTTAGTGAGACAAAGAGAGACTGCCCATACACACTCTCTAAGCACACCTAAATGATCCTTAAGTCTTCCTAAGATAAGATAACTCCAACACTATCATGTATTCCACACGATGAGAATAGGCAATCACCGACATAGACCATACTAGCTAGGCATGGAATCCGGTGTCATAAACCTACTCCGATGGAGGGTGTTTTACTTTCCAAGGGTAGAACTAGGACACATCCCATGTAGGCACATGGTTAAGGAATATCAAGGTCTTTTATGCACTCTAGTCTCATTCTCAACTAGTAGAGATACATTTTACTCTAGTCTCATTCTCAAGTAGAGATACATTGTACTCTAGTCTCCTTCTTAAGTAGAGTTACAAACCATAGCATATTCAATCGGTGCTAGCCTTTGTTCTCATAGAGTAAGTTCAGTATAAAGGAGCATATGAAAAGGTATCATCTCTTAGTCATTACCTAGTCATAACGCACCTACCAAAGATGGGTCCACTAGGGCTGCCACTCAATGGTCTATAAGGATAGCTCATTCTTAACCTTCTTTGTATATAGAAGATTCCACATATTAGTCATGCTTACAAGGGCACCATCTTAGGTCTAACGATCCTAGACTTTCATTCAACATTCATCCAAACACATACAACACAAAGGTGCATAAGCCTACTAAGTCAAGATGTTCATATTCATCGTGTACATGTATCAAGTAAGGGACACAAGTCTACCAAAACAAGACACAACATACTTTACTTTATTTCATTTAACATATCATTCTTTCAAGCCCTTAGGAATGACCCTTATCATCTTAATGTCATCCTATACTTTACTATAACATCAGCAATATAGCCATCATAGACTCATATATTCAAGTAGGAATAATCATGTATCAACTCTAAGACTACACAAATAAACAATAGTCATAGTCCAACATGATCACCTAAAATCCATAGAAGAACATATACTTTCACCTTACTAGCATGTAGATAGCTATGATCATACATCACATAATCAATTAGACAAATCATCATAATACTTCAAGTAGTGCCGACAAGGCTATGATAATCAATATACTTAAAATAACACCGACGAGACCACATTAATTGCAAGTAAAGCACATAACACCGCCACCATAGGTGGACCAACCAATCACAACATAATTTAATTCTTATTAACATAAAATAAAGATAATTAGGGCAGCGTACCACCAAAAACATTCTCACCACTTCAATCCATGTCTAAATCATTCAATTCAATATCATAAGGCCCTTGCCCATGGCCATGAACGTCAATTCAAAGTATAAATCATAATACTAGATGAAACTAGATCAAGTCAATATATATTTAACAACCTAAGACCAATAAGACATCCATTTAATATAATCTTTACATCATTAGATAGTCCATAGAAAACTACACTATAATTCATAAGCATTGAGACAAGATCACTTAACCCATTAAATACTCAAAATAAGAATTGCATGACTTGCATGGGTTCATAAGAATTATATCTTTAAAACATAGCATTAACATCAATTCAATCCTATAACATTGATTCAAAACCATTTATGCAAGAACCCATGGCTAGATTAAGAAATTGGACAATTCATGTTTCTAATCATCTTTAAAAATCTTTGGAATTGACTCCTTGAAGAAAGAGACTTCAAGGATGAATAACCATACCTTAATTGTGATGAAAATCCCAGAATATTGATGAAGAAAAACTTGAGAAACCTATCTTCTTCCTTGGAGCTTCAAAGCTTCAACAATGGAGTTTTTGGAGAGAGTTAATGGAGAGGTTTTGTTTTGAGATGAGAGTTTTTGCTTTAATTGGTGAGGTTAGGGGTTTAAATAGGTCTAATAACCGTCCATAATATACCCCTAAATTACCCAAAAGACCCCTACATTTATTGGACAATTTAACCAACTCAAATTTGACTTAAAAACTACGCAACGAAATCTGGGACTTTATTGTGCATCGCGAAGACACTTCCGAAATTTTTTTTCGAAAATTCTTGGACATAATGGTTCGGGACAGCCCCGCATCGCAGGGAAAGAATTTTGCCTACTGCATGTCTTCTGCGAGTCGCGCTGCAGCATGCCAAATCTTGGCTGCTTGGCAGCTTTGCTGGCCCATGTTTGGGTCCTCCTCGGGGACCCTTTTAATGGTCCACAGGGCGTCGTTCCCGGATGTTTTGACCCTTTGTATGTAAGGCTACGTGTGAGAACTCTCGATACTGATTTTAACCTCCAAACCATCCCCCAAAACATCACTACAAAACAGTACGACACACTAGTTCAACTTCGATTAGTTTCCTAACGTGTTGGACGTTCTTGGATGTTTTACCTCCAAACACTTCAAAAATTTATATACTGCCTATGAACTCTATTTTAAACCATTTTATGACTTTAAAGCATCATGAAACAAGTGTTATGCTCTAGTTCAACCTAGCTCATTTTTAGGGACGTTACAATCTCCCCCACTTGGACAACATTCATCCTCGAATGACACTTGCCACACCTTAAATATTTTTAAGAGTTAAGAGTCAAAGATTAGCAGCTCATAACCATACCACACAATACAGAATACACACATGTAGGAGAGACATCAACTCCATATAGCAAAGAGACTCACAACACAACAAGAAGGTAGGAACTACATCTACAACTCATCATGCAATAAGACTCACATTTTCATTTCATATAGGAGGAATTTCCTTATCCACATAATATCATGCTCATATACATCAGTGCTATGCACATCATAACCATTTTTTCATGAAAGAACAATTTAGTCATATTTTCATAACCTTTACAGTGAACACCAACTTCATTATAGTGAAACATGCTCAATTTTCCAGAAATGCAACTCTTAAAAAATTTATGATGGAAGCATAACAATATGAGAGATAATACCATATAAACTCACTTTAAAAAATAATCATAACTTCATGAAATGCACAATGCAAGAAATCAATGAAATTCAATTTCAACTAGACTACTAAACACAATTCAATATGCAACATGCTACTATGACATTCTATCTCTCAAGCTTGAATTAAATAGAAAAGATGAGACAACAATATACAACCCAACTACTCACCATACTCCCCCACTTAGAAGGAACTCATATAACTCAAGAGAGAAAACTATAACTTACCGGCATCATCATCATCATCCGATTTTGTTCCTTTGGCTCGGAGAGCATAGAAGCGAGCCCTTCCCTTTGGATCACCACCATCCGAAACATTAGGATGAACTTGCTTAGCCTCTCTCCCTCTAGCCGCAATTGTAGGACAGTCTCTCACCTTGTGATCATCCTTTCCACAACCAAAGCACCCACTAGTACCGGTTAGACACTTCCCAAAGTGCTTCTTCCCACAAGTAGCACAAGTAGGCTTAACCACTTGGGAACCACCACCTCTCTCATAGTTAGCCTAAGGAGCACTAGAACCATCTTGATTTGGAGCCCTCTTATTCAACTTATGCTGAACTTCCTCATCAGTTCTTCCCCTCTTAGCATCTCTACTTCTTCTCCCAAGTTTAGACACTTCAATGGATTGTGCATATACCATCAGCCTAGATAGAGTCATATCACCATGGAGCATGGCTGTACGACACTCTTCCTTCACCATATCTGAAACACCAGTCAAGAACCTATTCATCTTATCCCTAGGGTTAGACACCAAGGATGGGGCATACTTAGACAATAGGATAAACTTTAAGGAATATTGCTCAACACTCATGCTACCTTGCCTAAGGTTTATAAGTTCCTCAATCTTAACCTCCCTCTTCTCACGTGGAAAGTACCTTTCTAAGAATGCTTCCTTTAACTCTTCCCACTCTAAGGGACCCGATTCAACCGGTCTACTATCCTTCCATTGAGTAAACCATATTTGAGCAACATCTTTCAATTGAGTACGAAGATAACTCCGCTTTCTCCCTAGAAGTAACTCAATAGCATGCACTATCTTATAGACCTCATCCAAGAAAGCTTGGGGATCTTCTCCAACCTTAGAACCAAAGAAGATAGGAGGATTCGTCCTCACAAAGTCCCTTAATCTAGATGTCATAGTACTCTCCATAACATTCACCCTAGTCCCAATGTCTCTATTAACTTGAGTTGTCATAGCTCGGGTTAGGGTAAGGAGAGCCTCTCTAATCTCCCCATTAGCCATTTCCAGGGGAACCACCGAGAACCTCATTACCTCCTTCTACAAAAGTTACTTGATCTTTTTGAGCACCTTGAACACCTTCAACACCTTGAGGAACTTTCTCAACTTGTGTCACATGTCCACCTCGGGGAGGAAGTCCCTCATTCACATCATTCTCCTTAACTCTCCTAGCCGGTGTCCTCCTCGTATTCATCTTCATAGAAACACAAGGAAATCCATAAGAAAAGGACACTCATAACATTTAATCTCTACATCACGATATAGGAGTAGAAAAGAAGGGAAACTCTATCGTCCTATAGCCTCTCGCCCATAGATGTGTCGCGACTCACACCGATGGTCAAGACTCTACTAGACGTGGCTATTTGAGACTTTTCGATTCCTAAGTACTACATCATAACCTTATGCTCTGATACCAAGGTTGTAACGACCCGAGATTACCCCCTAAAAGTTATGGAATTCCCAAATTGAAACACGGCATCGTCGACCTCTCGGAGGTCTAACACAAGCCCTTTCGTACCATTCATTGAATACATGTATGAAAAGTAGTGCTGATTTAAAACTTTTCATACGAATTAATAATGCTTCAAAATATCTCTTTATAAAAAATCATAATGAAAGGCTAAGTCTCAAATCGCCATCTTAGACATAGGAAAATATTGGGACACGGCCCATACTTCAACATATAGAAAATAGCTAAGTCTATTACAATACTTCAATAAGGAAATCTAAACATAAAGATGTCCTAGAATCTAGTGAGAACATACCAACTCTTTACTTGATTGAACACTAATCCAAGCTTTAACTTCGAGACTCCTCTCAAACGCCACCGACACCTTTAGAGATAGACAAATGTATGGAATTAGTACAAACACTTGTACTAAGTATGGCGTAATGCATAAAATCATGATAAATGGACATTTGTATAAAACATGCTCTTTTTGATTAAAACATCATAGTATAAGCATAAGAACAACATTTAACACCTTAGAAACATGTAAGATATCATATAAGTGTTTTATCAATTATTGTAGACCATTACAGTGAACTATGTCACCTTGCAGTAACCTCTTTTAGCTTGCATCCTTCTCAGCAAAGGTTATCCTAAGACTCACTTAAGTGAGACGAAGAGAGACCGCCTATACACACTCTCTAAGCACACCTAAATGATCCTTAAGTCTTCCTAAGATAAGATAATTCTCACTTTTATTTGTTAAACTCCCTACCTAGAATTACTCTAAGACTACCCTAAGTAAGACATGAAGAGACAACCGATACACCCTCTTCAAACCTACCTAAGCAATCCTCAAAGATACTATAGATTAGTACTTTTCATTAACATTCCTTTACTAAAGTCATTATGTTCAATAAGTCATTTAGAAGACATATCATTCATTATAGACTTCACATAATGGTCTTGGAAAGACCTAGGGACTCACATACTAACATCTTCAAAGTCTAGTTGTGCAATGTCTAGATAGCGTCCCATTCCACTACCTTAAATTCCTAGTACTTATCCAACACTATCATGTATCCCACATGATGAGAATAGGCAATAACCGACATAGACGATACTAGCTAGGCATGGAATCCGGAGTCATAAACCTACTCTGATGGAGGGTGTTCTACTTGCCAAGGGTAGAACTAGGAAACATCCCATGAAGGCACATGGTTAAGGAATATCAAGGTCTTTTATGCACTCTAGTCTCCTTCTCAATTAGAGATACATTGTACTCTAGTCTCCTTATTAAGTAGAGCTACAAACCATAACATATTCACTCGGTGCTAGCCTTTGTTTTCATAGAGTAAGTTCAATATAAAGGAGCATATGAAAAGGTACCATCTCTTAGTCATTACCTAGTCATAACGCACCTACCAAAGATGGGTCCACTAGGGCTACCACTCAATGGTCTATAAGGATAGCTCATTCTTAATCTTCTTTCGATATAGAAGATTCCACATATTAGTCATGCTTAGCAAGGCACCATCTTAGGTCTACCGATCCTAGACTTTCATTCAACATTCATCCATACACATACAAATCAAAGGTGCATAAGCCTACAAAGTCAAGATGTTCATATTCATCATATACATTTATCAAGTAAGGGACACAAGTCTACTAAAACAAGACACAACATGCTTTACTTTATTTCATATAACATATCATTCTTTGAAGCACTTAGGAATGACCTTTATCATCTTTATGTCATCCGATACTTTACTATAACATCATTAATATAGCCATCATTCACTCATATATTCAAGTAGGAATAATCATGTATCAAATCTAAGACTACACAATTAAACACATAGTCATAGTCTAACATGATCACCTAATATCCATAGAAGAAAACATACTTTCACCTTACTAGCATGTAGATAGATATGATCATACTTCACATAATAAATTAGACAAATCATCATAATTCTTCAAGTAGTGCCGACAAGCCCATGATCATCAGTATACTTAAAATAACGACGACGAGGCCACATCAATTGCAAGTAAAGCACATAACACTGCCACCATAGGTGTACCATACCAATCACAACATAATTGAATTCTAATTAACGTAAAATAAAGATAATTAGGGCAGCGTACCACCAATCCATTCTCACCACTTCAATCCATGTCTAAGTCATCCAATTCAATATCATAACGCCCTTACCCCTGGCAATGAACATCAATTCAAGTATAAATAATAATACTAGATGAAACTAGGTCAATTCAATATAGATTTAACAACCTATGACCAATTAGACATCAGTTGAATATAATCTTTACATCATTAGATAGCCCATATAAAACTACACTATCATTCATTAGCATCTAGACAAGATCACTTAACCCATAAAATAGTCAAAATAAGAATTGCATGACTTGCATGGGTTCATAAGAATTATAGCCTTAAAACATTGCATTAACATCAATTCAATCCTATGACATTGATTCAAAACCATTTATGTAAGAACCCATGGCTAGATTATGAAATTGGACAATTCATGTTTCTAATCATCTTTAAAAATCTTTGGAATTGACTCCTTGAAGAAAGAGATTTCAAGGATGAGTAACCATACCTTAATTGTGATGAAAATCCCACAAGATTGATGAAGAAAAACTGGAAAAACCTATCTTCTTCCTTGGAGCTTCAAAGCTTCAACAATGGAGTTTTTGGAGAGAGTGATGGAGAGGTTTTGTTTTGAGATGAGGGTTTTTGCTTTAATTGGTAAGGTTAGGGGTTTAAATAGGTCTAGTAACCGTCCATAATATACCCCTAAATTACCCAAAAGACCCCTACATTTATTGGACGATTTAACCAACCCAAATTTGACTTAAAAACTACGCAACGAAATCTGGTACTTTACTGCGCGTCGCGAAGACACTTCCAAATATTATTTTTTGAAAATTCTTGGACAGAATGGTTCATGACAGCCCCACGTTTCAGGGAAAGAATTTTTCCTACTGCATGTCAGTTGCGCGTCGCGTAGCAGAATGCCAAATCTTGGCTGTTTGGCAGCTTCGCTGGCCCATGTTTTGGTCCTCCTCAGGGACTCTTTTGATGGTCCCCGGGGCGTCGTTCCCGAACGTTTCGACCCTTTGTATGTCAGGCTACCCGTAGGAACTCTCGATACTGAATTTCACCTTCAAACCATCCCCCAAAACATCACTACAAAACAGTACGACACACTAGTTCAACTTCGACTAGTTTCTGAACGTGTTGGACGTTCTTAGACGTTCGACCTCCAAACACTTCCAAAATTTGTATACTGCCTATGAACACTATTTTAAACCATTTTATTACTTTAAAACATCATGAAACAAGTGTTAGGCTCTAGTTCAACCTAGCTCATTATTAGGGACGTTAGATCCCACACTTGGGATCAAGCTACACGTGTATTTCTAACATCAATTCTTCATCTTAAGGAAACATGAAATCAACAAAGAAAATCAAAATCATATGAAATTCAGAAATTTTCATAATTCAATAAAGAAGCACATACCAAAAAAGGGACATAAGGAGATCACTCTTGATCACCCTTGGATTTGAGAGCAAAGAACCTAGCAATGTCTTTAGGAACACCTTCCTCACTATTAGCAGCAACTTGCTTGCCTTCCCTCACACTAGCCTTTGCCTTAGGGAAATCCCTCATCATGTGGCCACTCTCACCACATCCATAGAAACCAACTCTACCGGCCAAACACCTATCATCATGCTTCTTACCACACCTAGGGCAAGTAGATCGAGAATACTCATTATTCCCTTGAGGTCTAGGGTTAGACACCCTTTCGGCCTCATACTAAGAAGCTCTAGAATTACCTTGTCTGATAAACTTTTGTCGACTCTTAGAACTACCATGTTTATCGAATCCCTCCTTGTCCATCCTAATCCTCTTTTTCTCCTTTTTAATTTTGGATTCCTCTATTTGTTGAGCAAAACACCATGAGTCGGGAGATATCCATGTCATCAACTAGCATTGCCGTATGACACTCTTCTTATACTAGATCGGACATCCCCATCATGAACCTATTCATCAAGTCTCTACGGTTTGCTACCAGCCTAGGGCATACTTAGACAAAAGAGTGAAATTCAAAGCATACTCCTTAACAATAATAACACCTTACTTGATGATTATGAGTTCCCCTAACTTAGACTCCCTCGATTCCCTAGGAAAGAAACTATCAAGGAAAGCCGACTGAAAAGTCTCTCATTGAATGTAACCCGTTCGTATAGTCTACTATCTTTCCATAGCTCATACCAAAGTTGGGCAACATCTTTCGATTGATAGGCAGCCAACTCCGACTGTTCAATGGAAGACACTCCCATGATTGCAAGCACCTTATACACCTCATCAATAAAAACATTTGGATCTTCCTCAACATTGGAGCCATAGAACTCCGGTGGATTTATTCTCAAGAACTCCCTTACTCTAGTAGCACTCATTCCTCCGATAGGATTAGCCGGAGACACCTCTTTTCTATTAGCTTGATCCATTAAGGCTTGAGCCAACAAAGTTATAGAAGCCCTAAATTCCTCCAACATAGCATTCCCTATTGGAGAGTCATTAGGAACTTGAGTAGGAACTTGCTCTTGAACTTGGGGAGGAATCTCTTGCTCCCCTTTCCCATCTCCTTCCCTTCTTGCATTAGGCCTAGTGTTAGCCATAACCTATAAAATCATAGGCAAGCATTGGAAAAGGGCCTACTAAAGCCAAAATCTATGGCACAACTTGGAGAATGCATAAGTGGAACTTTCCTAAACATCCCATAGTCTCCTACTCATAGGTGTGTCGTGACTCACACCGATGAATAAGACTCTACTAGATGTGGTTTTTAAGACATCCTAAGACCATTTCATAACCTTATGCTCTGATACCAAGTTTGGGTCGAAACACGACGTACTTGACCTCTCGGAGGCCTTGTACAAGCCCTTAGACATCATTTATTGCACATATACAAAAAGTAGTGCAAAATTAAAATTTCTTCTTCAAAAACATAATGAGGAAGTCATCTCATTAAACATCAAACATATGTCTCAAAACCATCTATGACAGCATAAATAACCAAATGTCTTGGGTCACAACCCATAAAAGTCTAACATAATGAAAAACATAAAGACAACATAGTAGTGGTAGTCCTCTGATGCTATGAGGACTCACCAAATCTTCTCTTCTTGGAAACCTTGGAAACTCTACCCTTCAAAGCAAATCAACCTTCTCAAGATCCTATATGGACAACATGTAGGCAATATGTGTTAGTACGATTAGTTCTAAGTATGGAAACATCATACGAAACATAAGATATCTCAAAGGGTTTAGTAAATAATTGACATAATCATAAGAGATAAAGACATAAGCATAACATGAATATCATAAGCATATTAAAAGCATCCAAAAACATATAAGAGTTCATTCTTAACACATTGTCTTTCTTACTATTATGAACTATCTCACAAGCCACCTCCATGTATCCTTGTGCAAGGGTAAGGTAGCATCCCATACTACTACCAAAGCTAATTACCTCTCTTTGGACATACTTGATCATAGTTCCCTTTCATAATTAAAACCTAAGTTCATCATAACATATGAGCACTATGCCCCTATGACACCTCAAAATACACTTGTGCAATGCATGTAAAGCAACCCATAATACCTCACACACTAAGAATATCTTGAAATCACCCTAACTTGTTCATGTCATCTTAGGAGTCATCTAATAGACCTAATTCATATTGACTAAGAACTATCATTTTAATTCAATCATGTCATGGAAAGCAACCATAGCCACTACACAAGCTAAACATACATCACATAGGGTTCATGTCATAGGTAGCTTCAAGTCATACTTGTGCCTTGTATAGATGGCATCCCATACTACCATCCATATTATGTACTTTTCAAGACTAACCTAATCTAAGCTAACTTGTCTTGTAACCTTATCTATTAAACTCAACATACTATCATAATAGACCTACTATCATGGAAAGCATCTTATCATACTAACCGAGCTAACTAAGAAAGGATACAACCATTCTATCCACCTTGTAACCAATCATGTAGATGCTAGCTAATCATAGGGGAGCATGAATCCTCAACCCTAAGCTACCATGAAAAGCCTATCTCAAGCTATTCCATGAAATACACCTTACATGCAAATCAACCTACCATGATAGGCATCTTGCATGCAAGTCAAACTACCATTAGGAGAGTATAGGCCTTTCCCCTAAAGCTACCGTGAAATTGTTTTGGCCAAACAAAGTCAAGCTACCAAGAAGTTCCTCGTCTCAAACTACCATGAGAAATCTAACCCATGAGATTCATATCCCAAACTACCATGAGTATTTTAACTCAAGCCTCCTTGAGATTCACTATCCCAATCTATCCTTGAGATATACCATCTCAAGCTATAATGAGTACTTCAACTCAAGCTACCATGTCCTTGGTGTTGTCTTACCAAGTCTACAACACAAGAAGTGATCATACAACTCACTTTCAAGCTAATCTTAGTTCACTATACATTGATTCATGTTAGGTTCTTAAGTCAACCTAGGGTTCCTCTATGTGAGAACTTGCTTCTCCTAATCATGTTCATGTATAGGTGTATTAGAGAAAAAAAACATTAGCACAATCATTCTCATCATGACTTTACCCCAAAAGCCCTAAAAATAGTGTCTATAATCCGTCCAATCGATTACCACATTTAGTCCCTCATGATTCATTCTCAATTTCATCTAAATCTATTCACTTAGATCATTAGAAGGCAATTCTAGTCATAATGATCACATAGGTTCAGTTCCAACTTCCTAGGTAAAGATCATACATAATCAATTAGACCTAGTTCAATTCATATCTAGGTGATTCACTCATGATCAAATAGTATATAGTACAATTGAATTAAGAAGATCAACATAAAACCTTCATCTAGCCTCTAATAGCCTAAAATCTCTATGATCACCCTTAACGTAAATTACTACAATTCACCATGAAAACATCATACAAACATCTTATAATCATCATATCAACATAATTGAATGCTACCCACTAGATTGGGATCACAATCAAGCCTTACCCACAATGAAATCACAACCCTCTCTAGAATGGGGTTCTTTGGATTCACAATAGAAGAAAACTAGGGGGACTTCATGGATGGAAGAATACATGAATGAATAACCTTAACATACCTTAGATTAGAGCCTTAAACCCAGTCTGATTCCTTGATCAATTCGTCCTAAGAAGCTGCTGTATTTCTCTTCTTCTTCAATGGTGATTTTGGGAGAACTTTGGGAAAGAAAGGTTTTGATTTTTTATTTCTTATTGGGTATTGGGGTTTTGGCTTGGGAAAGGGGTTAAATAAGTCCTAAAAATTGTTTCTATCCATTTCCCAAATTACCCAATTACCCCCACATCAATTTGACCCTTTAAGACAAGTCAATCTCAACTTGAATTTTCGAAACTTTCGTCGGGAAACAAGTCCGCGACACGGAGCTGCTCCCGCATGATTTTCGAAAATAAATTCTGGGACAGTGGAGTAAGACTTGTGCCAACGATAAAGACCCAGAATTTGACCCTCCATGGCCCAGGTCCGTGACGCGGACACACTCCCACAAAGAACAAAAGCTACTGCCTTGGGCAGCTTGCTAGCCCAAGGTTTGGGCCTCCTCAAGGACCCGTATAGCGGTCCTTGGGGAGGCGTGCCCGGATGTTTCCACCTTAAATATGAACGTCTACATTTTAGGAACCTTCCTATCCATTTTATCTCCAAACACTACATAAAAACTCATAAAACATACAAAGGCACGCTAGCACGTTTTCAAAGCTAACTTTCAAACATCACCGGACGTTCTTGGACATTTCACGTCCAAACTATCTCAAAATTTACACACTGCCTATAAACACTATTATTAGTCATTTTAGGAACTTATAAGCTCATGGAACTACATGTTAGGATCTATTTAGACGTAATTCATTTTTGGGTCCTTACACTCTTCACTAAAATTTACTTGTTACACATAGCGTTGTTGTGGTTGATTCTTCTTGAAGCTGTAATTATTCTCTATATGAACCATATTTCTATAGAATATTTACAATATCAATGGATTTCCTTTGAACCAACATTCTTTTTCTTGATGATTGGTTGTTTACAATTGTGGCAAGGTGGAAACTTCTCTTTCTTTTAAGATTCCTTCCATAGTTTTCCATTTTCTACTTTATCTCCCCCCATCCTTCTATTGTCCTTCACCTTGACTTTAAGTTGTGCCTGAAATTCCACTTCTGGTACTTCTCAATCTCTTATACTTGATCTGTGTTCCTAGGCTTTAAAATTGTTGATCAGTTCTTCCACGAAGGAACCCTTCAACTCACAAGATTCCTCTATTGGTGAAATATTGGACTCGAATCTTATTGGTAATATTATCATCTTCTCCACCACCTCTGGATCAGAAAAGGTTGCACCAAAGAGCCTTATTTTGTTAACTATCTCCACAAGTTTGGTAGAATACATTTTCAAAGCGTCTCCTTATTTCATCCTTAACATTTCAAATTATTTTTTGAGAGTTAAGATTTTGACATCCTTCTTCAGTTTTGTTTGCCTCCTCTTTTAGATCTTCCATGCTTCCTTAGGTATTTAACAAGGAATTTTTCTTGTGAAAACCACACCTGCAAGTGTTGAATGAAGACATGTTAGTGTATTTGTTTTTGTTGACTTCACATATTCATAAACCTTTATTTGTGCAACAGTTGGATTATGTCCAAGTGGTGGAGGATCATATTTACTTTCAATTGTATCCCATATACTATGAAGGGCTTGCACCCAAGAAATTGTTGGATGCCATGTTACTGCTCCTCAGCTACCACCTTAGAAGAACTGTAGAAAACCTTAGTTTTCTTAAATTCACAAATCCCTCAAGAAGAATGAATCTGAAACCACTGTTAGTATTTGGAACTTTTGTAAAGAAAGACAAGGTTTAACAGAATTTCCTTTTTCTACTCATGTGTCATATTACCTAAGGCTTAGACATATGTAGCTATATAATCTTATCAAAAGTTAGTAGAGACCTTACCTATCCAACCAGTATTGACTTTCTTAAACTATATTCCATAAAATAAAGACTATCTTTCTTTTACAAACTCGACATAATATTTTTTTAAAAAAAGGAACCATTAAATAAACGACTATCTAGAAATATATCATTTTATAATCATGGTTTAGAACTCAACCATCTCTCTAGGCTGAGTTTGTGAAGGCTAAGTACTACTTCAATGTCCACTATGTGTCTAAGTGGTAATTCGCAAGCTTTGGAATTTTTAAGTTAAAGCTACAGATGATGCAGAGCACAACATTCCTGGAAGATAAATTGTGGTTGTTGTAATATATATGTGGTGGTGTAATTTGTGGGAGAAACTTCCCTTGCAAAACTATAGCTTAATTTTATGAACAGTGCTAGGCATTCTACCAAGATATGGATATGCTTATATTGTGCTATATGAATATTGACTGTAGATAGTTTTTACTCTAAAATATGTGCTTGACAAAGGAAAGAGAGGTTACACAAAGATCCTTCTGCATCAATAATGACAACACAAATATTACACATGAAAGATGATAAATTACTTGACTTTTCTTATTCAGGACCTTTGCAATTGCAATGACAACATATATATTAATGATAATATTAGTCGTATGACGAAGATGCTTACCAATTTTCTCTAAATGACCCCAAAGGATGACACAGATAAATCGGGGGAATATCTCCTTATAAATCGAGTTTTGTAGGTTTCTAAGAGGGGTTGGGGGTGTTGATGATACTTTGTATGTATTTTTCCCAAATAGTTTAGCTGCAAGGATTGAGTGGTATGTCCATGACGGTAAGTGTGTGTTAAGATTGAAGGATGTTTTCCCTTTTATACTTGAGTTGGAGACAAGGTTATCACATGCTTTAGAATTGAGTGTGCAATTTGTTGAGTTTATATAGTTACCAGATAGTGATGTGCGTGATTTTATCAAGTTAATGCATCCGATAAAGTTTGCAATACAACATCAAGAAACATTTTATAGTTCGGTCAGTTTCTCTTTCTTGATGCAAGGTGAAGCAGGAAATGAAAGATTTGAGATCGAAGGAATGCATCGTGTTTTTTCTAACTTTCTGGAAAATTGGAGTTATGTTTGACGAAACTGGAAAGACAAATGGGATTGGTAAAAACAGAAAGAGGTGAGTCTATTCTACGTTGTTAGTTTCAGTATTATAATTCTAAAGGAGTTAAAAAGCATTTTACTGTACTATCTTTGAAATACAGAGCTTTTGTAATTATAATGATTGTAGGCAAAAATAGTAACTATCTTTGAAACCGTTACAACATCCTTCTATTTAATGTCTAAATATCTATTATTTTAAACTATACTCAAAGTCATGAGAAACTATGCTCGCAGCAAAAAAAAATCACCAATTTTTCTTCAAGCTCAAGTTTCTTGTATCCTTTCACCTTTAAGGGATTTAGCTTATAAATTTCCATTTGGCAATTCTCAAATTTTTCCTTTGCCCCAAAGTTCTAATATCTTCCTGCTTACATTACATAATCCTCAAACTACATAATTTTAATTAATTATTAATTACTTCACAAATTATGAAGTTTAGTGATTATGCAATGGAAGCAAAAAGGTATTATAAAATTGTGGCAAATGAAAAATTTGAATATTGGCAAAATAGAATTTTCAAAACTAAAGCTCTTAAAGGTGAAAGGATACTAGAAATTTAAGGTTGAAGAGAAATTGGTGAAATTTTTTTTTTCTGCGGGGAAAGCTTGTGGAGACTTTGATTATAGTTTAAAAGGATAAAAATTTAGAAATTAAATCAAAGGAAGTTGTTATGGTTTCAAAGATAGTTACTATTTCTACATACTATCATTAATATAAGGATCGATGCATTTCAGTCTGTTAACTATACAACTTTGAAATGTTTTCTACTCTTTTATAATTAAAAGATACTAGGACCAACAGTGTACAATTGACTCACCTCTTTCTTTGTTCACCGAACCGAATGACTTTTCAGTCTATTTAGACACAACTCCAATTTTTTCTAGCTAGTCAAAAAACATGATACACGCCCTCAATCTCAAATCTTTCATTTTCCATCTCCACCTTGCATCAAGGAAGAAAAATTGATCGGTCTAACAAATGTTTCTTCATTCTGTATTGCACACATTACCGGATGCAAAAAATTAATAAAGTCGTGCACTTCGCTATATGATAATTGTATAAACTAAGCTAATTGCTCAGTCAATACTAAAGAATGTGATAACCTTGTTACTAACTCACGACTAAAAGGGAAAACATCCTGCAATTTTAACACACATTTAACATCATGTACATACCACTTCATCATATCCGCTAAACTACTCCAGCAAAATATACACAAAGTATCATCAACATCCACAACCCCTCTTAGAATCTTATAAAACTCAAACAACAGAGGGGCAAACTTCCTATATACGGCTATAGGGTTTGTGAAAAGTGTCTTACAAAGGAAATAATGACCAAAAAAGTACAATGGGTTCACCCCTTCATTTTTTATAAAATCCACCTCTCTTTCCTGTTTCATTAGACACGACTCAAATTTGTCCATGTTCATAATACATGATGCATACTTCAATATATTTGTGTAATTGTGCATCTCAAAATTCCTTCCTACTTCACTCTTACCTTGCTTCAATGAAGGTAAACTAATCATACAACCTAATTCTTCTTGAGGGCATACTGCACACTTCAAGGAAGTATAAACTCGATAAACTCATGCACATCACAACCTCATAACCCTATAAACTGAAATGATCGCACACTCAATTAAACTTGCTTCCAACTCGCGAACAAATGGAAATATCATGTAATATTAACACAATTTTAACATTGTACCACTCCATCGTAGCTTCTAAACTACTACGAAAAAATATATACAAAGAATTATGAACATCAGCAACCACTTTAACAAGTTTGCAGGACTCTAAAATATAGGACCACTGCCAAGACCTAACCCACCATGCCGTCCGGGCACCTATTCTAATATCTACATTGAGGAGATCTTACGCGCAATTTATAATATGCAATGTAGAAGTAAAAACAATATAAATTAATAACCTTATCGTAAATTAAAAAATGACTCCCAAACTTGATTAAATAAAGTAATTTTTGTAAAGAATATACTAAATCCTCTCAAGGAATAGATCTAAGCAAGTACATGAGCTTCTAAGAGAGTAAAATACTATGAAAGAGATACAACACACCTCCAACCACCTGACTCGTCACATCTTTCAAGTAACTTATACCACCAAGGATCTCTAAGACATCATCTATAATGTTTAACATTAAATTTTAATCTAAACAGGAGTTGTCCCAACATTTAAGCACAAATCTCATGAAAACAACCAGGCCCTTGATCAATTCAGTAAACCTTCTACAAGACTCTTACTAGACCACATTAATTCAATACTTCTTATAAATTATGTCTCATCCACAAAGGCTTACAATACAGTACAGTCTTTGTTAATAAGCTAAAGTCATAGTGACCACACGGACTTAACATTCACAAATAACATGATCAATAATGCTACAACAAGAAATAGTTTATTCATCCCAGTATTTGAACACAACTCACGATCACTCATGGACAAACATGTAACAATCTCATGATGAAGATTGAAGTAAACCTAGTTCTCTCAACAAACCACACATATAAAAGGGTGATAAAAATATACAATGCGTGCTACCCAAGACAACCATTAGTTATTTGGATCTGCATGGTACCCAAGCCAACTGTTACTACATTCCACGCACGGTACCCGAGCCTACCATATGAATATTTTGTACCAAGAGTGGTACTCGAGACAACCATTAATTTCATAAACAAAACCAAAATCACAATGAAATACAAATACAATTGTAAAACTTTAGTAAACAAAGTACCTTCATCGCATGAGATAGTCAATAATTCATCACTTCACATTAAGCCCATACAATTCCCCTAACATGAAATTATACAAGTTTCACTATAGAGATAGTTAGCATGCATATCATTTACACTTGCACACTCTTTCCATACAGTTTTCCACTTGGAACCCGATTACACACCACTCATTTTACCTCAACATCCTGACCAAAATCATCCCAAGGTTAACACAAGTTAATCAAACTAGTTATCATCTTAAACCATAACAAACTCCATATTAAGTCATTCAAACTCAATGATTGAAGGCCTATACGTTTTATCTCTAACAATTTACAAGGTACAAAGAAGTGAAGATAGATCTAACTACTCAGCCAAAACCTAGCTTATATGGATGCCAAGAAATCGTAGAAGAACGCTAAACACGATTTTCTATCTCTGTTGGGGATAATCTTCAAGGTCGTAGTTAAACAATTTGTGGGTATGAGCCACCTTATGCTAGCATCCTCTCTCTCTCCTATCCTAAAGCTTTTTAACAATTTTTGGGAGGATCTTTGGAGTAACCATCGGCTGTTTTACCACTAGAGAGACAGAGAACAATTAAAAAAAATACATTTCTGAGTTTTTTCCTCGGTGAACCCTCCATAAAGGCTATACCATACTTAGAATGTTCTTACTATAGAGGGATAACATTAGCCGGAGTCAAATTTTCTAATTCTTAGGGTTTTTTTCATGACATCACAATTTTAAATTGGCACATCATTTTAAAGAAATACTAGGACTCTCCACAAGATGTCCTTTGAATAACGATGGACCAGGTTGTAACAAGCACACTCCCAATATATTGTTATGGTGTTGGGAAAAAGTTTCTTACATAAATCTATTAACTGGCAAATGCATCCATGAGCAACTTTTTTTCTAATATAAAAAGAAATATATAAGTCTTTGCCAGAGGCATGGAAGTAGAAGTATAAATAAATACTAGGCGATGCACTTTCATAGATCATGAATAAGTGAGTTTAATTTATTTACCTGCCTACACATGTGAGGATGGTGTGTACTTTACGTTTTCCCAAAAAATTGTTGGGTGCCACTGGTTTTGATATAATGCTCTGCTATCATTTTGGGAAATTGATGTTTTTTCTAACCATGGAGTAATCGATTCTCCATAGATGATACTCTGAAGCTCAAATTGGATTGATCGAATTTCGGTGATTTATTCAATTCTTTGATTATATGATGCAACTAGTTGATGGAATTACCTTGAAGGACTAGGGTTTCTACGCCGTTAAACAGACACACGAAGAATAGAATAAAGTTGACAAAATAAAGAAAGATGATTTCATCTTTTTTCACCCTCACGTCAACGGCAGAATCATCAAACTTGTGTTTGATGTTGTGTTATGGTTTAACTGATACTCCATTGGAAGTTGGGGGCAGAAATAGTTTTTTGAGTTTGGGATCGCATATGTTTAAGGCAATGATATATAAGTTGTAGAGTCTCCAATTAGGGAGTCAAAAATTTTATTTTGTAAAACAAGTGAAATTTCTTGACATCCCTTCCCCTACCCCTCCCTTAGTTTCCTATTAATTCTCCCCTATTATCCCTTGTACCCCTTCTTCACTCTACCTCTATACATGCAAAATCGTGTAAAAAATCCTCCCTGTCATGATTTGTGTAGAAAAATACAATAAATATGTTCTAATGTAAAATGTAAGAAAGAGGAAAAAACTAATAAGGGAAGAGAGAGAAAGAATAGTTTGGTCCATTTTCTGAAATGGAACCCAATGATGCACATGGAAAAGCATAGGTGGAGTAACATACTAGTTTTGTCTACCACGTCATATATATGCCTCATACATAGTAAAAATATTTAAGGTAGTTTGATTCGACACGAAGTTTAAGAAAGAAAGGAAGATTTTTAAACTTAAGGTACAAACAAATGATAGAAATTTGTGTGACTAACTAATTTCATTAAAGGTAAAATAAAAATTTTATAGTTAACTTGTTACTTAATATAGAAATATGTCATTCTTTTTAGGATTAACTAAAAAGGAGAGTAAGTCAGATAAATTGGAGTAGAGGGAGTGCAAAATTGAAGGAGATTTCATTGTCATCATAGTATATGTAGATTAAGCTTAAAGAAGATTCTTGGAGTATTGGTTCAACTCAACACATAGGCACTACGAACAACAAGTTGATCTATTCATGAAGGGTCTATGCAAGACTCAACATATTTTTTCGGTTGATAAGCTAGAATAAAATTTTCATTTCAATCTTTAATAAGAAGACAAAGACACCGTCGATATGACTTAGAAACATTGTAATCATTAGTTTCCTATGGTTTTTGAGTCATTTTTGTAGAAGGATAAATTTTAGCATTTTGCATTTCTTTTAAGGGTTTAGAAATTTATTACAACCAAAGAAACTGATTCCGAATAGATTCTTGAAAAAGAAAAGGTAGTATCACTCTAAATTGATTTTGATATATATAGCCGCAGAAAAAGACTACAGGATCCATTGTTCTATGATATTAAAAAATGAAGTTTTAATGAGTAGTTTTAATTCTAGAACCAAGAGGGTAGTTGGATTGTCTTAAAACTCCTCGACTCATAGGGTCCAAGTGAAATTATGTGCATGCCCGACTCAACTCAAGGACCTCCATGTAAGATATATGGTAATCCATAATTATGAAATAAATAGAGTTGGAAAAAGGGTTAGGAACTTAATACTCAAGAACTTAGAACTCAGAGATACTACTCCTCTCTACGATTCTTAGTGTATGGAGTTCATGCGGAGTTATGGACATGAGCAACTAAACTCAAGGGTATCAATGAAAATATAGAAATCATGGATATAACTCTTCTCCATCGCATTCTTTCATCCTCAAACTTAGCTCAAATCGATAGTTGATCTCAAAGGAGTCAGAATTTAACTCAAGGACATTCTTGACTCTTTCTTGAAGTTAAATTATGAATTCAAGAGTTATAAATTTGAAAGGCATGATCTCTCAAGGATAAAATGAATATTTTAATTGTGAATATCAAGTAGAAAACATAGGTACGATTCGAGGGAACTCTTTCGGAAAGGGGTAGAGGGGTAGGGACCTAGAAACTTTAGCACACTGAGTGGTGCAGGGCGCTAGACCCTATCCTACACACCACTTTTTAGGACGTAGGGAATGGCGGGGTCCCCCCATCCCCTACCCAGAAAACCAATGAACTTTATTGCTCAAATTCATGCAACATTTTGGATCCGTAAAGCCAAGATAATTACAGAAAATGCTACACCAAAACCCACCAAGAACAACACTCATTCACAACTCTCACCTCAAGAAATCGATAAGATTTTTATTATCGAAAAGTGAAGCACAAAACCTGAATAAATCAACAAGATTATCAATATACTCAATCTCATGGATGAAATTAGTAAAACAAATTCCTGATTGGCTTGTGAGAAAACAAGCCCAACACAATGGAATATTACTCGCCTAAAAGAACGAGGTTCATGGTGAGATCCTAAATTTGTTGAAGCTACTTGAGAAACTTAGAAGGACATGCGAGACAAGTATCCATAATTATTTGTCGATTCAGGTACTACTCATTCCCTTCATTGGCCTATTTTTCCTAAGTTTGTCAATCGGGGACGTGTGATGGGTAAATTGGTATCTATTGTAACCATTGGATTTTGTCGTTATAGAAAATACGACGGGGGGAAATTTAAGGTCGAAAAACATTTTTTTAGTGACTTCAAATTTTACAACCTAGTCTAGATTTGGATGAAATACGAGTCATTAAAGTCTAGGGAAATATCGTAAAAGTTGGGAAATCTAATTATGAATTTGACCACATTAGTAGATAGATAATTCGTTAAGAAACCCGTATGACTTTACTGAATCGAATTTGAGCGAGTAGAACTCATGGAATCAATCTTGGAGTGAACGGGTAGTTGCCTGATTAAAAGTGTGTTGTGAAATGGGGATCTTGGAATTATAAATATCTCACTATTTCCGTTCAAGCCTCAGAGGCGGGATTTCTTCCGCTAGGGCGGCGCCGCTGTAGCGGGGTAGTTACCGCCTTGGCGGGGCAGACGCGACTTAACGTCGGAAATTAACCCTGAAAATGAATTATTTTGCAATATTCAAACTTAAGAGATAAGGAATAAACCCTGGGGTTTTCTTGATAGATTATCAACATTTTAGTGGCTAAATTTAAGATTTTAACTCCCCAAATCAATCTTTTGATCCGTAGAACATAATCTAATTGGTAATTATCGATAAGAAAGAGTTTTCATATGGATTGATTATGGTGAAGAAAGTCCTAATATGGTCACGCGGATCATGGGTATTATTTATGGTTGATAGAATATTTCATAATTTGGATTATTATTTATTGTTTATTGATTTCCGTATTATATTGATCATTTAAAGACCAAGAACAAGCGAAACGAATCCAGAAAGGGAAAAATATGTTTCCTAGGGGATTCAAGCTTCGTTTGAAGTTGGTAATGGTTGTGATTCAATAATTGTGTGATGCATGTTTGTTCTTCTTTCATTATGATACATCATATGTATGCGAATGTTGCATTATTGATCATATTTGTTGTAAATGAGATAGATGAATGATGAAAGCCATTAATCATTACTTGATTGTATGATCCTGAGAATATACTTGTGATTGTGATTGTTTCTTGTAGAATGGATGGGGTTTTGCATTCTGACAAATTAACTTGGATTTGTTTCCACATTCTTGCATGATTATGGGATTAGTTGTCACATTCAACATAAACATTTGATTGGGTATCACATTCTGGTATGCTAACAGTTTGTGTTTGGGTTCCATGAGAGGACCAATGACTTAATATAATTGTGATATTTGAGAATTGTGAAATGTTTCGTTGTTCATAAATGATAAGGATATTTTATATGTTCGGTGTATGCATGTTATTATTTTGTTGTATTGACTTATATATGTTGAATTTAGTGGGATAATCGTGTTATCCTACTAGTACATTGTGGTTGTGCATTGATACTGCACTCGCTCGTTCTTTGTTAAGTATAGGGAATCTTTAGGCATTTATTGATAGTCCTCACTGAGAAAATCAGTGATCGCCGATCAAATTCAAGGGTGAGCAAGTTCTTATGAGCTGCCATGAGTTCTCTTTCATTTGTATCTATCATTGTGAACTTGGACTTTCTAGTTAGTTATTTGTGCATTAGTTTGGGCTTGTTTCCCTTCTTGTTTAGACTTATGGATCTTTAATTTTTTTACATTGACTTTCAGGTTCTAGGCGTTTCCCCATTAGTTTAGTTGTTAGATCATTTAGAAATTTATGGAACTTTATATTTTAGCTATTTAACTTGCTTTCGTAACTTAAATGCTTTAACATTTTATCAGAGTTGGTTAGCTAATTGGTATTAATGGTTCTCCCACTAGAGGGTTAGTGTGAGTGTCAATTACTATGGTATGGATCGTGATAAAGTTTGTATAAGAGTCTAGATTTTTTGATCTCGATGTACCAAATTGAGTCTAGTCGAGTCTTGAGGAATGGTACGGAGAGGTCTGTACTTTTCTTCGAGAGGATATAGGACTTTATGAAATCACTTTGTTTTCTCTTGTCTTCTTTATGCTATATCTTGATTCCAATGGGTATCTGTCGTCTTCATGTTGTAACTTCGTGCTCTATTATCCTTCACTCTTCTGTCTTAGATGGTCAACACTAGATTTAAGGGCATCAGGCCCACAGCTCCAGTCAATTGTCTAGCTGAGAAATCTGCAGCGAGAGGTCGCAGTCGAGGCAGTGGTAGAGGAAGATCTAGGGGTAGACGCCGAGGAAGAACGACACCTACTAGAGATGGGGTATCAGTCATAAATTCTCCCCAAAATGAGGCCTCTCCCATACATCATAACGAGATAGAAGAGAATGGTAAGGTTGAAAATATTGAGGAGGTTGGAAAAGAGGAATAGGTGCAGGCTGAGAATACACGTATTCCTCCCATAGACCCAATGTTAGGTCAACAAATTATGTCATTCTTGAAAGAGTTGGTTGGTCCAGGAGTGCTTCGTTCTTCTCAAGCCACTCAAGCTTCAAATAATCCACTTATTTTTATCATTGTCCCCAAGATAGTAGGGAATATAGGTAATGATGTTTACTTCCATCCTTTGTTGGGTCCTGTTATGACTGGTAATGAGCATGAAATGTTGACTAAGTTTTTGAAGCTAAATACTCCTTTATTTTTTGGCTTTGGGGGTGAGAATGCATATGAGTTTATTATATGTTTCTATGAGAGGCTTCATAAGTTGGTAATTTTCAATCAGCACGGGATTGAGTTCGTGACTTTTCAGCTTCAACGTGAGGCTAAGCAGTGGTGGACAGCTTATATGGAATGCAAATCTTCAGTTTTACCTTCACTTACTCGGACCCAGTTTCATGCCATGTTCTTAGAGAAATATGTGCCTAGGACTTTGAGAGATCGCAAGAAGGATGATTTCATATCTTTCAAGCAAGGTGGTATGTCTGTGGATGCTTATGAGGCCAAGTTTCATGCCTTGTCTAAATATGCTATGGAGTTGGAGACTATTGAGGAAGAGAGGATCTGATTAGTTACTAACAGACTAAATTTTTAGTTGTAGGTATTAACTGTTCATATAACCTCTGCACAGAGGAGCTTTAATGTGGTAACCGACTTTATCTTTTCATATGACCTTTGCACGGGACTAAATTTTGAGTTGTAGATATATTTTTAGGAATATCTTTCCTTTACAAACTCGACATAATATTAAAAAAATAAAGAACCATCAAACAAATGTCTATCTAGATATATCTCATTTTCTAACCGTGATTTAGAACTCAACCATCTCTATGGGATGAGTTTGTGAAGGCTAAGTACTACTTCAATGTTCACCGTGTGTCTAAATCATAGATTTGTTGTAATTCACAAGCATTGGAATTTTTTAGTTAAAGCTACAGATGATGCAAAGCACAACATTCCATGGAAGATAAATTGTGGTTGGATTAATATGTGGTGGTGTAATTTGTGTGACAAACTCTCCCTTGCAAAACTATATCTTAATTGTATGAACAGTGCTAAGCATTCTGCCAAGATATGGATATGCTTATATTGTGCTATATGAATATTGACTATAGATAGTTTTTACTCTAAATAATGTGCTTGACAAATCAAAGAGAGGTTACACAAAAATCCTTCGACAACTACAATGACAACACAAATATTACACATTAAAGCTGATAAATGACTTGAATTTTCTTATTCATGACCTTTGAAACTGCAATGACAACACATATATTAATGATAATGTTAGTCGTCTGACAAGATGCTTACCAATTTTCTCGAAATGACCCAAAGGATAAAACAGATAAATCGGAGGAATATCTCCTGATAAATCATGTTTTGTAGGTTTCTAAGAGGGGTTGCGGGTGTTGATGATACTTAGTATATATTTTTTACGAGAGTAGTTTAGCTGCAATGAAATAATGGTATGTCCATGATTCTAAGTGTGTGTTAAAATTGAAGGATATTTTCCCTTTTGTACTTGAGTTGGCGACAAGGTTATCACATGCTTTAGAATTGAGTGTGCAATTAGTTGAGTTTGTATAGTTATCAGATACTGATGTGCGTGATTTTATTAAGCTTATGCATCTGATAAAGTGTGCAATACAACATCAAGAAACATTTTATAGTTCGGTCAGTTTCTCTTTCTTGATGCAAGGTGAAGCAGGAAATGAAAGATTTGAGATTGAAGGAATGCATCGTGTTTTCCTAACTTTCTGGAAAATTGGAGTTATGTCTGAAGAAACAGGAAAGACACATAAGTTTAATCAATAAAGAGAGGTGAGTCTATTCTACGTTGTTGGTTCCAGTATTACAAATCTAAAGGAGTTATAAAGCATTTCAGTATACATCATTGAAATACAAAGCAATTCTACTTATAAGGATAGTAGGTAAAATTAGTACCTATCTTTGAAACTGTAACAACATCCATTGATTTAATATCTAAATGTCTATTGTTTGAAACTATACTGAAACACTCAACAAACTTTGCTCGCAGCAAAAAAAAATCACCAAGTTCTCTTCAAGCTCAAGCTTCTAGCATCCTTTCACCTTTAAGGGCTTTAGCTTTTAAAATTCCATTTGGCAATTCTCAAATTTTTTTCTTTTCCCCAAAGTTCTAATAGCATCCTGCTTCCATTACATAATCACCAAATTGCATCATTTTAAATTAATTATTAATTACTTCACAAAAAATTAACAATAGCTAAAAAAAAATAAAACATTTAAAAGTTTCAAATTAATATACTTACATCGATAAAGAGTCTTTCAATTTTGGGACATTTCTATACAATATTGAAAGATCCTTTATCGATGTAAGTATATTAATTTGAATATTCTAAATATTTTTTTAAAAAGTAGATATTGTTAATTACTTGTGAAGTAATTAATAATAATTAAAACTATGCAGTTTAGTGATTATGCAATGGAAGCAAAAAGGTATTATAAAATTGTGGCAAAGGAAAAGCTTGAGAACTGCCAAATAGAATTTTCAAAGATAAAGCTCTTAAAGGTGAAAGGATACATGAAACATGAGCTTGAAGAGAAATTGGTGAATTTTATTTTCTGCGGGCAATGTTTTTGAGACTTTGATTACAGTTTAAAAGGATAGACATTTAGAAATTAAATCAAAGGATGTTGTTACGGTTTTAAATATAGTTATATTTCTACCTGCTATCATTAACATATAAATGTGTCATTCTTTTTAGGATTAACTAAAATTGAAAGTAAGTGAGATAAATTGGAACAGAGGGAGTAAATAATTGATGGAGATTTCATTGTCATCCTAGTACATGTAGTTTAAGCTTAAGAAGATTCTTGAAGGATTGGTTCAAACTCAACACATAAGCACTACGAAAAACAAGTTGATCTATTCACAAAGGGTCTATGCAAGACTCAACATATTTTTTTAGTTTATAAGCTTGAATAAAAAGTTCATTTCAATATTAAATTTGAAGACAAAGACACCGTTAATATGACTTAAAATAATTGTAATCATTAGTTTCCTATGGTTATTGAGACATTTTTTTTGAAGGATAAATTTTAGCATTTTGCATTTCTTTTAAGGGTTTAGAAATTTACTACAAACAAACAAACTGATTCCGAATAGATTCTTGAAAGAGAAGAAGTAGTATCACTCCAAATTTCTTTTGATATGTATAGCCGCAGAAAAAGACTATTGGGTTTATTATTCAATGATTTTAAAGAATGAAGTTTTAATGAGTATTTTTAATTCTCGAACCAAGAGGGTAGTTGGATTGGCTTAAAACTCCTCGACTCATACGGTCCAAGTGAGATTATGGGCATGCCCAAATCAACTCAACGACCTCCATGTATGATATATGGTAATACATAATTATGAAATAAATATAGTTACAAAGAGAGCTAGCAACTCAATACTTAAGAACTTAGAACTCAAAGATACTACTCCTCTCTAAGATGCTCACTTCATGGAGTTTGTGCGGAGTTATGGACATAAGTAACTAGACTCAAGGGTATCAATGAAAATACAGAACTCATGGGTACAACTCTTCTCCATCCCATACTTACTTTCTCAAACTTAGCTCAAATTGATAATTGATCTCAAAGGAGTCACAATTAAACTCAAGGAATATCTTGAACTCTACTCTTTACTCTTTCTTTAATTTGAATTTTGAAGTCTAGAGTTATTTCTTTGATAGGCATGATCTCTCAAGGGTAATATGAATATTTTAATTTCTAATATCATGTAGATAACATAGGTATGATTCGAGGGAACTCTTGCGGAAAGAAGGGTAGAGGGGTAGGGACCTAGAAAATTTAGCGCACTAAGGGGTGCAGGGCGCTAGACCCTATCCAACACACCAATTGTTAGGGCGTAGTGAGTGGCGGGGTGCCCCCATCCCCTACCCAAAAAATGATGAACTTTCTTGGTAAAAATCATGCCCTAACCCATCTATAATCGTACGATTTCCCTCAAACTCTTTTTGGATCCTTAAACCCAACATAATGACACCAAGTGCTACACCAAAACCCACCAAGAACAACTCTCATTCACAACGCTCACCTCAAGAACTCGACAAGAATTTCATTATCGAAATGTGAAGAACAAAACCTCAAGAGCTCAACAAGATTATCAATATGCTCAATCTCATGGATTAAATTCATAAAAGAAACTCATGATTTACTTGTGAGAAAACAATCCAAACACTATCGAAGCTTACATACCTCAAGCAACTAGTGTCTTGGTGAAAAGCTGAATTTCTTGATGCCACTTGGGAAACATAGAAGGAAGTGCGAGACAAGTATCCCTAATTATTTGTCGATTCAGGTACTACTCATTTCCTTCCTTGGCCTATTTTTCCTAAGTTTTTCATTCGGGGAAGAGAGATGGGTAAAATTGTATCTATTGTAACAATTGGATTCTGTCGTTATAGAAAAGACTACGGGGGAAATTTTTGGGTCGAAAAAGTTTTTCGTAATGACTTGGAATTTTGCTACCAAGTCCACATTTGGACGAAATTGGAGTCATTAAAGTCTAGGGAAATCTGATAATAATTGGGAAATATGATAATAATTGGGAAATCTGATTATGCATTTGACCACTTGAGTAGATAGATAATTCTTTAAGAATCTTGTACGACTTTACGGAATCGAATTTGGGCGAGTAGAAATCCCGGAATCGATCTTGGCATGAATGGGTAATTTTTTAGGGTCGTTATTGAAGGTGTGTCGTTAAATGGGGGTCTTGGAATTATTAAAATAGCTAACTATTTCTGTGCAAGCCTCTGAGGCGGGATTTTTACCACCAGGGTGGCGCCGCTGTAGCGGGGTTGGTGCCTCCATGGCGGGGCAGTCGCGACTTAAAGTTAGAAATAAAATCCAGAAAATGATTTATTTTTCAATTTTCAAACTTGAGAGATAAGGAAAGAACCCAGGGGTTTTCTTGATAGATTATCACCCTTTTTAGGCTAAAATGTTCCTTTTAAGCAAGTCAGATACTTAAAACAGAAATATGGATTCTTGTATACTACCTTATATTTAAAGCAATATGCAGTATCCTTACAGCGGTACTAAGCTGGTAATTACCATAAAGGTGATTTACTTTCTGTTCCAGTATCCCTGACCAGGTGTGGTATTCCCAAAATAATATGCACTGTATTACAAAATATGTAAGAGCGAAGTCTGATCAAGGTGATAAATTGGTTAAACTTTACATATCTTGGTTTGGTTTAGCTAAGTTGATATTGGTTGGCAAGAAAGTGACTAAGGCAACCTTTTCTTCTATGGCTTATCCTCACCCTGATTAACTCTTCAAATCTATTTTTTTATCCAAAGAACATAATTTAATGGGTAATTATCGATAATAAAGTGTTTTGATATGGATTAATTCTGGTGAAGAAATTCCTAATCTGGGCATGGGGATCATGGATATGATCTAGGGTTGATAGAATATTTAATAACTTATATTATTAATTATTATTTATTTATTTGCATATTATATTGATTGTTTATAGACCAAGAACAAGCGAAGCGAATCCTGTTCTTAAGGGATTCAAGTTTTGTTCGAGGTAGGTAATGGTTGTGATCCTATGATTGTGTGATGCATGTTTGTTCTTCTTTAATTGTGATACATCATATGTATGCGAATGTTGTATTATTTATCATTCTTGTTGTATATGAGATAGATGAAAGATGAAAGCCATGAATCATGACTTGATTGTATGATCTTAAGAATATACTTGTGATTGTGATTGAGTCTTGTTGATTGGATCAGTTGTTGCATTCTGACAAATTAACTTTGATTTATTGCCACGTCCGGGATAATTATGGGATTAGTTGTCACGTTCTAACTTAAACATTTGATTGGGTATCATGTTCTGGTATGCTAACAGTTTGGGTTTGGGTTCCATGGGAGGACCAATGACTTAATATAATTGTGGTATTTTTGAATTGTTAAATGTTTGATTGTTTATAATTGATGAGGATATTGTATATGTTTGGTGTATTCATGTTATTATTTTGTTGTATTGACTTATATATGTTTAATTTAGTAGGATAATTGTGTGATCCTACAAGTACATTGTGGTTGTGTAATGATACAACACTTGCTCTTTCTTTGTTGAGTATAGGGAAACTTTGGGCGATTATTGATAGGCCTCGCAAAGAAGATCAGTGATCGCCGATCCAGTTAAAGGGTGAGCAAGTTCTACCAAGCTTCTATGAGTTCTCTTTCGTCTGTATCCATCATTGTGACTTGGACTTTAGTTAGTTAGTTGTGCATTAGTTTGGGGTTGTGACCCTTCTTGTTTAGACTTATGGGTCTTGTTAGAGTTTTGATGCATTGACTTTCAGGTTCTAGGCGTATTTCCCCATTTGTTTACTTTTTAGATCTTTTGGAAGTATATGGAACTTTAATTTTTCTTTATTTGACTTGCTTCCGTAATTAAATGCTTTAGTATTTGATTATAGTTTGTTAACTAATTGGTATAAATGGTTATCCCACTAGAGGGTTAGTGTGGGTGTAAATCACGATGGTTTGGGTCGTGATAAAGTTGGTATCAAAGGCTAGGTTTGTCGATCTCGATGTACCAAAATGAGTCAAGTAGAGTCTTGAGAAGTTGTACGGAGATGTCCATACTTTTCTTCAAGTGGCAATAGGACTTTAGGAAGTCACTTTGTTTTCTCTTGTCTTCTTTGTGGTATAACTTGATTCCAATTGGTTTCTGTCGATTCGAATTGGTATCTAACCTCCTTCACTCTTCTGTCCGTAGATAGTTAACACTCGATTTGATGGCGTCAGGCCCATAACGCTGGTCAATGCTCTAGCTGAGAAATCTGCAGGCAGAGGTTGCAGTCGAGGAAGTGGTAGAGGAAGAGCTAGGGTTAGAGGTTGAGAAAAAGCGACACCTATTATAGATGGAGTATCGGTAGAAAATTCTCCCCAAAATGAGGCCTCTCCCATACATCATAAAGAGATATAGAAGAATGGTGAGGTTGAAACTGTTGAGAAGGTTGGACAAGAGGAAGAGGTGCAAGCTTACAATGCAGGTATTCCTCCCACAGACCTAGTGTTAGGTCAACATATTATGTCATTCTTAAAAGGATTGGTTGGTCCAGGAGTGCTTCCTTATGCTCAAGAAACTCAAGCTCCAAACAATCCTCTTATTGCTATCATTGTCCCCAAGACGAGAAGGAATGTAGGTAATGATGTTTTCTTCAATCCATTGTTCGAACATGTTATGACAGGTAATGAGCATGAAATATTGACTAAGTTTTTGAAGTTAAATCCTCCTATATTTTTTGTTTTGAGAGTGAGGATGGTTATGATTATATTTTAGATTTCTATGAGAGGCTTCATTAATTGGGAATTTTCCATCATTATGCGATTGAGTTTGTTACTTTCAGCTTCAACGTCAAGCGAAGCAGTGGTGGAGAGCTTATATGGAATGCAAATCTTCAGTTTTACCTCCACTTATTTAGACCTAGTTTTGTTATTAAAGAAATAAATGCCTAGGACTTTGAGAGATCGCAATAAGCATGAGTTCATGTCTTTAGAGCAACGTGTTATGTCTATTGCTTCTTATGAGGAAAGGTTTCATGCCTTGTCTAGATATGATACGCAATTGGTGACTACTATGGAAGAGAGGATCTGTTTACTTATTAAGGGACTAGATTTTGAGTTGTAGGTATTATCTGTTCATATGACCTCTGCACGAGACTAAATTTTAAGTTATAGGTATATCTGTAGAACTATCTTTCTTTTACAAACTCGGCATAATATTAAAAAAAACCAAAAAACAAACGGCTATCTAGAAATATATTATTTTCTAAGCGTGATTTAGAACTCAACCATCTCTCTAGGTTGAGTTTGTGAAGGCTATGTACTACTTCAATGCCCATCGTGTGTCTAAATCATAGATTTGTGGAAATTCGTAAGCGTTGGAAATTTTTACATAAAGCTACAGATGATGCAGAGAAGAGCATTCCATGGAAGATAAATTGTGGTTGGATTAATATGTGGGGGGTGTAATTTGTGTGAGAAAGTCTCCCATTCAAAACTATATCTTAATTGTATGAACAGTGCTAAACATTCTACCATGATATGGATATGCTTATATTGTGTTATATAAATATTGACTGTAGATAGTTTTTACTCTAAAATATGTGCTTGACAAAGCAAAGAAAGGTTACACGAAAATCCGTCTGCAACTACAATGACAACACAAATATTACACATGAAAGCTGATAAATGACTTGAATTTTCTTATTCGGGACCTTTGAAACTGCAATGACAATACATATATTAATGATTATGTTAGTCGTTTGACGAAGATACTTACCAATTTTCTCGAAATGACCCCAAAGGATGACAAAGATAAATCGTAGAAATATTTCCACATAAATCGAGCTTTGTAGGTTTTTAAGAGGGGTTGAGGGTGATGATACTTTGTATATATTTTTCCCAGAGCCGTTTAGCTGTAATGATGGAGTGGTATGTCCATGATGATAAGATTGTGTTAAGATTGAAGGATGTTTTCTCTTTTGTACTTAAGTTGGAGACAAAGTTATCATATGCTTTAGAATTGATTATGATTTTAGTTGAGTTTATATAGTTATTAGATAGTGATGTACATGATTTTATCAAGTTTATGTATCTGATAAAATGTGCAATAGAACATCAAGAAACATTTTGTAGTTCAGTCCGTTTCTCTTCCTTGATGCAAGGTGAAGTAGGAAGTGAAAGATTTACAATTGAAGGAATGCATCGTATTTTTTCTAACTTTATGTAAAATTGGAGTTATGTCTGAAGAATATGGAAAGACAAATGAGTTTGGTAAACAAAGAAAGAGATTAATCTATTCTATGTTGTTCGTTCCTCTATTATAATTCTAAAGGAGTTAGAAAGAATTTAAGTGTACTATCTTTGAAATACAGAGCTTTTGTACTTATAAGGATAGTAGGTACAATTAGTAACTAATCTTTAAATCGTAACAACATCCTTCGATTTAATATCTAAATGTCTATTATTTGGAACTATACTCAAAGACTCCAGAAACCTTGCCGGAGCAAAAAAAATCATCAATTTCTCTTTAAGCTCATGTTCTTGTATCCTTTCACCTTTAAGGGCTTTAGCTTTTAAAATTCCTTTTGGCGATTCTCATATTTTTCCTTTGCCCCAAAGTTCTAATAGCTTCCTGATTCCATTACATAATCACCAAACTGCATAATTTTAATTAATTATTAATTACCTCACAAATAATCAACAATAGCTAAAAAAGTTAAAACATTTAAAAGTTTTAAGTTAATAAACTTACATCGATAAAGAGTCATTCAAATTTGGGACAGTTCTATACAATATTGAAAGATCCTTTATCGATGTAAGATATTAATTTTAATCTTTTAAATATTTTTTATAAAAAGCTATTGTCAATTATTTTTGAAGTAATTAATAATAATTAAAATTATGCAGTTTAGTGATTATGCAATGGAAGCAGAAAGGTATTATAAAATTGTGTCAAAGAAAAAATTTGAGAATTGACAAATAACATTTTCAAAGTTAATGCTCTTAAAGGTGAAAGGATACAAGAAACTTGAGCTTGAAGAGAAATTGGTGATTTTTTTTTCTGCGGGCAATGTTTCTAGAGACTTTGATTATTGTTTAAAAGGATAGACATGTAGAAATTAAATCAAAGGATGTTGTTACGGTTTAAAATTTCTACCTACTATCATTAATTATAAGGACCATAGCATTTCAGACTATTATATATACAACTTTGAAATGCTTTCTAACTCTTTTATAATTAAAAGATACCAGGATCAGCAGTGTACAATCGACTCACCTCTTTCTTTGTTCACCGAACCCGACTGACTTTTCAGTATCTTTAGACACAACTCCAATTTTTTCAAGAAAGTCAAAAAAGCATGATGCACTCCCTCAATCTCAAAATTTCATTTTCCAACTCCACCTTGCATCAACAAAGAAAAACTGATCGGTCTTACAACTGCCTCTTGATTCTGTTATGCACATATTACCGGATGCATAAACTTAATAAACTCACACATTTGGCTATCCGATAAATGCATAAACTCATCTGATTGCTCACTCAATACCAAAGCATGCGATAACATTATTACTAAATCACGACTAAAAGGGAAAACATCCTGCAATTTTAACTCACATTTAACATGATGGACCTACCACTTCATCATTTCCGCTAAACTACTCCGGAAAAATATATACAAAGTATCATCAACATCCACGAACCCTCTTAGAATCTGACAAAACTTAAACAGTAGAGGAGCAAACTTCCTATATACTGCTATATACGGCTATATGGTTTAGTGAAAAGTGTCTTACAAAGAAAATAATGACCAAAAAAGTACAATGGGTTCACCCCTTCATTTTTTATCAATTCCATATCTCTTTCCTGTTTTACTAGACACAACTCCAATTGTCCAAGTTACGTAATAAATGATGCATACCTTCAATCTATTTTAGTAATTGTGCGTCTCAAAATCATCTCTCTTCACTCTTACCTTGCTTCAATGAAGGGAAACTAATCATACAACCGAATTCTTCTTGAGGGAATATTTCACACTTCACAGGAAGTATAAACTCGATAAACTCATCCACATTACAACCTCATAACCCTATAAACTAAACTGATTGTGCACTTAATTAAACTTGCTTCCAACTCGCGATCAAATGGAAATATCATGTAATATTAACACATTCCTAACATCGTACCACTCCATCGTAGCTTCTAAACTACTACGAAAAAATATATACAAAGAATTATGAACACCGGCAACCCCTCTAACAAGTTTACAGAACTCTAAAATATAGGAGCACTGCCAAGACCTAACCCACCATACCGTGCAGGAACATATTATAATACCTACATAGAGGAATTCTTACGCACAATTTCAAATAGCAATGTAGAAGTAAAAAAATATAAACTATCACCTTATCGTAAATGAAAAATAACTCCCAAACTTGATTCAATAAAGTAATTTTTGTAAAGAATAAACTAAACCCTCTCAAGGAACAGATCTAAGCAAGTACATGAGCTTCTAAGAGAGTAAAATACTATGAAAGAGATATAACACAGCTCCAACCACCTGACTCATCACATCTTTCAAGAAACTTATACCACCAAGGATATCTAAGGCATCATCTATAATGTTGAACATTTAATTTCGATCTAAACAGGAGATGTCCCAACATTTAAGCACAAATCTCATGAAAACAACCTGGCTGTAGATCAATTCAGTAAACCTCCTACAAGACTCTTACTAGACCACATTAATTCAATATTTCTTATTAATTATGTCGCAATCCACGAAGGCTCAAAGAAAGTACACTCTTTCTAATAAGCTGAAGTCATAGTCACCACACGGACATAACATTCACAAATAACATGATCAACAATAACAAGAAATAGTTGATTCATCACGTATTTCAAGTAACTCATACCATCAAGAATCTCTAAGACATCATATATAGTGTTTAACATGTAATTCCAGTCTAAATAGAAACCATCCTAGTAGTTAAACATAACTCACGGTCACTCATGGAAAAACATGTAACAATCACATTACAAAGTAGCAAACCTAGTTCTCTCATGAAACCACACATATATTGTTGTTCATCTTGTATTCCTAAGATACTTAGAACAAAACATTAAAGTACTTGGTAAGACGAGATGAACAATAATCAAAAGGAAATTATTATAATATTGGTATTTTTTGTATTATACTAATTCAGAGAAACTGATCATGGAAGTAGAAGATAAATGCATTACTTCTTCATAATTCGTTGGTTTGTTTAGCAAGGTTGAAGTGAGAATGTAATAGAAAAAAATTTGTGGTATTCCGGTTAAAGATTACACCCAGTAACCTTCTTATTATTTATCTAAGGAGGAGAATAGCTTCCAAGAGTTAACAATTTTGATTTTTTATCATGTGTATCTTTGGAAAAAGATCTGCAAACTATATGTTATGAAATGAATCTTGCTTGGCAAATAGTGTTGCCTTTAAAATTCTTTAGCTTGCAAAATGAGATATGCACAATTATTTTGGATAAAATAGTATGTGAAAATGTTATAGTTGGAAGACTATTTGAAAAGAAAAACATTTCTATCTGATAAAGAATATGTTTAATTTTATTTGGAGACTAAAAAACTTTTGGAGGTTTTTACTCCTTGTGAATTTGATTATGTGTGATTGTTGTGGATTAAAAACATTTACTCTGAATAAATTAGACAATGCAGTTGATTTGAGGAATATGAAAACGCCACCTACTAAGTCTGTATTGTACTTTTGATTTTCAATAAATTTCATTGTTATATGGATACGTCCAAAATACTAAATTGTATGTCTATTTTTGATAGAGGAAAAAGACCAGTGACTTAGAGTTGGTGAGTTTGTGGAATGAAATTTGACACTACGTAAAGATTGTCAAAGAGAATAGAAACTTTATAACTCTTTCGTAGAATAATATCCTCAAAAGAGGTTTAATACTGCCAATGAAATTTTGATAGTCTGAGAAAATATGTGGAAAAACTATTTTCAAATACTTGAAAAATATTTTTGACATCACATTTAAAATGTGGGGGTTCTTTGTTTAGGATAAAAAATAAAATTAGACTTGGTGTCTAATTTAATTTTGGAGCAAAAGATATGATATTAAATGATACTTTTGTATTATGTTAGACCCACAAAATTCTTTGAGTATATTTGGTATTGTCATTGTTGAATTTCTCTATTACTAGTATATGGTGTTACTAGTATGAAACTACCAAATTATATGTATACTTTTTCAAAATGATTGAGTTCTTTTATGAAAAAGTCACTTAAAATGTTCTAATTTTTTATGTAAGATATGTCTATTATATATAATTATTTGTATAGACCTGAATATTGGTGAATAGACATTTGTCAAGTTTTGTAAAAGAAGCATTTGGACTATATCGTCTTCATTGGACCCGATAAATTTTGTTCATGGGAAGTTCTATAACAATCAAATTAAAAGTTATGCAAAGGTCCTTATGAAAAGGATATTTGACAAGGTGTTGACTCTAAACAATGTTTGTACACACAAAATTATAAGAAGTTAGAACAAAATATTTGAGAAAAACAAGCTACCTTGCGAAGAGATTTTCAAACTCAATATTTATATTTGTTCTTATTTTCTTGAGTCAAAGTTTGTGAGATCAGAACTTGGGACATGTCAATTAAGGAAAAAAAAAACTTTTAAGGAAAATTGATCAACTTAGAAGTTTTGTCTAACTTTGAGTGCAATAACTAAAAATGTCAAGTTTCTGTGGAATCTAAGTATGCTAAGCATTCTTATAAATCTATTGAAACGAATTCTAATCCCTTAGAATTGATTCACATTGACATTTCTGATATGAAGTCAACACCATCTCCTGGTGGGAAAAAGTATCTCGTTACTTTTATTAACAATTGCATCAGAAATGATTATGTCTATTTGTTGAATGATAAGGATGAAGCAATAGAAACGTCTAAACAATATAGCATTGAAGTTGAAAATCGGTTGGAAATAGATAAGAAGTCATATGGATGGAGAGTATAAATCTAATGTTGAATAAATGTGTTTGAAAAGTGGAATTATCCATCAAACTGCTGCCCTATTTACCTCAATCTATTGAAAAACCGAAAGTTGAACGAAATGATGGATGCATTATATATAAGTTCGGATTTACCACAAAACTTATGTGGAGGAACAATCCTTACTGCAAAAGGGGACAACAAAAGTTGTCTTTTTAGAAAGAAAACAATTTTATTTGTTCAGGACACAATCTATTCCATATAAGAAATGGAAAGGAAGGAAATCCAACTTGAAATATTTCAAAGTGTGGGGGTGTCAATCCAAAGTCCAAGTTCCTATTCCTAAAATGATTAATAGGACCTAAGACTGTGGACTGTGAACTTAGACTTGAATAGTCTAATGAAAGGTGTAAACGACCTTGAGAAGAACAAGAGGAGAATGTACTTAATAAAGAGATTCACAGGCGTAGTAAATGTCAAAGGATATCTTCTTCCTTCGAATATGATTTTGTAACATTTCTTGTGTCTTCTGAGATTGGTTCGATATTGAGCAATCCAATTTGAAGTTGATTGATCTTCCTCCAGAAAATAAACCTTTGGGTTCAAATTGAATCCTCAAAAAGGAAAATTAAAGTCAATGGAACTGCTTACAAATATAAAGCAAGACTTTATTCAAAGATTGTAGCAAAAAACAGGGTCTTGATTTTTTCGACACATACTCTCCAATAACTAGAATGAGATTCATTTGGATGTTAATTGTGTTTGCTGTGGTATATGACCTCCAAATTCATCAAATGGATGTGAAAACAACTCTCTTAAACAAAGAGTTGGAGGAAGAAATTTACATGGAACATACCGAGGGTTTTGTGGTTCCTGATAATAAAAGAAAGTGTATGAACTTGTTAAGTCACATTATGGACTAAAACAAGTACCCAAACATTGACATATGAAATTTGACCAAACCATGTTGGCAAATTGATTTAAGAATTATGGAAGTGATAAATGTGTTCACATTAAAATCACAAGGTCATTGTTTGTTTGTATATTGGTGATATGTTGATCATCAATAGAGACACTAATGACATAAATGCTACTAAACGTATGCTAGAAAGCAAGTTTGGAATGAAAAATCTTGGAGTTTCTAATGTGATCTTAGGTATAAGAATCCGTAGAACTCCAAAATGTTTAGCATTTTCACGGTCTCATTGCATTGAAAAGGTACTTGACTAGTTCAAATTTTTGGATGTCAATATTGTCAAGTCTCCAATAAATGTGAGCTTTGCATTTCAAAAGAGTGAAAGCGAAAGTGACTCACAATTGGATTGTGCTAGAGTATTGGGAAATATGATGTATATCATGACGTGTGCACGATCAGATATAGCATTTGTTATTAATAAACTGAGTCAGTTCACAAGTGGTGTCAATCAAACTCATTGCATGGCAATAAATAGAGTTTTGGAGTATTTAAAAAATACTTAAAAAAGTGTCTTGTATTATAACAATATCCAACAGTATTGAAAGGATAAAGTCATGCAAATTTGATCACCGGAAAAATGAAGTAAAATCCACGAGTGTATATATATTTACTCTTGGTAGAGGAGAAATTTCTTGGAAATATTTCAAAAGAGACATGTATCACTAGATCTACAATAATCTTTGAGCTAGGTGCTCAAGATAAAGTCGGTGAATAAGTTTAAAGACACCGGAATTTCTTCATAGATATTCTTTTTTTTTTGGCCCAAACCATTGACATTAGTTGCATACACTTTGATAGTAAAGATTCAATAGGTAGGGCATGGATCATGATGTATAACTGAAAGTCTTGTCATATAGGACATAGACATGATACCGTTAGAAAACTACTCTCCGGTGGAATTATAAGAATTGACTTTGTAAAGTCAAAGGATAATGTGTCGAATACACTTACAAAAAGGCCTAACTATAGAGAAATTAAAGATTATCTAAGGGAATGGGTTTATGGCTTAGGAAAACTCATCATGGAGGTAACTCTATTTAGCAGACTGGAGATCCCAAGAGCTATATTAAAGGAGAAAAACAAATTTCAGAATGACCGCTCGGCATTGTCAACAAATTCAATCCATTCTCATGATGAAGACAATTATCAGGAACAAGGATACAACATTAAGACTTGTTAATGAGTTAATAAAGCTTAATGGTTTTAATGATTTGCTAAGTTTGGCAGAGTTGACCAAATAGTGTATCTACGCGATAACACGATTAGAAATCACCTATGTGAGTGTGAAGTGTAAGCCACTTCAAAGAGAATTATTATCAAAAACCTATTCTCTATATATTCATGAAACCAGGAGGTGTTCATGACTGAAACGAACACAACCGTAAGAACCATAAACGATAAAGAGTTAATTGTGTGATATATGGTTGTCTAGGTATACACCAAATTTCGACGGTTCAAATATATTGCATCTAACGATTGACAGAGTATATCCGACATATGTTCACTATGAAAAGTTCAAGGGGAAACCTACTTATCCAGATGCAATTAATTCTTGCTTGTAAAGTACACATACTTGTCCATTTCTTTTTCTGGGAGTCATTCCTCATTCATGCGGGGGATTGTTGGATTTTAAAAGGTGTGAATGCAAAATGAAGAGTTGCAAGTTTCATGAAGAGTTGCGACTTTTATGAAAAGTTATAACTTTTATGAAAAGTTGCGACTTTTATGAATAGTTGGGACTTTTATGAAAGGTGACGAACTTTATGAAATTTTGTGACTTTTCCAAAGGTTTGTGACCTTTCCGGTAAGGCACAATAAGAACCTTTTCACACTACCCTTTGTTTTTTATAAATTTAGGGATTTCCTCTCATTTTTTTTAAAAAAGAGATTTTTTGGACTTCTTTTACTACTACGAAATCTAGTATTCTAAGTGTACTTATTGTCGTTGAGTGGCTCGCTGACACCAGCGTTTTAGGTATCAATACACTGGTGATTGAGATCATTCTATCCTGGGAGTACATATTCCAAATCAAACCTCGGATACTAGAGGGAAATAATTTCCTTAAGGGGACACTGTGCATTCACTGGCTTGATATTCTTTCTATTTTTTCCATATTCGTGTATGTGTTACAGATATTAGATTTGTGAATTAATTTTTGCTCTTTTGTTCTTCACTGGTTCATTAAACTTTGGTAACTTCGTGTTTCTGCAAAGTTTGTTTGAATTAGTAAGATTGTTTAAACACAAATTGACAACAATTCTTCTTTAAGAAAAAATATTTCGTATATTTTTTCTAATATGTTTCTCATTCTAGTTTTCTACTAGTTTTAATTTTCTAGTTATGAAAATGTTCTTAAACTTTGTTGTGTCTTAACAAGTACTTAAAATTTTTGTTTTAAGTATCTTAGGAATACAAGATGAACAACGTATGAAAGGTTGATAAAAAATGTACAAGGCATGCTACCCAAGACAACCATTAGTTATTTTGACCCGTATGATACCCGAGCCAACTGTTACTAAATACCATGCATTGTACCCGATCTTACCATATAATTATTTTGTTCCAAGAGTTGTACTCGAGACAACGATTAATCTCACAAAAGAAACCACAATCATAATGAAATACAAATACAATTGTAAAACTTGAGTAAACAAAGTACCTTTATCGCATGAGATAGTCAATAATTCATCACTTCACATTAAGCCCCTACAATTCCCCTAACATGAAATTATACAAGTTTCACTATAGACATAGATAGAATGTATACACAAATTAATATGGAAAACAATAACCATCATTTATACTCGGACACTATTTCCAGACAGTTTTCCATTGGGAACCTAATTACACACCACTCATTTTCCCTCAACATCCCGCCCAAAATCATCACAAGGATAATATCCAACAATTTACTAGGTAAAAAGTTAGTGAAGATAGATCTAACTACTCAATCAAAACCTAGCCTATATGGACGCCAAGAAACCGTAGAAGAACTCTTAACACAATTTTCTAGCTCTGTGGGGGATAATCCTCAAGGTCGTAGTTAAACAATTTATGGGTATGACCCACCTTATGCTAGCATCCTCTATCTCTCCTATCCTCAAGCTTTGAACAATTTTTTGGAGGATCTTTGGAGTAACCATCGACTGTTTTACCACTAGAGAGACAAAGAACAATTAAAAAAAATAGATTTCTGAGTTTCTTCCTCGGTGATCCCTCCATAGAGGCTATCACGCTACCATACTAAGAAAGTTATTACTATGGAGGGATAACATTAGCCGGAGTCAAATTTTCTAATTCTCATGGTTTTTTTATGTCATCCAAATTTTAAATTGGCAAATCATTTTAAAGAAATATTGGGACTCCCCACAAGATGTCCTTTGAATAACGATGGACCAGGTTGTTACAAGCACACTCCCAATATATTGTTATGGGGTTGGAAAGAAGTTTCTTACATTAATCTATTAACTGGCAAATGCATCCATGAGCAACTTGTTTTCTAATATACAAGGAAATATATAAATCTTTGCCACAGGCATGGAAATAGAAGTATAAATTAATACTAGGTGATGAACTTTCATAGATCATGAATAAGTGAGTTTAATTTATTTACCTGCCTCCACGTGTGAGGATTGTGTGTGCTTCACGTTTTCTCGAAAAATTGTTGGGTGTCACTGATTTGGATATGACGCTCTGCCTATCATTTTTGGAAAATTGAAGTTTTTTCCGACCATAGAGTAGTCGATGCTCCATAGATGATACTCTGAAGGTCATTTGGATTGATCGAATTTTGCTGAATTATTCAATTCTCTGATGACATAATGCAACTCGTTGATGGAATTACCTTGAAGGACTAGGATTTCTGCGCCGTTGAACATACACATAAAGAATAGAATAAAGTTGACAAGATAAAGAAAGATGATTTTGTCTTTTTGCACCATCACGTCAACGGCATAATCATCAAACTTGTGTTTGATATTGTGTTATGGTCTAACTGATACTCCATTGGAAGTTGGGAGCAGAAAGATTTATTTGAGTTTAAGATCTGATATGTTTAAGGCAATGATATATTAGTTGTAGGGTCTCCAATTAGGGAGTAAACAACTTTATTTTGTAAAACTAGTGAAATTTGTTGACATCCCTCCCCCCACCCCTCCCTGAGTTTGTTGCCAATCTCTGTTATAAAACCAGAAATTACTGATTCTAATAAATTATTCAGAAACACGAAGTAATAGAAATTTATAGAACCAGTAAGAGAGATGAACAGAAATTTAATTCACAAAAAAACTAAAATCTGTAAAAAAACGTACCAGAATCTGAAAAAACCTTTTAAATCGGAAAAAGATCAAGTCCACTGAACTCACAGTGTCCCCTTAAGGAAATTATTCCCCTCTAGTATTCGAGGTTTGAATTGGAATATAACCTCCCAGGATAAAATGATCTTAATTAGCAGAGTGTAGATACCAAAAACTCTTACTGTCAGCGAACCAATCCACAGCAGGAAAGTACACGGAAAAAAAATGTGTGCAGAAGAAGAAGAAGAAGATCAAAAAATTCGTTAGTGAATATTCTGAAGAATGAGTGGTATTTATAGGCAAGAAGAATAGGTTCCGAAAGGTTGCAACCCTTTCAGAATCCTCACAACCATTAATGAAAGTTTGCAACCTTTCAAATGGTAATGACTGTTCCTGAAAGTTGCAACCTTTCAGAACAGTCATGGAGGGAATTTTAAATAAAAATAGGAAAGTTGTTTAAATTCAAACGGGTCACGCGCGGATCCAAATCGGTTCGGGTTAATAAACTAAAAAATTGAAACATTTCGGTTAATTTCAACTAAATAACTGAAAACGTTTTCAACTAATTAATTGAAAAAGATATTGGCCATTTAATTTAATTAATTAAATAATTAATTATATATAATTAAAACAAACTTTGTCCAAAAAATAATCTCTCGATCATTTGCCAAAGCCAAAGTCAAAGCCGAGACGAGCGACGACGACGACGGCGCGAGGGGGGTCCCTCTTTCCAACCCTTTTAACAATTAATAGGAGTGTTTCTGTATTTAAACTCTTCTATTTTTCTTTCCACCACCGATGAGGGACAAATGCCTTTTCCATTAAAGCATAAGAGGACTTTTCAAGTTCCTAACTCTTCAAGTTCTCAACTTTCCAAATTTCTCTCTTTCCCTCTATTTCCCATCAATTCTTGCTACATACCCAACAGAGTTTCCTATTAAGTCTCCCCTACTATCCCTTTTATCCCTTCCTCCCTCTATATCTACACATGCAAAATCAAGTGAAAAATCCTCCCCTTCATGATTCATGTAGAGAAATACAGTAAATATATTCTAATGTAAAAAGTAAGAAAGAGAAAAAATACTTTATAAGGAAAGAAAGAGAAAGGATAGTTTGGGCATATTTCTGAAATGGAACCCAATTATGCACTTGGCAAAGTATAAGTGGAGAATGATACAAGTTTTGTCTACCATGTCATATATATGCCTCATACATAATAAAAACGTTTGAGGTATTTTATTCGACACGAAGTTTAAGAAAGAAAGGAAGTTTTTTTTAAAACTTGTGATCCAAACAAATGATAGAAATTTGTGTGACTGTAACGAATTTCATTAAAGGTAAAATAAACATTTAATAGTTAACTTGTTACTTAATATAGAAATGTGTCATTCTTTTTAGGATTAACTAAAAAGGAAAGTAAGTCACATAAATTGGACCAAAGGGAGTAAAAAATTGATGGAGATTTCATTGTCATCCTAGTATATGTAATTTAAGCTTAAAGAAGATTCTTGAAGGATTGGTTCAAACTCAACACATAGGCACTACGAACAACAAGTTGATCTATTCACGAAGGGTCTATGCAAGACTCAACATATTTTTTCGGTTGATAAGCTAGAATAAAAAGTTCATTTCAATCATTAATATGAAGACAAAGACACCGTCCATATGACTTAGAATAATTGTAATCATTAGTTTCCTATGGTTTTTGAGACATTTTTTTATAAGGATAGATTTTATCATTTTGCATTTCATTAAAGGGTTTAGAAATTTATTACAACCAAACAAACTGATTCCGGATAGATTCTTGAAAAAGAAGAGGTAGTGTCACTCAAAACTACATTTGATAAATGTAGCCGCAGAAAAAGATATTGGGTTAATTATTCTATGATATTAAACAACAAAATTTTAATGAGTAGTTTTGATTCTCCAACCAAGAGGGTAGTTGGGTTGGCTTAAAACTCCTTGACTCATAGGGTCCAAGGGAAATTATGTGAATGCCCGACTCAACTCAAGGACCTCCATGTATGATATATGGTATTCCATAATTATGAAATAAATATAATTGCAAAAAGGGTTAGGAACTCAATACTCAAGAACATATAACTCAGAGATACTACTCCTCTCTAAGATGCTCAGTTTATGGATGTCATGCGGTTATGGACATGAGCAACTCGACTCAAGGTTATTAATGAAAATATAGAGCTCATGGGTACAACTCTTCTCTATCCCATACTTATTTCCTCAAACTTAGCTCAATTCTATAGTGGATCTCAAAGAAGTCAGAATTTAACTCAAGGACGTTCTTGAACTCTACTCTTGATTCTTTCATGAAGTTGAATTATGAATTCAAGAGTTATAACATTGAAAGGCAAGATATCTCAAGGATAAAATAAATATTTTTATTGTGAATCTCAAGTATAAAACATAGGTACGATTCGAGGGAACTCTTTCCGAAATAAGGGTAGAGGGGTAAGGACCTAGAAACTTGTCACATCCAGGGAGCACCCCCTAGAAGTAATATTGCGTACTTGACCTCTCGGAGGTCTTATACAAGCCCATAATTATCATTCATCACATTGTCATTCTAAATTTAGCGGAAAATTTAAAACTTTTAATAGCACATCATATGCTAGAAACATCACTTCCATTGTATAAGAATATAAGTCATAATACATAGTTAGACTCTAAGTATCTTTTGACAACTTAGACTAAACATCAATAGAGTAGAATAGGGACACGGACTTCACAATATAAAATATTAACTATGGTATTACATAACTTTAAGAATAATTGATAAAAGAAATCCTTGAATCATAAGGACCTCTTTCATGAGCTTGGGAACCATCTATCAAAGCCCTTCACTTTAGATACATCCTTTAAGCATCCATGACCTACACTTTGTGTAAAAAGGTAGAGAAGAATGGTGTTAGTACAACAATGCACTAAGTATTGTAACCATGCAAAAACATGCATTTAAAAGGGACATCTTACTTTGAAATCATGCATCATGCCTTTTTGTGAAAATTTTATAAAACTTTGATTTACTAAGCAGTATACAATTCACATACTTCATATAGGCATATTAAATGGTCACACATCATCTAAAATCATACATTGCATTTAAGGCATATAAGTCACCACTTTACAGTTAACCCACTTTCAATTATAGTGAACTTACTTCATTTTATAGTGAACTCTTTCTTTTACTTTTGCTCCTTATCTTCCCAATTAACCCTCTAGTGATTCTTGGTGCAATGTATAGACAATGTCCCATAACACTATCCACACTCAACCATCACTTTAAGGCCACTAGGGAATCATGCATACGACCTTCATTAACCCAACATATGCATGCATAGAAGTATTTCAATTTATAAGATACCTAACTCACATTTGACCCAACATACTTTAGGGACCACATAGAAGGATTCATTACAAGACCATATGCAAGTCAAGACTTACAAAATAATCATAGCAAGGCAATAGTCACATTTACATACTTGGACTTCACCTCATAAGAACCACATGGAATCCTACTCATAATCCCTTCCTAAGTCTACTTGTGCAATGTACATGTGAAGTCCCATAACCTCACACATACTAAGTAAACCTACAATGAAACTACAAGCCTTAACATTCCATTCATAAATCAACAATACAAACATAGACAACCTTGTTCATGTCAAGCGAGACTTCATCATATAGTCAATAAGACCCATACTATGCATATAAGGTAAGGACACATCATATAGACTCATACCATGCATATCATCAGAACAAGTAGAAAACACTACAATGTCATGCATAAGGAACATAAACATAATCATATACATTAGAACACCTTCCTAGAACTCTTTTCAAGAGCTACTTGTGCAATGCATAGGTGAAGTCCCATACCCCTACCTACATTAAGAAACTTCCCTTAGGTTATCCTAGTTAGGGTCCTACTCGTTTACTTCCATTGTCCATTTTACTTTAGGGAAACTATAGCCTTAACCGACACTAAGACCATGGGTGCTAAACATAGAATTTGGTGTTGTAGAGACTTACACCAATGGAAGTTGTTCTTACCTAGCTAAGGTAGAACATTAACACATGTTATCATATTAGGTGATATCACTTGCTAGATCCTATGTGGCAAGCATAGTTTATGGAGCTTGAGGGCCGTCTTAGAAATATCACTCTATGCCCTTGTTGGGCTATGAGGCTATCCACCCTATGAGGACTATGGTGAACCCTACCTTCCCTTCTTGGGAAGGTGCCACCCCCTCATCTATAAGTTCACTCAATGCTAAGCTAAGTTCCATTTATTTAAAAGTCATTATTACATTATTTTATAAAACATAGGCTTAGGAGAGTTAACCCCTCATATGCTTAGCTCATAGGTTATAGATGAGAGTTCATCAACCTAAGTCATGTGAGAAACCCTTTCACATGGACATAGCATATGTAAAGCACCATGTAGTTAACGTACTCTTGGGAACACCTTCCAAGCGCCCCTCTTTTGACTAGATCATCATACATATGTGTGTATCCATATATGTGAGCAAACCTTTCACATAAACACATAAAGGCCACACATGTTCATATTTTACATTATTAGTGTATAAGTGTATAGGTGTAACTATATGAGCAATCCTTTCATATCAACACATTTAGATACTAGGCACATTCATAACATAACCATGAATTCATATTCATGTACATAGAAAATCAAACCTAGGAACTATCCTATTAAGGCACACATGTGCAATGCATAGACAAAGTCCCATACCCTTGCCCATACTAGTACACCTATCAAGTCATCCTAGTTAAGGGATACATAACATACTTCATGAATATATAATTTTCATGCATAATAGTAGACATATGTGCATGTGAGAATTATCCTTTCATTAGACACCATAAACCGATACTACTTTGATAAGCATGCATGAGGTGTGATTGTGTGTACATTGGTCAACATGATCATTTAAAGGCAACAATACTACATTAAGTCAGACACCTTACAAATATCACCTACACATTTAAGTCCCTTAAAGTATATACAACTCATATATAGAGTAATAGGAACTATATACCACACACCAACTATCATAGCATAGGAGGTAAGACTTAGTCATCATTTACATCTATGACTCCTAATTATTCTCCAGAAAACATATTCATATAGGGGTACATAGGTAGGGATCATACTACACAATAGGATTCAAACATCAACATGCATACCACACCTATCCCTAACATAGTCGTTTGAATGTACAGGAAGCATCATCAATATAACCTAGATCATAAACTAGCATTAGAGACTAGGCATAATACTTCACATTGTGTGATCATCATAACTACACACTCATATAATCATTAAATTGCCTTCAATGCCATATTCCACACATATATAGATTGACATGAAGTAAACACCGCCACCATAAGTTGACCATACCACACAAAGTCATACAAGGCTACATCAACTAGCAATTCTATACGAAGTGTAGAGAGAATAGGGAAAACTTACAATTTCCTCCAAGCTTTGATAATCATGATCAATTCCCATAATTCAACATAAATATATGTATAAAACAGTAGCTAAAGGAACCACTGCATAAATGAAATCATCCTTCAATTTACCATAGAATCGAGATCACATTGAAGCTACATCAGCAATCTAGAGAAGATAGGAGAATCATAGACTAATCTCATTCAAACCATCAAACCTTGATCCATATGTATCACTCATCAACAATTCACCATCAATATACAATTTATACATTAGATATAAGCAATTCAACATGCTAGAATCCTAATTCAATCAATACAAAGTCAAGATCACAATGCCCATAACGTAGGCTAATTTGAGAATTGGAGAGAACATGGGTTCACATGAAATTGGATTGAAATTCATGTTAAAACAGTAGATAATCATTAATTTATCATAAACATGATTTTGAAATCAATTTGAGAAGGAATCAATGGCTAGATTGGAAATTGGGAATTTTGGTCTTTGAATCATATTTCAAAATCCTTGATTGACTCCTTAGATGAAAGGATAACTAAGTATGAAGGATCAACATACCTTATTTATTGAATAACCATGAAAAATTTGAGAAGCAACCATGAAAATCCACCCCATAGCTTGAACTTGAGTTTTCCCTCCAATGGAGATTTGAGAGAATTTGGAGAAGAAGAGTGATTTGGGATTTTCGATTTTCTTATTGGATGTTAGGGTTTTGTCTTGGAAAAAGGAATTAAATAAGTCATAAAATCATTTTATAACCGTCCCTTAAAGTTACCAAAACACCCCTGCTTATTGGGACTTATAGGCATGTCAAAATTTACTTAAAAACGACGCAACGGGATCGGGGAGTGGGTTGCGCGTCACGGGGAAGCCTCCCAATTCTGCCCCAAATAATTTTGGGCCAGTGAGGTGCGTTCCCGGCGCGCGTCGCACATGGAAAGTCCAAATCTTGGCTTGCTCGCTGTTTTTGGCAGCCTCTTGCCCAATGTTTGGGTCCTTCTTGGGGGGACTTTGGGTGATCCACGGGGAGTCGTACCCGGGATTTTTGACCCTTAACATGTCTATTAAGGTAATATGGTTAACTAAACTGACTTTCCACTCCAAAATTTACATGTACACAAGGCCAACATACAAGGACACACTAGCACGTCTAAAAGGCTAACTTTCGAACCTCTTGGACGTTCTTGAACGTTTGACCTCCAAACTTCATGAAACTTATACACTGCATATAAACATAATTATAACTAATATAAGGACCTCATGATCCCATGACACACACATAAGCACATAAAAACACTTAAGGCCCTTTGGTGACTAGTCGTCGAACGTCTTGGTCGTCCCTTGACGTTTGACTTCCAAATCACCTCAAATTAAGTATACATACTATAAAACACTTAATGAACATATTTTAAACCTTTTAGAAACATGTGAGTCTCTAATCACCTTAATTCATTTTTGGGGTCTTACAATATCCCCTACTTGGGAATATTCGTCCTCGAATGACACTTGGAACATCTTAAACACATCAAGGACTCAATGAACCATGGAGAAGCTCACAACATTCAAAACATAATCACATAGAAGTCAATTCACCAAACTTACAAGGAACACAACTTCAAGTCATTTAGCACTCAATGCAACACAAGTAAGCAAAACCTTTTATTTACTCACTTTCAAAATGCATCACCAACATAGGTTCTTGTCATGTTCATAGGAGGAACATCCTTCTCCTAATCATAACATGGTGTTTTACATTTCATTTTATTAGGTTTTCATTATGCAACAACCTTTTTTTCACACATATGTAAGTTCAACATCACTCAAGAATTAATTAAGCACTCATACTTCAATGCACATAAACTTGAATAAAGTAAATCAACAAGGATTCTTATCATTGAGTCATAATGCCATGAAAGTGATACTCAACCTTACCATTCTTAGTTATGTTTAAGGAGGAATGTCCTTCTCCTCAACATGCTTACATATCTCATGAGTTCTTACACAAGCAATGCACAAAGGCAATTCACTGTAAAATGAGAATTTCTCAACTATTAACCAATGCATGCTCACTTTTTCTTCCTAATGAAGTCTAAATGGTAAGTCACACCAAGTACATCACAACAATAGGAAGCCAATTCAAAAAAATTCAATTTCTAACATAACACTAGCTCTCATAAGCATGCATCAACTCGGGAAAAGTCTTTCAATTTATTGGCACACACAAGGACATAAGATAAACATGTTGTTGTTACGTGTCTCGTGATCTGCTTGGAATGGGTCAGAGACTTCAGCAAACTATTAGGAGATTAGTTTTCTTTTAGTCATTATCATATTAACTAGTTATAGTTGTTCCTACTTTATAGGCATGTTAGCAGTCTTTTAGCAGTCCATGACTCCATGTTCTCTGTTAGTGGTATTGCCCCTCTACTTATTTAATCAGCTTGAAGTTCAATAAAAGAATATCATTTTTTCAGATTTCAATTCATCTTGTTGTTTCAGTTAATTAGTAACACTGGTATCAGAGACCTACTTCTTAAGGGACTTGTGTGAGACTTGTGAGGTTCTTTTAAGACTGTTTATCCATATAATATTCTCTGCAAACACCATTAAAACAATGGAGAATGCAGGCTCTTTTTCTGCTATGGCTCCACCAGTTTTCGATGGAGAAAACTATCAAGCCTGGGCAGTGAAAATGCAAGTTTATTTGGAGGCTAGTAATTTGTGGGAGGCTGTCGAGGAAGACTACGAAGTGCATCCTCTGCCAGGGGATCCAATTATAGCTCATATTAGAACCCACAAGGAAAAGAAGACAGGAAAATCCAAAGCTAAATCTTGTCTCTTTGTTGCAGTTTCTGCAACCATTTTCAGTAGAATAATGACATGTAACTCAGCCAAAGCAATTTGGGATTTCCTCAAGAAAGAGTATGAAGGAGATGAAAGAATTATAGGAATAAAAGTACTGAACTTTGTCAGAAAATTCGAGATGCAGCGTATGAAGGAATCAGAAACCATTAAGGATTATTCTGATAGGTTGCTTGGGATTGCCAATAAGGTAGATACATGGAAATGAACTTACTGATAATAGAATAGTTCAAAAAATACTTGTAACTTTGCCTGAGAGATATGAGGCAACTATTGCTTCATTGGAAAATACTAAAGATCTTTCTAAGCTTAACTTCGTAGAGTTATTGAGTGCAGTGCAGGCACAAGAACAACGAATAATGATGAGGCATGAGGGAGCCTTGCAAGCCAAGTTGTAGTTCTGTTCAGGTGTCAAGGGAAATAAAGGAAAAGGAAAGAAAGTGAATCATGGAAACTACGAAGCAACAACAGGGAGAAATGGTGTTACTGCAACTAGCAACAACAGAGAAGGAAAATATCCTCCCTACCAACATTGTGGGAGGAAAAATCATCCACACTTCAAGTGTTGGATAAAACCTGATATGAAATGCAAAAAGTGTCACAAGCTCGATCATGTTGATATTATCTGCAAAGACAAGGGATTACAACAACCAAATGCTACCCAGATTGCACACCAACAAGAAGATGAGCAACTATTTGAAGCCACCTATTTTGCAAGCAAAAATTCAAGTGAAAGTTGGCTTGTTGATAGTGGTTGTACGAACCACATGACCAATTATGAAAAGCTTTTCAGAGAACTTGATAGATCACTTAAATCAAAAGTTGGGATCGGAAATGGAGAATATCTCCCGACGAATGGAAAGGGGACTGTAGCAATTGAAAGTTACAAAGGTAGAAAACTTATTTATGAAGTCTTATTTGTTCATAAAATTGATCAGAATTTATTAAGTGTTCGGAAACTCCTAGAAAATGGATTTAAATTATTATTTGAAGATAAAACGTGTCTGATCAGTAATCCTAGTGTTCAGGAAATATTCAGAATTAAAATGAAGGGAGACAGTTTTTCCTTGAATCCATTGAATGAGGAACTTATAGCTTTTCCAAGCCAGCTCACTGTAGCGAAAACGTGGCACAAAAGTTTGGGGCACTTTCATCACAAAGCTTTATTGTTTATGGAAAGGAGCAAAATGGTAAATGTATTACCAAATTTGGAGGAGAACCTTTCAAGATGTAAGTCTTGCGTGCTTGGCAAGCATACGAGATTTCCATTTAAAAGTTCCACTTGGAGAGCTACACAAAAGTTGCAACGCATTCACACTAATCTTTGTGATCCACAAAGAACTCCATCACTCAATGGCAATAGGTATTATCTTATTTTCATTGATGATCTAACAAAAATGTGTTGGATTTATTTTATGAACTTTAAGTCTGAAGCTGCTGGAATTTTCATGAAGTTCAAAACTTGGATAGAAAATCAGAGTGGCTGCCAGATTCAGGTCATTAGGTCAGATAATGGAACTGAATATACCTCAGATATGTTCAATTCTTTTTGTGAAGAAGCTGGAATTGAGCACCAGCTTACTGTCCCTTATTCCCCACAACAAAATGGAGTGAGTGATAGAAAAAATAGAACAATCATGGAGATATTGAGATGCTTGTTGCATGAGAAGAATCAACCAAAGAAGTTCTGGGTTGAAGCAGCAAACACTGCTATTTTCTTGCTGAATAGACTGCCTACGCGGGCAGTGGAAAGAAAGACTCCATTTGAAGCATGGTATGGTGTCAAACCTGTTTTTAAAAAACTCAAGATATTTGGATGTCTATGTTTTTATTATGTTCCACAGGTGAAGAGAGACAAGCTAGATAAGAGGGCAGATTTGGGAATCTTCATTGGCTATAGCTTATTTTCTAAAGCTTATAGGATCTTTCAAACTCAAACAGACAAGATTATGGTAAGTAGAGACGTTCAATTCCTTAAAGATTAGCAATGGGAATGGAATGAGGATTCTCGAGTTAAAAACCATAATTCACAACTTGATTATGATGACTTCGTGGATGATCAACCTATTAGGGGAACAAGGTCACTCTCTGATATATATGAGATATGCAATGTTACTGTTTTTGAACCTGTAAGATATGAGGAAGCAAAAATAAATCAAAATTGGACAAATGCAATAAAGGAGGAGCTAACCATGATAGAAAAGAACCAAACTTGTAAGCTCGTGGAAAGACCCCAAGATAAAAAAGTGATTGGAGTTAAGTGGATTTTTCGAACAAAGTTGAATCCAGATGGTTCGGTAAACAAACACAAAGCTAGATTGGTGATGAAAGGCTACGCACAAGTTTGGGGAATAGATGTTTTTGATACTTTTGCCCCAGTATCCAGATTGGATACAATTCAAATTCTTTTGGCTATTGCAGCACAGAAAAATTTAAAGATCTTTCAAATGTACGTGAAGTCTGCTTTCTTGAATGGTCTACTTTAGGAAGAAATATATGTTGAGCAGCCATAAGGGTGCAGCGTACCAGGAAATAAAGATATGGTTTATCTGTTAAAGAAAGCTCTATACGGACTAAACCAAGTTCCTAGAGCTTGGTACAGCCGAATGGATAATCATTTGCTAGGCGTAGGCTTTGAAAAAAAGCTTAAGTGAATCGACTCTTTATGTCAAGAAAGTTGCCTCTACCATTATTATTATTTCTCTGTATGTCGACGATTTACTTGTGACAGGGATGATTGAAGAATTCAAGGAGGAAATGATGAAAGTCTTTCAGATGACTGATCTTGGCGAGATGACTTATTTTCTGGGAATGGAGATCAAGCAAACTCATAATGAATTTTTTGTTTGTCAAAAGAAATATATGAAGGAGATTTTAAAAAGATTTTGAATGGAAGAATGCAAGAGTGTGAGTACTCCAATGAATAAAAAAGAAAAGCTGAAAAAAGATGATGGAGCTGAACTAGTTGATGAAGGAGTATATCGAAGCTTAATTGGATGCTTTATGTATCTCACAAAAACAAGTCCTGACATCTTGTTTCCTGGAGTGTTTTATAAAGGTTTTTAAATTGTGCAAGTGAGTTGCACATGATGGCCGCCAAAAGAGTAGTGAGGTATCTTAAGGGAACTCTAACCTATGGCAACAGATTTAGTAAAAGTCAGAATTTCAAACTCCGTGGATATTCTGATAGTGATGGAGCGGGTCAACTGGTGATATGAGAAGCACGTTTGGTTATTGTTTAACTTTTGGATCAGGGTGTTTCTCCAGGTGCTCAAAGAAACAGGAAATAGTAGCACAATCAACAGCTGAAGCAGAATTCATCGCAGCAGCAACCACTATTAATCAAGCACTATGGCTTAGGAATATTTTGATCGATTTGCAACTGGAGCAAGCAGAGAACACTGAGATCCTTGTGGATAATCAATATGCTATAGCCATATCCAAAGGTACCGTGTTTCATGGAAGGACCAAGCACTTCAACATCAAGTTTTATTTCTTGAGAGAAGTGTACAAAAATGATGAAGTGGTTCTACTCTATTGCAAATTAGAGAATCAAGTGGCGGAAACTTTTACAAAGTCATTTCATGTTAGTAGATTCGGATTTCTTAGAGGAAAGTTGGGAGTTTGCAGCTCCTGATTCAGGAGGAGTGTTGTTACGTGTCTCATGATCTGCTTTGAATGGGTCAGAGACTTCAGCTGACTATTTGGAGATTAGTTTTCTTTTAGTCATTATCCTATTAACTAGTTCTAGTTGTTTCTATTTTATAGGCATGTTAGCAGTCCATGACTCCATGTTCTCTGTTATTGGTACTGCCCTCTACTTATTTAATCAGCTTAAAGTTCAATAAAAGATTATCATTTTTTCAGATTTCAATTCATCTTGTTGTTTCAATTAATTAATAACACATGCCTTCACTTATCAAGAGTGAACCTACAATCATGCTTTCTTAAACATAAAAGCCACACAATTTTCAAGAGACTCAACATTTTTCATTTTAAAGAGGCTCAATTTCTCATTATAAGGCTAAACCTTACACATCAAAAATCACTACAACCATATTTCTTACCTTATATCATGAATTTAAATGCACAAGTAGCATATTAAGATGCACAATCAATCATGAGAAAACATATATTTGATCAAAATTCTTTTCAAGTACTTTGGAATCTTCAAAATATCCTTAAGTTAGTGTCAATCAGACATACTAAATATATGCAGGTCATGCAATTCATACTTAATGCAAGACTCCTATCATGAACAAGCTTACTAAGAATTTATTAGATTCAAACTCAAGTAAGCATAGAAGGACAAGATAGAAATATCTACAACCTTACTATTCACTTTACCATCCCCCACTTAGGGTAAACCCAATTAAGAGCAACTTAACCCAACCTTAAGAGGATCTTAGTTTATCAACCTTCATCATCATCACTTAAAAGTGATTTACCAATATAAAAAGGAATTACAGTAACACATCAAAGGGACATCAAGGGTCATTCTAAGCCTTATCATCTAGGCCAATTATCCCCCACTTGGGGAATGCCCAATAACATCATGCCCTTAAACACTAAGGTCAAGGAAAGTCAAAACCAACCTTTTGTACTCTTCACTCAAGAAGTTTCATCATCATTGAGGGTTTCCATTCCTAATCTCACATCAAGGAGTCTACTAACTCAATCATAATCATCCCTCTAGGCCTAACACCCAAGGGAAATCCATAACACACAAGTTAGGTCATACTACCCAACCACATAAGGTCTCAACTATACCATAGATACCAAGGTCATAAAATCTTAGGGGAACAATAGAGGAGACTTAGCCATACGGCCTCTTTCTTTTCTTTCAATGCTAGAGTAAGGTAACTTCTAGGTCATTCCAACCCAAATCATCACCTTACGAAGTAAGTACACTACCTTCACTTCTAGGATCAAGCCTATACAAAAGACTCCAATCTATACAAATCAACCATGAAGCATTTACACACATAATAAGGCAACATTGAAAACTTAAACATATAAGGGTAACATGCATTTTTAGCCATTTACCACAATCCTTAAAGGCATTTCAAACCTAAACCATACCATAAGACTATCATCATGTAAAACCATATAGTAACACATCATTCCAAAAAGAAACTCATTTTAACCATAATAACTTCCAACATGCTTTAACACATAATTCTCAACTAAACATGCCATTTCACATAGGTATCATATACATATATAGCCACAAAGGACATCATATCATCAAAGTATACCAAGATTCACCTTCACACATACTCATCAAACCATAAAACCAAGATAAGAATTAAAATCACCTTTTCTCCCTCAAGCATATAAGATACCATCTCATCCAAGCAATCACATCTAAAAGATCACCGGACAAGAAAACATAAGATAGGGATCTTATAGAGTTAAGTTCTATGACACGAAATGAGATTGATGAAAAAGGGAAACTCTATCGTCCTATAGCCTCCCGCATCATTTGATGTATCGCGACTCACCAACAATGATATGAGACTCTACTAGACGTGGCAATATGAGACTTGTAGAACCTGAAACCACTCTTTATAACCTCATGCTCTGATACCACGTTTGTCACATCTGGAGAGCACTCCCTAGAAGTAACTTGGCGTACTTAACCTCTAAGAGGTCTTATACAAGCCCATAGTTATCATTCATCGCATTGTCATAGTAAATTTAGGGAAAATTTAAAACTTTTCATAGCACATCATATGCTAGAAACATCACTTCCATTGTATAAGAATATAAGTCATAATACATAGTTAGACTCTACGTCTCTTTTTCCAACATAGACTCAACATCAATAGAGTAGAATAGGGACACGACCCTTCACAATATAAAATATTAACTATGCTATTACATAACTTTAAGAATAACTTGACATATGAAATCCTTGAATCATAAGGACCCCTTTCTTGAGCTTGGGAAACATCTATCAAGACCTTCACTTTAGAGACATCCTTTAAACATCCATAACCTACACTTTGTGTAAAAAGGTAGATGAGAATGATGTTAGTACAATCATGCACTAAGTATGGTAACCATGCAAAAACATGAATCTAAAAGGGACATTTTAATTTGAAATCATGCATCATGCCTTTTTGTGAAAATATCATAAAACTTTGATATAATAAGCATTATACAATTCACATACTTCATATAGGCATATTCAATGGTCACAAATCATATAAAACCACACATTGCATTTAAGGCATATAAGTCACCACTTTACATACAGTGAACTTACTTCATTTTATACTGAACTCTTTCCTTTTACTTTAGATCCTTATCTTCCCAATTAACCCTCTAGTGATGCTTGGTGCAATGTATAGACAATGTCCCATAACACTATCCACACTCAACCATCACTTTAAGGCCATTAGGGAATCATGCATACGACCTTCATTAACCCAACACATGCATTCATAGAAGTATTTCAATTTATAAGATACCTAGCTCACATTCGACCCAACATACTTTAGGGACCACATAGAAGGATTCATTACAAAACCATATACAAGTCAATATTTACAACAAAATCATAGCAAGACAATAGTCACATTCACATAATCGGACGTCATCTTATAAGAACCACATGGAAGTCTACTCATAATCCCTTCCTAAGTCTACTTGTGCAATGTACATGTGAAGTCCCATAACCTCACACATACTAAGTAACCTACAAAGAAACTACAAGCCTTAACATGCCCTTCATACATCAACAAGACAAACATAGACAACCTTGTTCATGTCAAGCGCAACTTCATCATATAGTCAATAAAAGCCAAACTATGTATATAAGGTAAGGACACATCATATAGACTCATACCATGCATATCATCACAACAAGTAGACAACACTACAATGTCATGCATAAGGAACATAAATATTATCATATACATTAGAACTCCCTTTAAGAGCTACTTGTGCAATGCATAGGTGAAGTCCCATACCCTCACCTACACTAAGCAACTTCCCTAAGGTTATCCTAAGTAGGGTCCTAGTCATTTACTTCTATTTTCCATTTTACTTTAGGGAAACAATAGACTTAACTGACACTAAGACCATGGGTGCTAAACATGGAATTTGGTGTTGTAGAGCCTTACACCAATGGAAGGTGTTCTTACCTAGCCAAGGTATAACATTAACACATGCTAGAATATTAGGTAATATCACTTGCTAGATACTCTGTGGCAAGCACAGTTTATGGAGCTTGGGGGCCGTGTTGGAAATATCACTCTATGCCCTTGTTGGGCTATGAGGATATCCACCCCGTGAGGACTATGGTGAAACCCACCTTCCCTCCTAGGGAAGGTACCACCCCCTCATCTACAAGTTCACTCGGTGCTAAGCTAGGTCTCCTTTATTGAAAAGCCATTATTACATTATTTTATAAAACATAGGCTTAGGAGAGTTAACCCCTCATATGCTTATCTCATAGGTTATAGATGAGAGTTCATCAACCTAAGTCATGTGAGAAACCTTTTGCAATGCATAGATAAGGTCCCATACCCTTGACCATATTGGTACACCTATCAAGTCATCCTAGTTAAGGGATACATAACATAATTCATTAACATATACTTTTCATGCATAATAGTAGACATTAGTGCATATGAGAATTATCCTTTCATTAGACACCATGAACCGATACTACTTTGATAAGCATGCATGAGGTGTGAGTGTATATACATTGGTCAACATGATCATATAAATGAAACAATCCTACATTAAGGCAGCCACCTTACAAATATCACAATACACGTTTAAGTCCCTTAAACCATAGACAACTCATATATAAAATAATAGGAACTATATACCACACACCAACCATTATAGCATAGGAGGTAAGACATATTCATCAGTTACATCTAGGAATCCTAATCATGCTCAAGACAACATATTCATATAGGGGTACATATGTAGGGATCATACTACAGAAGAGTATTCAAACATCAACATGTAGACCACACCTATCCCTTAACGTAGTTGTTTGAATGTAGAGGAAGCATCATCAATACAACCTAGATCATAAACTAGCATTGGAAACTAGGCATACTACTTCACATTGTGTGATCATCATAACCACACACTCAGATAATCATCAAATTGCCTTCAAGGCCAGAGTCCACACATATATAGATTGACAAGAAGTAAACACCACCATCATAATTGGACCATACCACACAAAGCCATACAAGGCTAAATCAACTAGCAATTCTATAAGAAGAGTAGAGAGTACAGGGAAAACTTACAATTTCCTCCAAGATTTGATCATCATGATCAATTCCCATAATTCAGCATAAATACATGTATAAAACAGTAGCTAAAGGAACCGTTGCATAAATGAAATCATACTTCAATTTACCATAGAATTAAGATCACATTGAAGCTACATTAGCAATCTAGAGAAGATTGGAGAATTATAGACTAATCTCATTCATACCATCAAACCTTGATCCACATGGATCACTCATCAACAATTCACCATCAATATACAATTTAGACATTAGATATAAGCAATTCAACATGCTAGAATCCTAATTCAATCAAAATAAAGTCAAGATCACAATGCCCATAACATAGGCTAATTTGAGAATTGGAGAGAACATGGGTTAATCATGAAAAATTGGATTGAAATTCATCTTAAAAACAGTAGATAATCATTAATTTATCATAAACATGCTTTTGAAATCAATTGGAGAAAGAACCCATGGCTAGATTGGAAATTGGGAATTTTGGTCTTTGAATCATATTTGAAAATCCTTGATTGACTTCTTAGATGAATGGATAACTAAGGATGAAGGATCACCATACTCTATTTATTGAATACCCATGAAAAACTTTGAGAAGAACCATGAAAATCCGCCCCATAGCTTGAACTTGAGTTTTCCCTCCAATGGAGGTTTGAGAGAATTTGGAGAAGAAGAGTGATTTGGGATTTTTGATTTTTTTATTGGGTATTGGGGTTTTGGATTGGATAAGGGGTTAAATAAGTCATAAAATCAGTTAATAACCGTCCCTTTAAGTTACCAAAACACCCCAGACTTATTGGGACTTTTAGACATGTAAAAATTGACTTAAAACAACGCAACCTGATCTAGGAGTGGGCTGCGCGTCACGGGGTAGCCTCCCAACTCTTACCCAAATAATTTTTGGGACAGTGAGGTGCGTGCTAGGCACGCGTCGCATAGGGTAAGTCCAAATCTTGGCTTGCTCGCTGCCTTGGGCAGCCTCTTGCCCAATGTTTGGGTCCTCCTTAGGGGCCTTCGGGTGGTCCCTGCAGAGTCGTACCCAGAATATTTGACCCTTAACATGTCTATTAAAGTACTAGGGTCAACTACACTGAATTTCCACTCCAAACAACACATGAAAACAATGCCAACATACGAGGACACACTAGGACGTCTAAAAGGCTAACTTTCGAACCTCTTAGACGTTCTAGAATGTTTGACCTTCAAACTTCATAAAACTTAACACACTGCCTATAAACATCATTATTACTCATATAATGACCTAATCATCCCATGACGCACACATAAGCACATAAAAACACTTAAGGCCCTTTGGTGACTAGTCATCGATCGTCTTGGTTTCCCTTGACGTTTGACTTCCAAATCACCTCAAATCAAGTATACATACTATAAAACACTAAATAAATATATTTTAAGCCTTTTTATACACATGTGAGTCTATGATCACCTTAATTCATTTTCGGGGTCTTACAAAACTCTAGCGCACTAAGTGGTGCAGGACGCTAGACCTTATCCTACACACCACTGGTTAGGGCACAGTGAGTGGCGGGGTGACCCCATCCCCTAACCAGAAAACCAATAAACTTTCTTGCTCAAATTCATTCACCTCTTTTGGATCCTTAAACCCAACATAATTACAGCAAATGATACACCAAAACCCACCAAGAGCAACACTCATTCACAACTCTCACCTCAAGAACTCAACAAGGTTTTCATTATCATAAAGTGAAGCACAAAACCTGAAGAACTCAATAAGGTTATCAATATACTCAATCTCATGGATGAAATTCGTATAAGAAACTCCTGATTGGCTTGTGAGAAAACAAGCCCAACACATTGGAATCTTACATACCTCAAAGAACTAGGTTCTTGGTGAAATCCTAAATTTCTTGAAGCTACTTGAGAAACTTAGAAGGACATGCGAGACAAATATCCATAATTATTTGTCGTTTTCGGTACTAATCATTTCCTTCATTGGCCTATTTTTCCTAAGTTTGTCAATCGGGGACGGGTGATGGTTAAATTGGTATTTATTGTAATGAATGGATTCTGTCATTATAGAAAAGACAACGGGGGAAAATTTAGGGTCGAAAAACAATTTCGTAGTGACATGGAATTTTACAACCTAGTCCAGATTTGGATGAAATATGGTCACTAAAGTCAAGGGAAATTTCATAATAATTGGAAAATATAATTATGAATTTGACCACATTAGTAGATAGATAATTCGTTAAGAAACTCGTATGACTTTACGGAATCGAATTCGAGCTAGTAGAACTCCCGGAATCGATCTTGGCATGAACGAGCAGTTTCTAAGTGTCGTTGATTGAAGGTGTGTCATGAAATGAGGGTCTTGGAATTATTAAAATAGCTCACTATTTCTGTACAAGCCTCTGAGGCGGGATTTTTACCATCAAGGCGGCGCCGCTGTAGCGGGGTTGGTGCAGCCATGGCGGGGCAGGCGCGACTTAAAGTCGGAAATAAAGCCCGAAAAATGATTTATTTTTCATTTTTCAAACTTGAGAAAAAGGAATGAACCAGGGTTTTTCTTGATAGATAATCACCATTTTTAGGCTAAATGTAAGATTTTAACTCTCCAAATCAATTTTTTAATCTGTAGAACATAATCTAATGGGTAATTATCGATAAAAAAGAATTTTAATATGGATTAATTATGGTTAAGAAAGTCCTAATATAGGAATGGGGATCATGGGTATGATCTAGGGTTGATAGAATTTTTAATAATTATGATTATAATTATTGTTTATTGATTTTTAATAATTATGATTATTAATTTATTGTTTATCAGATAGTTATGTGCCTGATTTTATCAAGTTTATATATCCGATAAAGTGTTCAATACAATATCAAGAAACATTTTTTAGTTCGGTCAGTTTCTCTTCCTTGATGCAAGGTGAAGCAGGAAATGAAAGATTTGAGATTAAAGGAATGCATCATGTTTTTTCTAACTTTATCGAAAATTGGAGTTATGTCTGAAGAAACTGGAAAGACAAATGGGTTTGGTAAACAAAGAAAGAGGTGAGTCTATTCTATGTTGTTGGTTCCAGTATTATAATTCTAAAGGAGTTAGAAAGCATTTCAGTGTACTATCTTTGAAATACAAAGCTTTTGTACTTATAAAGATAGTATGTTAAAATAGTGACTATCTTTGAAACCGTAAAAACATCCTTCAATGTATTATCTAAATGTCTAATATTTGAAACTATACTCAAAGACCACAGAAACTTTGCCCGCAGAAAAAAAATCACCAGTTTCTCTTCAAGCTCAAGTTTCTTTTGTACTTTCACCTTTAAGGGCTTTAGCTTTTAAAATTCCATTTGGCAATTCTCAAATTTTTCCTTTGCCCCAAAGTTCTAATAGCTTCCTGATTCCATTGCATAATCACCAAACTGCATAATTTTAATTAATTATTAATTACCTCACAAATATTAACAATACCTAAAAAGTTAAAACATTTAAAAGTTTCAAATTAATACTCTCACATCGATAAAGAGTCTTTCAATTTTGGGACAGTTCTATACAATATTGAAAGTTTATCAATGTGAGTACATTAATTTAAATCTTATAATTATTTTTTTTAAAATAGCTATTATCAATTATTTGTAAAGTAATTAATAATAACTAAAATTATGCAGTTGAGTGATTATGCAATGGAAGCAGAACGGTATTATAAAATTGTGGCAAAGAAAAATTTTGAGAATTGACAAATAGAATTTTCAAAGCTAATGCTCTTAAAGGTGAAAGTATACAAGAAACTTGAGCCTGAAGAGAAATTTGTGAAATTTGTTTTTCTGCGGGCAATGTTTCTGGAGACTTTGATTATAGTTTAAAAGGATAGACATTTAGAAAGTAAATCAAAGGAAGTTGTTACAAATTCAAACATAGTTACTATTTCTACCTACTATCATTAATTATAAGGACCAAAGCATTTCAGTCTATTATATATACACCTTTGAAATGCTTTCTAACTCTTTTATAATTAAAAGATACCAGGACCAACAATGTACATTGACTCATCTCTTTCTTTGTTCACCGAACCCGGCTGACTTTTCAGTCTCTTTAGACACAACTCCAATTATTTTCCAGCAAGTCAAAAAAGCATGATGCATGCCCTCAATCTCAAATCGTTCATTTTCATGCTCTACCTTACATCAAGGAAGAAAAATTGATCTGTATGACAAATGCTTTTTGATTCTGCATTGCACATATTACCTGATGCATAAACTTAATAAACTCACGCATATCGCTATATAAAATGTATAAAGTCAGATGATTGCTAACTCAATACTAATGCATGTGGTAACATTATTACTAAATCAAGACTAAAAGGGAAACAATCCTGCAATTTTAACACACATTTAACATCATGGACCTACCACTTCATCATTTCCGCTAAACTACTCGGAAAAATATATACAAAATATCATAAACATCCACGACCCCTCTTAGAATCTTACAAAACTCAAACTATAAAGGAGCTAACTTCCTATACACTCCTATATAAGGCTATAGGGTTGGTGAAAGGTGTCTTACAAAGAAAATAATGGTCAACAAAGTACAATGGGTTCACCCCTTCAATTTTCATCAAATCCACCTCTCTTTCCTATTTTACTAGACACAACTCAAATTTGTCCAAGTTACATAATAAATGATGCATACCTTTAATCTATTTTTGTAATTGTGTGTCTCAAAATTCCTTCCCGCTTCACCATTACCTCGCTTCAATGAAGGGGAACTAATCATACAACCTAATTCTTCTTGAGGGAATATTGCGCACTTCACAGGAAGTATAAACTCGATAAACTCATGCACATCATGACCTCCTTACCCTATAAAATGAACTGATCGCACACTCAATTAAACTTGTTTCCAACTCGCGAACAAATGAAATATCATGTAATATTAACACATTCATAACATCATACCCACTCCATCGTAGCTTCTAAACTACTACAAAAAAATATATACAAAGAATTATGAAAACCAGCGAGAAATCTGCAGTGAGAGGTCGTAGTCGAGGCAGTGGTAGAGGAAGAGCTAGAGGTAGAGGACGAAGAATAATAACACCAACTAGAGATAAGGTATCGTTCGAAAATGATCCCCAAAATGAGTACTCTCCCATATATCATAAAGAGAGAGAGGAGAATGGTGAGGCTGAAAATTTTGAGGTGGTTGGAAAAGAGGAGGAGGTGCAGGACGAGAATACAGGTATTCGTCCCATAGACCCAATGTTAGGTCAAAAGATTATTTCATTCTTGAAAGGGTTGGTTTGTCCAGGATGGCTTCTTCTGCTCAAGACAATTACGCTCCAAACAATCCACTTATTTCTATCAATGTCTCAAGATGGTAGGGAATGTAGGTAATGATGTGTTCTTCCATCCTTTATTGGGTCCTGTTATGAATGGTAATGTGCATGAAGTGTTGACTAAGTTTTTGTAGCTACATCCTCCTACATTTCTTGGTTCTCATAGTGAGAATGCATAAGATTTTATTATATATTTCTATGAGAGGCTTTGTAAGTTAGGAATTTTCCATCGGCATGCGATTGAGTTCGTGACTTTTCAGCTTGAACGTGAGGCTAAGCAGTGGTGGAAAGCTAATATGGAATGCAAATCTTCAGTTTTACATTCACTTACTTGGACCCAGTTTCATGCCATGTTCTTAGAGAAATATGTGCCTACGACTTTGAGAGATCGCAAGAAGGATGATTCCATGTCTTTGAAACAAGGTAGTATGGTTGTGGCTGCTTATGAGGCCAAGTTTCATGCTTTGTCTAGATATGCTACGCAGTTGGTGACTACTAAGGAAGAGTGGATCTGTTTGTTTATTAAGGAACTAAATTTTGAGTTATAAGTATTATCTGTTAATATGACCTCTACACGAACGATCTTTAATGCGGTAACCGACTTTATCTATTCATATGACCTCTGCACGAGACTAAATTTTGAGCTATAGCTATATAAGTAGGATTATCTTTCCTTTACAAACTCGATATAATGATTAAAAAAAAGGAACCATTAAACAAACGGCTATCTAGAAATATCTCATTTTCTAACTATGGTTTAGAACTCAAACATCTCTCTAGGCTGAGTTTGTGAAGGCTAAGTACTACTCCAATGTCCACCGTGTGTCTAAATCATAGATTTGTGGTAATTCACAAGCTTTGGAATTTTTTAGTTAATACTACATATGATACAAAGCACAACATTCCATTGAATATAAATAGTGGTTGTTGTAATATGTGGTGGTGTAATTTGTGTGAGAAACTCTCCCTTGCAAAACTATATCTTAATTGTATGAAGTGGTCTAAGCATTCTACCAAGATATGAATATGCTTATATTGTGCTATATGAATATTGACTGTAAATAGTTTTTACTCTAAAATACGTGCTTGACAAAGTAAAGGGAGGTTACACAAAAATCCTTCTACAACTACAATGACAACACATATATTACACATGAAAGCTGATAAATGACTTGAATTTTCTTATTCAGGACCTTTGAAACTTCAATGACAACACATATATTAATGATAATGTTAGTCGCCTGACGAAGATGCTTCTAATTTTCTCGAAATGACCCCAAAAGGATGACACAAATAAATCGGACGAATATCTCCCGATAAATCAATTTTTGTAGGTTTCTAAGAAGGGTTGCGGGTGTTGATGATACTTTGTATATATTTTTCCCAGAGTATTTTAGCTGCAATGATGTAGTGGTATGTCCGTGATTCAGATAGTGATGTAAGTGATTTTATCAAGGTTATGCATCTGATAAAGTGCGCAATACAACATCAAGAAACATTTTATAGTTCGGTCAGTTTCTCTTCCTTGATGCAAGGTGAAGCAGGAAATGAAAGATTTGAGATTGAAGGAATGCATCATGTTTTTTCTAACTTTATCGAAAATTGGAGTTATGTCTAAAGAAACTAGAAAGACAAATGGTTTTGGTAAAAAAAGAAAGAGGTGAGTCTATTCTACGTTGTTGGTTCCAGTATTATAATTCTAACGGAGTTAGAAAGCATTTCAGTGTACTATCTTTGAAATACAAAGCTTTTGTACTTATAATGATAGTAAGTAAAAATAGTAACTATCTTTAAAACTGTTACAAAATCCTTCAATTTAATATCTAAATGTCTAATATTTGAAACTACACTCAAAGACTCCAGAAACTTTGCCCGCAGGAAAACAAATCACCAATTTCTTTTCAAGCTCAAGTTTCTAGTATACTTTCACCTTTAAGGGCTTTAGGTTTTAAAATTCCATTTGGCAATTCTCAAATTTTTAGTTTACCCCAAAGTTCTAATAGCTTGCTCATTCCATTACATAATCACCGAACTGCATAATTTTAATTACTTATTAATTACCTCACAAATAATTAACAATAGCTAAAAAAGTTAAAACATTTAAAAGTTTCAAATTAATACACTTACATAAAGAGTCTTTCAATTTTTATACAGTTCTATATAATATTGAAAGATCCTTTATCTATGTAAGTAGATTAATTTGAATCTTTTAAATATTTTTAAAAAAAATAGCTATTGTTAATTATTTGTGAAGTAATTAATAATAATTAAAGTTATGTAGTTTAGTGATTATGCAATGGAAGTAGAAAGGTATTATAAAATTGTGGCAAAGAAAAAGTTTGAGAATGGACAAATAGAATTTTCAAAGCTAATGCTCTTGAAGGTGAAAGGATACAACAAACTTGAGCTTGAAGAGAAATTTGTGAATTTTTTTTTCGGCGGGCAATGTTTCTGCAGACTTTGATTATAGTTTAAAAGGATAAAGATTTATAAATTAAATCAAAGGATGTTGTTAAGGTTTCAAAGTTAGTTACTATTTCTATTATCATTAATTATAAAGACCAAAGCATTTCAGTCTATTATATATACAACTTTGAAATGCTTTCTAACTCTTTTGTAATTAAAAGATACCAGGACCAACAATGTACAATCGACTCACCTCTTTCTTTGTTAACCGAACTCGGCTGACTTTTCAGTCTCTTTAGACACAAATCCAATGTTGTCCAGCAAGTCAAAAAATCAGGATGCACGCCCTCAAACTCAAATCTTTCATTTTCCTGCTCCACCTTACATCAAGAAAGAAAAATTGATTGGTCTGACAAATGCTTCTTGATTCTTTATTGCACATATTACCGGATGATAAACTTAATAAACTAACGCATTTCGCTATCTAATAAATGTATAAACTAAGATGATTTCTAACTCAATACTAAAACATTCGGTAACATTATTACTAAATCACGACTAGAAGGGAAAACATCTTGCAATTTTAACACACATTTAACATCATGGACCTACCAATTAATCATTTCCGCTAAACTACTCCGAAAAAATATATATGAAGTATCATCAACATCCACGACCCCTCTTAGAATCTTACAAAACTCAAACAATAAAGGAGCTAACTTCCTATACACTCCTATATAAGGCTATAGGGTTGGTGAAAAGTGTCTTACAAAGAAAATAATGATCAACAAAGTACAATGGGTTCACCCCTTCATTTTTCATCAAATCCACCTCTCTTTCCTATTTTACTAGACACAACTCAAATTTGTCCAAGTTACATAATAAATGATGCATACCTTTAATCTATTTTTGTAATTGTGTGTCTCAAAATTCCTTCCCGCTTCACAATTACCTCGCTTCAATGAAGGGGAACTAATCATACAACCTAATTCTTCTTGAGGGAATATTGCGCACTTCACAGGAAGTATAAACTCGATAACTCATGCACATCATGACCTCCTTACCCTATAAAATGAACTGATCGCACACTCAATTAAACTTGTTTCCAACTCGCGAACAAATCGAAATATCATGTAATATTAACACATTCATAACATCATACCCACTCCATCGTAGCTTCTAAACTACTACGAAAAAATATGTACAAAGAATTATGAAAACCAGCGAGAAATCTGCAGTGAGAGGTCGTAGTCGAGGCAGTGGTAGAGGAAGAGCTAGAGGTAGAGGACGAGGAATAATAACACCAAATAGAGATGGGGTATCGGTCGAAAATGATCCCCGAAATGAGGCCTCTGCCATACATCATAAAAGATAGAGGAGAATGGTGAGGTTGAAAATGTTGAGGTGGTTGGAAAAGAGGAAGAGGTGCAGGATGAGAATACAGGTCTTCGCCCCATAGACCCAATGTTAGGTAAAAAGATTATTTCATTCTTGAAAGGGTTGGTTGGCCCATGAGTGCTTCCGTCAACTCAAGCCAATCAAGCTCCAAACAATCCACTTATTTCTATCATTGTCCCCAAGATGGGAAGCAATGTAGGTAATGATGTTTTCTTCTATCCTTTGTTGGGTCCTGTTATGACTGGTAATGAGCATAAAGTGTTGACTAATCTTCTGAAGCTAAATGCTCCTGTATTTTTTTGGTTCTGAGAGTGAGAAGCGTATTAGTTTATTATATATTTCAATGAGAGGCTTCGTAAGTTAGGAATTTTCCATCTCTATGGGATTGAGTTCGTGACTTTTCAGCTTCAACGTGAGGCTAAGCAGTGGTGGAAAACTTATACGGAATGCAAATCCTCAGTTTTACCTTCACTTACTTGGACCCAGTTTCATGTTATGTTCTTAGAGAAATATGTGCCTATGACTTTGAGAGATCGCAAGAAGGATGAGTTCATGTCTTTGAAGCAAGGTGGTATGTCCGTGGCTGCTTATGAGGCCAAGTTTCATGCCTTGTCTAGATATGCTATGCAGTTGGTGACTATTGAGGAAGAGAGGATCTATTTGTTTATTAAGGGACTAAATTTTGAGTTATAAGTATTATCTATTCATATGACCTCTGCACGAGGGAGCTTTAATACAGTAACCAACTTTATCTATTCATATGACCTCTGCACGGGACTAAATTTTGAGCTGTAGGTATATCTGTAGGACTATATTTCCTTTACAAACGCGACATAATATTAAAAAAAAAAAACCATTAAACACACGACTATCTGGAAATATCTCATTTTTCAACCGTGGTTTAGAACTCAACCATCTCTCTACGCTGAGTTTGTGAAGGCTAAGTACTACTTCAATGTCCACGTGTCTAAATCATTGATTTGTGGTAATTCACAAGCTTTGGAATTTTATAGTTAATGCTACAGATGATGCAGAGCACAATATTCCATTGAAGATAAATTGTGGCTATTAGAATATGTGGTGGTGTAATATGTGTGAGAAACTCTCCCTTGCAAAACTATATCTTTATTGTACGAAGAGTTCTAAGCATTCTACCGAGATATGAATATGTTTATATTATGCTATATGAATATTGACTGTAGATAGTTTTTACTCTAAAATATGTGCTCGACAAAGCAAAGAGAGGTTATACAAAAATCCTTCTCCAACTACAATGACAACACAAATATTACACATAAAAGCTAATAAATGACTTGAATTTTCTTATTCAGGACCTTTGCAACTGCAATGACAACACATATATTAATGATAATGATTGTCGGTTGATGAAGATGCTTACCAATTTTCTCAAAATGACCCCAAAGGATGACACAGATGAATCAATATCTCCCTATAAATCAAGTTTTGTAGGTTTCTAAGAGGAGTTGCGGGGGTTGATGATACTTTGTAGATATTATTCCCAGAGTAGTTTTGCTGCAATGATAGAGTGGTATGTCCATGATGCTAAGTGTGTGTTGAGATTGAAGGATGTTTTCCCTTTTGTACTTGAGTTGGCGATAAGTTTATCACATGCTTTAGAATTGAGTGTGCAATTAGTTGAGTTTATATAATTATCTGATAGTTATGTGCCTGATTTTATCAAGTTTATGCATCTGAAAAAGTGTGCAATACAACATCAAGAAACATTTTGTAGTTCGGTCAGTTTCTCTTCCTTGATGCAAGGTGGAGCTGGAAATGAAAGATTTGAGATTGAAGGAATGCATCATGTTTTTTCCAACTTTCTGGAAAATTGGAATTATGTATGAAGAAACTGGAAAGACAAATGGGTTTGGTAAACAAAGAAAGAGGTGAGTCTTTTTTACGTTGTTAATTCCAGTATTATAGTTCTAAAGGACCTAGAAAGCATTTCAGTGTACTATCTTTGAAATGCAGAGCTTTTGTACTTATAATGATACTAGGTAAAAATAGTAACTATATTTGAAACCATAACAACATCCTTCAATTTAAAATCTAAATGTCTAGTATTTGAAACTATACTCAAAATCTAATTGATTATTAATTACCTCACAAAAAATTAACAATAGCTAAAAAAGTTAAAACATTTAAAAGTTTCAAATTAATACACTTGCATCGATAAAGAGTCTTTCAATTTTGGGAAGTTCTATACAATATTGAAAGATCCTTTATCGATGTAAGTATATTAATTTGAATCTTTTAAATATTTTTTAAAAAATAGCTTTTGTTAATTCTTTATGAAGTAATTAATATTAATTTAAATTATGCAGTTTAGTGATTATGCAATGGAAGGAGAAAGGTATAATAAAATAGTGGCAAAGGAAACATTTGAGAATTGCCAAATAGAATTTTCAGAGCTAAAGCTCTTAAAGGTGAAAGGATACAAGAAACTTGAGCTTGAATAGAAACTGGTTAAAAAAAATTGAGCTCAATGTTTTTTAGACTTTGATTATAGTTTAAAAGGATAGACATTTAGAAATAAAATCAAAGGATGTTGTAATGGTTTTAAAGATAGTTACTATTTCTACCTACTATCATTAATCATAAGGACCTAGCATTTCAGTCTATTATTTATACAAATTTGAAATGCTTTCTAACTCTTATATAATTAAAAGATACCAGAACCAACATTGTACAATCGACTCAACTCTTTGTTTATTCACTGACGCCGGCTGACTTTCAAACTCTTTAGACACAACTCCAATTTTTCCCAACAAGTCAAAAAAACATGATGCACGCCCTCAATCTCAAATCATTCATTTTCTTGCTCCACCTTGCATCAAGGAAGAAAAACTGATCTGTCTGACAAATGCTTCTTGATTTTTTATTGCACACATTATCGGATGCATAAAGTTAATAAATTCACGCACTTCGCTATCTGATAATTGTATAAACTCAGCTGATTGCTCACTCAATACTACATCTTGTGATAACCTTGTTACTAACTCACGACTAAAAGGGAAAACATCCTGCAATTTTAACAAACATTTAACAACATGGACCCGCCACTTCATCATTTCCGCTAAACTACTCTGGCAAAATATACACAAAGTATCATCAACATCCACAACCCCTCTTAGAATCTTACAAAACTCAAACAATAGAGAAGCTAACTTCCTATATACGACTTTAGGTTGGTTAAAAGTGTCTTACAAAGAAAATAATGACCAAAAAAGTACAATGGGTTTTCCCCTTCATTTTTTATCAAATCCACCTCTCTTTCGTGTTTCACTAGACAGAACTCAAATTTTTCAAAGTTACATAATACATGATGCATACCTTCAATATTTTTTTAATTGTGCATCTCAAAATTCCTTCCTGATTCACTCTTACCTTGCTTGAATGAAGGGAAACTAATCATACAACCTAATTCTTCTTGAGGGAATATTGCACACTTCACGGGAAGTATAAACTCGATAAACTCATGCACATCATAACCTCATAACCCTATAAACTGAACTGATTGCACACTCAATTAAAATTGTTTCCAACTCCGAACAAATCGAAATATCATGTTATATTAAGACATTCCTAACATCATACCACTCTATTTTAGCTTCTATACTACTAGGAAAAAACATATACTAAGAATTATAAACACCAGCAACCCCTCTATCAAGTTTACAAAACTCTAAAATATATGAGCACTGCCACGACCAAACCCACCAGGCCTTGCGGACACCTATTCTAATACCTACATAGAAAAAATCTTACGCGCAATTTAAAATATGCAATGTAGAAGTAAAAAATATAAACTAATCACCATATCGTAAATAAAAAATGACTCCCAAACTTGATTAAATAAAGTTTTTTTTGTAAAGAATACACTAAACCCTCTCAAGGTTCTGATCTAAATATGTACATTAGCTTCTAAGAGAGTAAACTACTATGAAAGAGATACAACACAGCTCCAACCACCTGACTTATCACATCTTTCAAGTAACTCATACCACCAAGGATCTCTAAGACATCATCTACAATGTTTAACATTTAATTTTGATCTAAACATAAGTTGTCCCAACATTTAAGCACAAATCTCATGAAAACAGCCTTGCCCTTGATTAATTAAGTAAATCTCATATAAGACTCTTATTAGACCACATTAATTAAATACTTCTTATCAATATGTCCCGATCCACAGAGGGTTACAATACAGTACAATCTTTGTTAATAAGCTAAAGCCATAGTCACCACACGGACTTAACATTTACAAATAACATGATCAACGATGCTACAACAAGAATTAGTTGGTTCATCACACCTTTCAAGTAATCAATACCATCAACAATCTCTAAGACATCATCTATTGTGTTTAACGTGTAATTCTGGTCTAAACAGAAACCATCCCAGTATTTAAACACTAATCTCGGTCACTCATGGACAAACATGTAACAATCTCATTAAGAAGTAGTAAACCTAGTTCTCTCATGAAACCACACATACAAAAGGTTGATAAAAATTAACAAGGTGCGCTACCCAAGACACCCATTAGTTATTTTGACCCGCATGGTACCCGAGCCAACTGTTACTACATACCACGCACGGTACCCGAGCCTACCATATGAATATTTTGTACCAAGAGTGGTACTCGAGACAATCATTAATCTCACAAACAAAACCACAATCACAATGAAATACAAACACAATTGTAAATCTTGAGTAAACAAAGTACCTTCATCGCATGAGATAGTCAGTAATTCATAACTTCACATTAAGCCCTTACAATTCCCCTAACATGAAATTATACAAGTTTCACTATAGAGATAGATAGAATGCATACATAAATAAGCATGGAAAATAATAAGCATCATTTACACTCGAACGCTCTTTCCACAAAGTTTTCCACTTGGAACCAGATTACACACCACTCATTTTCCCTCAACATCCCGCCCAAAATCATCACAAGGTTAAAATTAGTTAATCAAACTCATTATCATCTTAAACTATAAGTAACACCATATTAAGTCTTTCAAACTCCATGATCGAAGGCCTATACATGTAATCTCCAACAATTTACAAGGTACAAAGTAAGTGAAGATATATCTAACTAGTCAGTCAAAACCTAGACTATATGGACGCCAAGAAACCATAGAAGAACTCTGAACACGAGTTTCTAGCTCCATAAGGAAGAATCCTCATGGACGTATATAAAAAATTTGTGGGTATGAACCACCCTACGCTAGCATCCTCTCTCTCCCCTATCCTCAAGCTTTGAACAGTTTTTGGGAGGATCTTTGGAGTAACCATCGGTTGTTTTACCATTAGAGAGACAAAGAACAATTCAAAAAAAACATTTCTAAGTTTCTTCCTCGCTGACCCCTCCATAGAGGCTATCACGCTGCATACTTAGGAAGTTCTTACTATAGGGGATAACGTTAGCTGGAGTCTAATTTTCTAATTCTTAGGTGTTTTTTTCTTATCATCCTAATTTTAAAATTGGTACATCGTTTAAAAGAAATTTTATGACTCCACATGAGATGTCTTTTGAATAACGATGGATCATGTTGTTACAAGAACACTCCCAATATATTGTTATGGGGTTGGGGAAAAGTTTCTTACATAAATCTATAAATTGACAAATGCATCCATGAGCAACTTGATGTCTAATATAAAAGAAAATATATAAATCTTTGCCAGAGTCATGGAAATAAAAGTATAAATGAATACTAGGAGATGCAGTTTCATAGATCATGAATAAGTAAGTTTAATTTATTTACCAACCTCCATGTGTGAGGATGGTGTGTGCTTCACATTTTACTGAAAAGTTGTTGGGTGTCACCGATTTGTATATAACACTCTCACCGATTTGGATATAACGCTTTGCTATCATTTTTGAAAATTGAAGTTTTTTTCAACCATAGAGTAATCGATACTCCATAGATGGTACTCTGAAGGTCAATTGGATTGATCGGATTTCTGTGATTTATTCGATTCTTCGATGACATGATGCAACTAGTTGATGGAATTACCTTGAAAGACTAGGGCTTCTCCGTTGTAAAACATACACACAGAGAAATGATTAAAGTTGACTAATAAAGAAAGATGAGTCATCTTTTTGCTCCCTCACGTCAATGGCATAATCATCAAACTTGTGTTTGATATTGTATAATGGTGTAACTGATACTCTATCTGAAGTTGGGAGAAGAAAGAGTTGTTTGAGTTTGAGATTTGATAAGTTTAAGGCAATGATATATATGTTTTAGAGTCTCTAATTAGGGAGTCAACAACTTTATTTTGTAAACTAGTGAAATTTGTTGACATTCCTCCCCCCACCCCTCCCTGAGTTTCCTATTAAGTCTCCCCTACTATCCCATTTATCCCTTCCTCCCTTCCTCCTTCTACATCTACACATGCAAAATCAAGTGAAAACTCCTCCCCTTCATGATTCATGTAGAGAAATACAGTAAATATATTCTAATGTAAAAAGTAAGAAAGAGGAAAAATACTTTATAAGGAAAGAAAGAGAAAGGATAGTTTGGGCATATATCAGAAATGGAACCCAATTATGCACTTGGCAAAGTATAAGTGGAGAATGATACAAGTTTTGTCTACCATGTCATATATATGCCTCATACATAATAAAAACTTTTGAGGTATTTTATTCGACATGAAGTTTAAGAAAGAAAGAAAGTTTATTTTAAAACTTGTGATCCTAACAAATGATAGAAATTTGTGTGACTGTAACGAATTTCATTAAAGGTAAAATAAACATTTTATATTTAACTTGTTACTTAATATAGAAATGAGTCATTCTTTTAGGATTAACTAAAAAGGAAAATAAGTCAAATAAATTGGAACAGAGGGAGTAAGAAATTGATAGAGATTTCATTGTCATCCTAGTATATGTAGTTTAAGCTTAAAGAAGATTCTTGAAGGATTGTTTCAAACTCAACACATAGGAACTACAAAAAACAAGTTGATCTATTCACGAAGGGTCTATGCAAGACTTGACATATTTTTTTGGTTGATAATCTAGAATAAAAAGTTCTTTTCAATCTTTAATTTTGAAGACAAAAACACCGTCCATATGACTAAGAATAATTGTAATCATTAGTTTCCTCTGGTTATTGAGACATTTTGTTAGAAGGATAAATTTTAGCACTTTTTATTTCTTTTAAGGGTTTAGAAATTTACTATAACCAAACAAACTGATTACGGATAGATTCTTGAAAAAGAAGAGGTAGTATCACTCAAAATTTCTTTTGATATATATAGCTGCAGAAAAAGACTATTGGTTTTATTAGTCTATGATTTTAAAGAACAAAGTTTTAATGAGTAGTTTTAATTATCGAACCAAGAGAGTAGTTGGATTGGCTTAAAACTCCTGAACTCATAGGGTCCAAGTGATATTATGGGCATGCCCGACTCAACTCAAGGACCTCCATGTATGATATATGGTAATCCGTAATTATGAAATAAACATAGTTGCAAAAACGGTTAGGATCTCAATACTCAAGAACATAGAATTCAAAGATACTACTCCTCTTTAAGATGCTCAGTTTATGGAGTTCATGCGGAGTTATGGACATGATCAACTAGACTCAAGGGTATCAATGCAAATATAGAACTCATGGGTACAACTCTTCACCATCCCATACTTCATCAAACTTAGCTCAAATCGATAGTTGATCTCAAAGGAGTCAAAATTTAACTCAAGGACTTTCTTGAACTCTACACTTGACTATTTCTTGAATTTGAATTATCAATTTAGGTTTTGTAAGTTTGATACACATGATCTCTCAAGGATAAAATGGATATTTTAATTGTGAATATCAAGTAGAAAACATAGGTATGACTTGAGGGAACTCTTGCGGAAAGAAGGGCAGAGGGGTAGGGACCTAGAAACTCTAGTGTACTAAGTGGTGCAGGGTGCTTGACGCTATCCTACACACCACTGGTTAGGACGCAGTGAGTGGTGGGGTGGCCCCATCTCCTACCCAGAAAACCAATGAACTTTCATGGTAAAATTCATGCCCTAACTCATCTAGAATCGAACGATTTCCCTCAAACTCTTTTGGATCCTTAAACCCAACATATTTACAGAAAATGCTACACCAAAACCCACCAAGAACGACACTCATTCACAACTCTCAACTCAAGAACTCGACAAGAATTTCATTATCAAAAAGTGAAGAACAAAACCTCAAGAACTCGACAAGATTATCAATATACTCAATCTCATGGATGATATTAGTAAAAGAAACTCATGATTAGCTTGTGAAAAAATAAGCCCAACTGTGGAAGCTTACATACCTCAAAGAACTAGGTTCTTGGTGAAATTTTGAATTTCTTAAAGCTACTTGGGAAACTTAGAAGGAAGTGTAATACAAGTATACCTATTTATTTGTCAATTTCGATACTACTCATTTCCTTCCTTGGCCTATTTTTCCAAAGTTTGTCACTAGGGGATGAGTGATGGGTAAATTGGTATCTATTTTAACGAATGTATTCTGTCATTATAGAAAAAACGAGGGGGGGGAATTTTTGGGTTGAAAAATAATTTCGTAGTGACTTGAAATTTTGCAACCTAGTCCAAATTTGGACAAAATCTGAGTCATTAAAGTCCAGGTAAATCTTGTAATAATTGGATAATCTAATTATTAATTTGACCACATGAGTAGACATATAATTTGTTAAGAAACCCGTAGGTGGGTAGGAGCCGCTTTGGCGGTGTAGACGCGACTTAAAGTCGGAAATGTTGTGTTATGCAAATTTCAAAATTGAGAGATAAGGAACGAACCCAGGAGATTTTTTGAAAGATTATCACCAAAATGTAAGATTCTAACTCCCAGGTCCATTTTTGTGGTTGTGTACTGATAATGTACTTGCTCTTTCTTTTATGAGTATAGGGCATCTTCAGGCGATTATTGATAGGCCTCGCTTAAAATATCAGTGATCGCCTATCCAATTCAAGGGTGAGTCAGTTCTTCCGAGCTCCCATGACTTCTCTTTCGTCGGTATCCATCATTGTGGACTTGGACTTTCTAGTTAGTTATATGCGCATTAGTTTGGGGTTGTGACTCTTCTTGCTTAGACTTATAGGTCATGTTAAAGTTTTGGTACATTGACTTTCAGGTTCTAGGCATATTTCCCCATTTGTTTAGTAATTAGATCTTTTGGAAGTTTATGGAACTTTAAATTTTAGCTATTTAACTTGCTTCCGTAAGTTAAATGCTTTAGTATTTGATAAGAGTTCGTTAATTGGTATTAATGGTTCTCCCACTAGAGGGTTAGTGTGGGTGTCAATCATGATGGTCTGGGTCATGACAAAGTTAGTATCAGAGCCTAGGTTTTTTGATCTCGATGTACCAAAATGAGTCTAGTAGAGTCTTGAGGAATGGTACGGAGATGTCTGTACTTTTCATCAAGAGGCTATAGGACTTTAGGAAATCACTTTGTTTTCTCTTGTACTTGATTCCAATTGGTCTTTGTCTATTCGAATTGGTATCTAACCTCGTTCAATCTTCTGTCCATAGATGGTTAACACTAAATTTGGCGGTGTCAGACCCATAGCTCTGGTCAATGATCTAGCTGAGAAATCTGCAACGAGAGGTCCCAGTCGAGGCAGTGGTAGAGGAAGAGCTAGGGGTAGAGGCCTAAGAAGAGTAACAACTACAAGAGATGGGGTATCGATCAAAAATGCTGCCTAAAATGAGGCCTCTCCCATACATCATAAAGAGACTGAGGAGAATCGTGAGGTTAAAAATGCTTAGGAGGTTGGAAAAGAGGAAGAGGTGCAGGCTGAGAATACATATATTCCTCCCATAGACCTAATGTTAGGTCAACAAGTTATGTCGTTATTGAAAGGGTTGGTTTGTCCAGGAGTGCTTCCTTCTGCTCAAGCCACACAATCTCCAAACAATCCTCTTATTGCTATCATAGTCCCCAATATGGGAGGGAATGTAGGTAATGATGTTTTCTTCCATCCTTTGTTGGGTCCTATTATGACTCGTAATGAGCATGAAATGTTTACTAAGTTTTTGAAGCTAAATCCTCCTGTATTTTTTTTGTTCTACGAGTGAGGATGCCTATGAGTTTATTTTAGATTTCTGTGAGAGGCTTCATAAGTTGGGAATTTTCCATCAGCATGGGATTGAGTTTGTGTCTTTTCAGCTTCAACGTGCAGCTAAGTAGTGGAGGAGAGCTTATATGGAATGCAAATCTTCAGTTTTACCTCCACTTACCTGGACCCAGGTTCATGACATGTTTTTAGAGAAATATGTGCCTAGGACTTTAAGAGATCGCAATAAGGATGAGTTTATGTCTTTTGAGCAAGGTGGTATGTCAGCGTCCGCTTATGAGGCCAAGTTTCATGCCTTGTCTAGATATGCTACGCAGTTGGTGACTACTGAGGAAGAGAGGATCTATTTGTTTACTAAGGGACTAAATTTTGAGCTGTAGGCATTATCTGTTCATATGACCTCTGCACGGAGTAGCTTTAATTGCAGTAACCAACTTTATCTGTTCATATGACCTCTACACGGGACTAAATTTGATTTTTAGGTATATCTATTGGACTATCTTTCCTTTACAAACTCGACATAATATAATAAAAAAAAGGAACCATTAAACAAACGACTATCTAAAAATATCTCATATTCGAACCGTGGTTTAGAACTTAACCATCTCTATAGGCTGAGTTTGTGAAGGCTAAGTACTACTTGAATGTCCACATTGTGTCTAAATCATTGATTTCTGGTAATTCGCAAGCTTTGGAATTTTTTAGTTAAAGCTACACATGATGCAGAGCAGAACATTCCACGGAAGATAAATTGTGGTTGTTGTAATATGTGGTGGTATAATTTGTGTGTGAAACACTCCCTTGCAAAACTATATCTTAATTGTATAAACAGTGCTAAGCATTCTACCAAGATATGGATATGCTCATATTGTGCTATATGACTATTGACTCTAGATAGTTTTTACTCTAAATTAAGTGCTTGACAAAGCAAAGAGAGGTTACACAAAAATCCTTCTGCAACTACAATGACAACACATATATTACACATGAAAGCTAATAAATGACTTGAATTTTCATATTCGGGACCTTTGCAACTGAAATGAAAAAACATATATTAATGATAATGTTAATCATCTGACGAATATTCTTACATATTGTTTGTCGAAATGACCCCAAAGGATAACACATATAAATCGGAGGAATATCTCCTGATAAATCAAGTTTTATAGGTTTCTAATTAAGAGGGGTTACGAGTGTTGATGATACTTTCTATATGTTTTTTCTAGATTAGTTTAGTTGCAATGATAGAGTGGTATGTCCATGATGTTAAGTGTGTGTTAAGATTGAAGGATGTTTTCCCTTTTGTACTTGAGTTGGCGACAAAGTTATCACATGATTTAGAATTAGGTGTGCAGTTAGTTGAGTTTATATAGTTATCCGTTAGTGATGTGCATGATTTTATAAATTTATGCATTCGATCAAGTGTGCAATACAACATCAAGAAACATTTTGTAGTTTGGTCAGTTTCTCTTCCTTGATTCAATGTAACAACTCGTATCCTAGATAGACCAGAATTCAGAATGCAAAAGAGAAGAAAAAGGTCAAGAACGCTAGTTCAAGAACGCAAGAAGGTTGCATCAGTTCTAGCCCCTTAATCTAAAGATTTCTCCATGGAATTCATCACCGGGTATGTGGGATTTCACTTGTGGGTTCCTTTCACCCATTGGTCCCTAAATATCAGTCAGATTCTTGATTCCCTTATCATGATAGACCTAGGGTTTCTCGAACTTCAACAGATTATCATGATTTAGTTAGTTATATGTTCCACATCATATTACCATGTTATTACTCAGTTTATTGCATGAATTTCATAACCCTAGCTATTTATTTCCTTAGTTCTTGAATTACACATGCTAGTTCAGATAATTTAGTTATTCAGTTATTAATGCATCATTACCAGATTAATTATTGCATTCTCAGTTTTCATGTTCAGTTTGAGCTATCCAGTATTTAAAGAAACTCTGTCATAATCAATTATCTACTTAATTCATTGGGAGTAGCATAATACCAAGTTGGACTAGGGTTCAGCGTACCCAAATAGTCCAAGAACTACTAGCCAAGTAGGTTGTAAGTCTCCTCTGTGGGCAGTATGCCTTTATACCTGTGGCAGAGTATATTGCGTCTTTTCAATGGGGCGCATTCATTAGACTCCATATTAAGCTCATGTTGTTTTATTATCGATTATTAGAAGCTCCCACAGTTCAGTCAGACTTTATTGTATTGACCATATTTAAGTTCAGTTAGTATTCAGTCTCAACATGCTATAAATTTGGTCATTGCGTCTAATTCAGTAGATAATGTTCAGAATATTATACTTGCTTTTGTGCTTGTTCAGTTATGCATTATTTAAGCTTTACTCTATCCTACATGCTCAGTGCCTTTCAAGTACTGACGCATACGTGTGATACATCTTCTCGTGATGTAGGTTTAGTTTCTAAGCATCCAAATCACACTTAGATCGATTTCTGATCTCCAGTTCAGCAGAATCAGTTGTGAGTCCTCATTCTCTGAGGACAATAGTCATGAGTTTATTTCCAGTTTTTTTAGTATGTTAGTTTCAGTTTTTCTAGACTTAGTTGGGGCCTATCCCAGCATTTTTAGTCAGTTAGAGTCTATTTTCAGACATAGTTAGTTTCACCTTAGTATTGAGTTAATATTTTCTTTGTATTAAACTCATCAATTTCAAATATCTCTATTATAATATATGTGTATTCCCCGTCTTTTCATTTTAATTATGATTAAGCTTCGGTATCAATTTATTATCTTTAGTATGCATGATCATTCCAGCAGGTTTAGCTTGGGATCACTTGTCGTCCTAGGTCTTGTGTTCGCATCTCGGGGGTAGCTCGTGGTATGACAAACTTAGTATCATAGCACTACTTTTAAGTGTTCTAGGATGTCTGAAAAGCCGCACTAAGTAGAGTCCTTTTCATGGGTGTGAAGTGCACCACACCTAATGAGAGGGAAACTATGAAATGTTCTAGGAAAACTTCACTTTCTTCATATTCTTATCGTGCGTTGGTATGATCTCTTTTCTAATCCATCGTTATACCCTTGAAATCATGCCTCTCCATAAAGCTTATGCAAGGAATGCTAATACACGCAATGCTAGCGCAGTTCTTCTAGTCCCAACCATGAGGTTTCGAACGCAGAGTTTTGGAATGCAATTCGCTTTTGGCTCAATGTATGACCAACCAAAACAATCAGCAGGTTCCAGTTCCTACTAATATTATTGGTGGATCAATGGCATCTAGGATTCGACATTTGGTTAGGAAGAATCCACCTGAGTTTTAGGGTCCCAAGTTGTGTGAGGACAAATAGAAGATCATTGATGAGGTCAAAAAAATATTTGTTGTGATGCAAGTAACTGGTAGTGATAGGGTGAAATTGGTATCCTACCAGCTTAAGTATGTGAATAACTTATGTTTGACTCAGTGGAAAGAGAACATGGACTACTTTGTCTTTTGTAACTGAGTATAACAATAAACTTCATTGTTAGTCCAGAAACTCTCTCAAATTCATTCTCAGTCTCTACTCCAGTTGGTGACCGAGTTATAGCTACACGAGTATACAGAAAATGCCTTGTCACAGACTCTTAGAAAGTCACCTCAGCAGATCTTGTAGAGTTAAAAATGGTAGACGTCGATGTCATTATAGAAATGGATTGGTTACATTCTTATTATGCCTCAGTCGATTGTAGAACTGGGATTGTTTGTTTTCATTTTCCAGACGAACCAATCTTAGAGTGGAAGGGTAGTAGCTTAGCGCCTATGGGACGATTCATTTCTTACCTTAAGGCCAAAAATATGATCTCTAAGGGTTATCTTTATCATCTAGTTCAGGTTAAGGATTCTAACTCTGAAACCCCAACTCTTGAGTAAGTTTAAGTAGTCCGTGAGTTTCCTGAAGTGTCTCCAAAAGATCTTCCCAAAGTTCCTCTCAAAAGGGAAATTGACTTTGGAATTGATCTCTTTCCAGATACCCAACCTATTTCTATTCCTCCTTGCAGAATGGCTCCAGCAGAGCTTAAGGAATTGAAAGATCAGTTGAAATACCTTCTAGTTAAGGGTTTCATCAGACCTAGTATTTCGCCATGGGGTGCACAAGTGTTGTTCGTAAAGAAGAAAGATGGTTCTCTCGGAATGTGCATTGACGACTATAGACAGTTGAACAAGGTCACAATCCAGAATAAGTATCCCATCCCCTAGGATTGATGACTTGTTTGACCAACTTAAGGGTGCTAGTAATTTCTCAAAGATAGACCTCAGATCGGGTTATCATTAGCTCAGAGTCAGAGATAGTGAAATTCCGAAAATAGCCTTCAGAACTCGGTATAGTCATTATGAGTTTGTAATTATGTCATTTGGACTAACTAATGCTCCTGCAACTTTCATGAATTTGATGAACAGAGTGTTCAAACAGTACTTGGACTTGTTCGTTATGATCTTTACTGATGATATCCTTATTTACTCTAGGAATGAGGAAGAACATGCTAGTCATTTGAGAATTGTTCTGTAGACTCTCAAAGATCTCCAGTTATTTTCTAAGTTTAGAAAATGTGAGTTCTTGTTGCAATCCGTTGCTTTCTTTGGTCACATTGTATCTAGCAAGGGGATCCGAGTGGATTCGCAGAAGATAGATGCAGTAAAACAATGGCCCAGACCTACCTTTACTACAGATATCAAAAGTTTCTTAGGTCTAGCGGGTTATTACAGAAGGTTCCTGTAAGGATTTTCATCCATGGACTCACCATTGACTAGGTTGACTTAGAAGATGGTCAAGTTTCAATTGTCAGATGATGGTGAGAAAAGCTTTGCAGAATTGAAAACTAGATTGACTATACCTCTTGTCTTGACTCTACTAGAGGGTTCAGATGGTTATGTGATCTATTGTGATGCATCCAAAATTGACCTAGGTTGTGTGTTGATGCAAGGAGATAAGGTTATAGCTTATGCTTCTAGACAGCTTAAGGTGCATGACAGAACTATCCAACTCATGACCTTGAGCTTGCAACAATGGTGTTTGCACTCAACATCTGGAGACACTACTTTTGTGGTGTTCATGTATATGTGTTCACTGACCATAAGAGCCTTCAGTATGTGTTCACCGAGAAAGAGTTGAATATTTTCCATAGAATATGGCTTGAGTTCCTTAAGGATTATGATCATAGTTTGCATTACCATTCTGGTAAGGCGAATGTAGTAGCAGATGCTCTTATTAGATTATCTATGGGTAGTGTAGCCCATGTTGAGGAAGAAAGGAAGGAACTAGTGAAGTATGTTCACAGGCTTGCTCGCTTGGGAGTTCGCCTTATGAGCATATTAGACAATGGTGTAACAGTTCAGAATGGGGCAGAATCTTCTTTGGTAGTGGAGGTTAAGGAAAAGCAAGAAAGTGATCCAATCTTGCTTTAATTAAAGGGTGCAGTCCACAATCACAAAGTGGAGGTTTCCTCCCAAGAGGGAGATGGTGTACTTCGCTTCCAAGGTAGATTGTGTGTTCCTGAAGTGGGTGAGTTGAGACAACATATTTTTGAAAAAGCCCATAATTCCATATATTCTATACATCCAAGTTCAACTAAGATGTACCGCGATATGCGGGAAGTCTATTGGTAGAATAACGTGAAGAAGGATATAGTAGATTTTATGAGTAAGTGCCCCAATTGCCAGCAAGTCAAGGTAGAACATCAAAAATTGGGGGTATGTCTCAAGAGATCGACATTCTTACTTGGAAGAGGGAAGTTATCAATATAGATTTCATCACAGGGTTACGTCGTACTTGCAGACAGCATGACTCCATTTGGGTGATAGTTGACCGGATGACTGAGTCTTCTCGCTTTTTGGCTCAACACTACATATTCGGCGGAGGACTATGACAAGCTTTAAATTAATAAAATTGTGAGGTTGCATGGGATTCCTTTTTCTATCATCTCCGATAAAGGTCTTCAGTTTACCTCTCATTTCTGAAAGTCATTTCAGAAGGGTTTTGGTACTCAAGTTAATCTTAGCACAACATTTCATCTGCAGATGGATGGATAGGCAGAGTGTACCATTCAGACCTTAGAGGATATGTTGATATCTTGTGTGATTGATTTCAAGGGTAGTTGGGATGATCACCTTCCTATTATTAAGTTATCCTACAACAATAGCTACCATTCCAGCATTCATATCGCCCCTTATGAGGCATTGTATGGGCATAGATGTAGATCTCCAGTTGGTTGGTTTGAAGTAGGTGAAGCAGCTTTGATAGGGCCAAAACTAGTCCTTTATGCGATGGAGAAGGTGATACTAATTAGTTCATCAATCTTGGTCCACAGACGACTGTCGGGTTCTACGGACCGTAGGTAGGACCACGATCCGTGGATCAGGTCCGTCGATCACTCCGACAACAGTTAAGTCAGGGTTCTTTTGGTCTTTCCTAGTTTATTTAACCCCTAAGATATGTCGTTTAAACCCTAAATCATGATATTTCGGTCATTTTAAGCCAAGAAACATAACAAAAACTTAGGAAAATAAATCATTAATCAAAACTTAGACAATTAGAAGCAAGATTGGAGAAAAAGGTCAAGAACCCTAGTTAAAGAACGCAACAAGGTTCCATCAATTCCAGCCCCGTAATCTAAAGATTTCTCTGTGGAATTCATCACCAAGTATGTGGAATTTCACTAGTGGGTTCCTTTCACCCATTGGGTCCTTATATATCAGTCAGATTCTTGATTCCCTTATCATGATTAGACCTACGATTTCTAAACTTCAATAGATTATCATGATTTAGTTAGTTATATGTTCCAAATAAGATTACCATGTTATTACTCAGTTTATTGCATGAATTTCATAAGCCTAGCTATGTATTTCCTTAGTTCTTGAATTACAAATGATAGGTCAGATATTTCAGTTTTTCAATTATACATGCCTCAATTATTAATGCATCATACCAGATTAATTGTTGTATTCTTAGTTAGCATGTTTATTATGATTTATCTAGTAATTACTGAAACTTAGTCATAATCAGTTAACTACTTAATTCATTGGGAGTAGCATCATACCGAGTTTTTCTAGGGTTTAGCGTTATCCCAGAACTACTAGCCAAGTAGGTTGTAAGTCCTATCTGTTGGCTTCAGTTTAGTAATCACGCCAGCATGCCTTCATACCTCTTGCAAGGTATATTGGGTCCTTTCAATGGGGCGTATACATTAGACTCCACATTTAGCTCAAGTGGTTTTTTGTTATCGGTTCTTAGTAGCTCTCATAGTTCAGTCAGACTCTATGGCATTGACCATATTTACAATTCGGATAGCATTCAGTCTCAGCATATTATAAATTTGGTCATTGCATGTAGTTAGGTCAACATTCAAAAGATAATATTCAGAATATTATACTTGCTTTTGTGCTTGTTCAGTTATGTATTATTTCAGCTTTACTCTATGCTACATGCTCAGTGTCTTTCAAGTATTGACGCATACATGCGCTACATCTTCTCGTGATGTAGGTTCAGTTTCTCAGCCTCCAGATCACGCTTAGATCGATTCCCGATCTCCAGTTCAGTAGAGTCAGTGGTGAGTGCTCATTCTCCGACGACAATAGTCATGAGTTTATTTTCAGTATTTTTAGTCTTTTAGTTTCAATTTTTCTAGACACAACTGGGGCCTGTCCTGGCATTTCTAGTTAATTAGAGGCTATTTTGGGACATTGTTAGCTTCAGCTTAGTATTGAATTAATATTTTCTTTGTATTAAACTCATCAGTTTCAAATATCTTAGTTATAGTATATGGGTATTCCCCATCTTTTCATTCTAATTATTGTTTAGCTTCTGCATCAATTAATTATCTATAATATGCTCATGATCATGCCAGCAGGGTTAGCTTGGGATCACTTGTGGTCCTAGGTCCGGTGTCCGTGTCTTAGGGGTATCTCGAGCAAGACATTCAAGGTGAAGCGGGAAATGAAAGATTTGAGATTGAAGGAATGCCTCATGTTTTTTCTAACTTTCTGGAAAATTGGAGTTATGTCTCAAGAAACTGGAAAGACAAATGGGTTTGGTAAACAAAGAAAGAGGTGAGTTTATTCTACGTTGTTGGTTCCAATATTATAATTCTAACTGAGTTAGAAAGCATTTCAGTGTACTATCTTTGGAATACTGAGATTTTGTACTTATAATGATAGTAGGTAAAAATAGTAACTATCTTTGAAACCGTAACAACATCCTTCAATTTAATATCTAAATGTCTAATATTTGAAACTATACTCAAAGACTCCAGAAACATTGCCCGCACCAAAAAAAAATCACTCTTCAAGCTCAAGTTTCTTGTATACTTTCACCTTTAAGGGCTTTAGCTTTTAAAATTCCATTTGGCAATTCTCAAATTTTTCCTTTGCCCCAAAGTTCTAATAGCATTCTGATTCCATGACATAATCACCAAACTGCATAATTTTAATTAATTATTAATTACCTCACAAATAATTAACAATAGCTAAAAAAGTTAAAACATTTAAAAGTTTCAAATTAATACACTTACATCGATAAAGAGTCTTTTAATTTTGGGACAGTCCTATACAATATTGAAAGATCCTTTATCGATGCAAGTATATTAATTTGAATCTTTTAAGTATTTTTTAAAAAATAGTTATTGTTAATTATTTGTGAAGTAATTAACAATAATTAAAATTATGTAGTTTAGTGATTATGCTATGGAAGCAGAAAGGTATTATAAAATTGTGGCAAAGAAAAAATTTGAGAATTGACAATTAGAATTTTCAAAGCTAATGCTCTTAAAGTGAAAGATACAAGAAACTTAAAATTGAAGAGAAATTTGTGGGGAAAAAAATCTGCGGACAATGTTTCTGCAGACTTTGATTATAGTTTAAAAGGATATACATTTAGAAATTAAATCAAAGGATGTTGTTATGGTTTCAAAGATAGTTAGTATATCTACCTACTATCATTAATTATAAGGACCAAAGCATTTCAGTCTATTATATGTACAACTTTGAAATGCTTTCTAACTCTTTTATAATTAAAAGATACAAGGACCAACAATGTATAATCGACTCACCTCTTTCTTTGTTCACCGAACCCTGCTGACTTTTCAGTCTCTTTAGACATAACTTCAATTTCTTCCAGCAAGTCAAAAAAGCATGATGCACACCCTCAATCTCAAATCTTTCATTTTCCTGCTCCACCTTACATCAAGGAAGAAAAATTGATCGGTCCGACAAATGCTTCTTGATTCTGTATTGCACACATTACCTGATGCATAAACTTAATAAACTCATGCATTTCGCTATCTGATAATTGTATAAACTCAGCTGATTGCTCACTCAATACTAAAGCATGCAGTAACATTGTTACTAAATCACAACTAAAAGGGAAAACATCCTGCAATTTTAACACACATTTAACATCATGGACCTACCACTTCATCATTTCCGCTATACTACTCCGGCAAAATATAGTCAAAGTATCATAAACATCCACGATCCATCTTAAAATCTTACAAAACTCAAAAATTAGAGGAGCAAACTTCCTATATACGACTATAGGGTTGGTGAAAAGTGTCTTATGAAGAAAATAATGACCAAAAAAGTACAATGGGTTGACTGTTTCATTTTTTATCAAATCCACCTCTCTTTCCTGTTTCACTAGACACAACTCAAATTTTTTCATGTCACATAATACATGATGCATACCTTAAATCTATTTTTGTAATTGTGCGTCTCCAAATTTCTTCCTGATTCACTCTTACCTTGCTTCAATGAAGGGAAACTAATCATACAACCTAATTCTTCTTGAGGTCTTATTGCACACTTCACAGTAAGTATAAACTCGATAAACTCATGCACATCACAACCTCATAACCCTATAAACTGAACTAATCGTACACTCAATTAAACTTGTTTCGAACAAGCGAACAAATGGAAATATCATGTAATATTAACACGATCCTAACATCGTACCACTCCATCGTAGCTTCTAAACTACTACGAAAAATATATACAAAGATTTACGAACACCAGTAACCCCTCCAACAAGTTTATAGAACTCTAAAATATAGGAGCACTTCAAAGACTTAACCCACCAGGCCGTGCGGGCACCTATTCTAATACCTACATAGAAGAATTCTTACGCGCAATTTAAAATATGCAATATAGAAGTAAAAAAATTTAAACTAATCACCTTATCGTAAATAAAAAATGACTCCATAACTTGATTAAATAAAGTTTTTATTTTGTAAAGAATACACTAAACCCTCTCAGGGAACTGATCTAAACAAGTACATGAGCTTCTAAGAGAGTAAAATATTGTGAAAGAGACATAACACAACTCCAACCACCTGACTCATCACATATTTCAAGTAACTCATACCACCAAGGATCTCTTAGACATCCTCTACAATGTTTAACATTTAATTTCAATCTAAACAGTAGTTGTCCCAACATGTAAGCACAAATCTCAATGAAAATAGCCTGGCCCTTGATCAATTCACTAAACCTCCTACAAAACTCTTACTAGACCACATTAATTCAATTCTTCTTATCAATTATGTCCCAAACCATAAAGGCTGAAAATACAGTACAATCTTTGTTAAAAAGATAAAGTCATAATCACCACACGGACTTAACATTCACAAATAACATGATCAACGATGCTACAACAAGTAATAGTTGATTCATCACGTCTTTCAAGTAACCCATACCATCAAGAATCTCTAAGACATAATCTATAGTCTTTAACAGTAATTCCAGTCTAAACCGGGACCATTCGAGTATTTAAACACAAATCATGGTAACTCATGGATAAACATGTAACAATCTCATTACGAAATAGTAAACCTAGTTCTCTCATGAAAACACACATACAAAGGGTTGATTAAAAAAATGTACAAGGCGTGCTACCCAAGACTACCATTAGTTATTTTGACCCGCATGGTACCCGAGCCAACTGTTACTACATACCACACACGGTACCTGAGCCTACCATATGAATATTTTGTACCAAGAGTGTTGCTCGAGACAAACATTAATCTCACAACCAAAACAACAATCACAATGAAATACAAACACAATTGTAAAACTTGAGTAAACAAAGTAGCTTCATTGCATGATATAGTCAATAATTCATCACTTCACATTAAGCCCCTACAATTCCCTTAACGTGCAATTATACAAGTTTCACTATAGATATAGGTAGAATGCATACATAAATAAACATGGTAAACAATAACTATCATTAACACTCGGACAGCCTTTCCAGACAGTTTTCCACTTGGAACCCGATTACACACCACTCATTTTCCCTCAACATCCAGCACAAAATCATTACAAGGTTAACATTTGTTAATCAAACTCATTACCATCTTAAACCATAAGTAACTCCATAATAATTTATTCAAACTCCATGATTCTTGTAGAAAAATACATGAAATATATTCAAATGTAGAAAGTAAGAAAGAGGGAAAAAACTTTATAAGAGAAGTGAGAGAAAGGATAGTTTTGGTCATTTTCTGAAATGGAACCCAATTATGCACTTGGAAAAGCATAAATGGAGTATGATAAAAGTTTTGTCTACCACGTCATATATATGCCTCATTCATATTAAAAAATTTCGAGGTAGTTTGATTCGATACGAAGTTTAAGAAAGAAAGGAAGACTTTTAAAACTTGTGGTCCACACAAATGATAGAAATTTGTGTGACTTGTAAATAATATCATTAAAGGTAAAATAAAAAATTTATAGTTAACTTGTTACTTAATATAGAAATGTGTCATTCTTTTTAGGATTAACTAAAAAGGAAAGAAAGTCAGATAAATTGTAACAGAGGGAGTAAAAAATTGATGGAGATTTCATTGTCATCCTAGTATATGTAGTTTAAGCTTAAAGAAGATTCTTGAAGGATTGGTTCAAACTCAACACATAGGCACTACGAACAACATGTTGATCTATTCACGAAGGGTCTATGCAAGACTCAACACATTTGCTTTGTTGATAAACTAGAATAAAAAGCTCATTTCAATATTTAATATGAAGACAAAGACACCGTCCATATGACTTAGAATAATTGTAATCATTATTTTCCTATAGTTTTTGAGACATTTTTTTTATAAGGATAAACGTTAGCATTTTGCATTTCTTTTAAGGGTTTAGAAATTTATTACAACCAAACAAACTGATTCCGGATAGATTCTTGAAAAAGAAGAGGTATTATCACCACAAATTGCTTTTGATATATATAGCCGCAGAAAAAGACTACCGGGTTTATTATTCTATGATTTTAAAGAACGATGTTTTAATGAGTAGTTTTAATTCCTGAACCAAGAGTGTAGTTGGATTGGCTTAAAACTTCTTGACTCATAGGGTCCAAGTGAAATTATTGGCATGCACGACTCAAATCCATGACCTCCATGTATGATATATAATAATCCATAATTATGAAATAAATATAGTTGCAAAGAGGGTTAGGAACTCAATACTCAAGAACATAGAACTCAGAGATATTACTCTTCTCTAAGATGCTCAGTTTATGGAGTTCATGAAAAGTTATGGACATGAGCAACTCGACTCAAGGGTACAAATGAAAATATATAACTCATGGGTACAACTCTTCTCCATCCCATACTTACTTACTCAAACTTACCTCAAATCGATAGTTGATCTCAAAGGAGTCTGAATTTAACTCAAGGACTTTCTTGAACTCTACTCTTGACTCTTTCTTGAATTTGAATTATGAATTCAAGAGTTATAACTTTGATAGGCATGGTCAGTCAAGGATAAAATGATTATTTTAATTGTGAATATCAAGTAGAAAACATACGTATGATTTAAGTGAACACTTGCGGAAAGAAGGGCAGAGGGGTAGGGACCTAGAAACTCTAGCGCACTGAGTGGTGCAGGGCACTAGACCCTATCCTACACACCACTTGTTAGGGCGCAGTGGGTGGCAGGGTGCCCCCATCCCCTACCAAGAAAACTGATCAATTTTGTTGCTCAAATTCATGCAACTCTTTTTTATCATTAAACCCAACATAATTAAAACAAATGCTACACCAAAACCCACCAAGAACAAGAATCATTCACAACTCTCACCTGAAGAACTTGACAAGAATTTCAATATCGAAAAGTGAAGCACAAAATCTCAAGAACTCAACAAGATTATCAATATACTCAATCTCATGGATGAAATTCGTAAAAGAAACTCATGATTGGCTTGTGAGAAAACAAGACCAACACTTTGGAAGCTTACATACCTCATAGAACTAGGTTCTTGGTGAAATCCTAAATTTCTTGAAGCTACTTGAGAAACTTAGAAGCACATGCGAGACAAGTATCCATAATTATTTGACGATTCAAGTACTACTCGTTTCCTTCATTAGCCTATTTTTCCTAAGTTTGTCACTCGGGGACGAGTGATGGGTAAATTGGTATCTATTTTAACGACTGCATTCCGTCGTTATAGAAAATATGACGGGGAAAATTTTTTGGTTGAAAAGCTTTTTCATAGTGACTTGGAATTTTTCAACCTAGTCCAGATTTGGACGAAATCTGAGTCATTAAAGTCTAGGGAAATCTGGTAATTATTGGGCAATCCAATTATGAATTTGACAACATGAGTAGATAGATAATTCGTTAAGAAACCCGTACGAATTTACGGAATAGATCTTGGCGTGAACGGGTAGTTTCTGAGTATCGTTGATTGAAGGTGTGTTGTGAAATGGGGTCTTGGTATTATTAAAATAACTCACTATTTCTGTGCAAGCCTCTGAGGAAGGATTTATGCCACCAGGGCGGTGCCGCTGTAGCGGAGTGGGTGCCGACGTGACTTAAAGTCGGAAATAAACCCTAAAAAAAATTTTATTTTGCAATTTTCAAACTTTAGAGATAACGAACGAACCCAGGGGCTTTCTTGATAGGTTATCACCATTCTTGAGGCTAAATGTAAGATGTTAACTCCCCAGATCCTTTTTTTGATCCATAGAATGAAATCTAATGGGTAATATTTGATAAGGAAGAGTTTTGATCTAGAAATAATTATGGTGAAGAAAGTCCTAATCTGGGCATGGGGATCATGGGTATGATCTAGGGTTGATAGAATTTTAAATAATTTGTATTATTAATTATTTATTGATTTCCGTATTATATTGATTGTTTGTAGACCAAGTACAAGCGGAACGAATTCAGAAAGGAAAGAATCAAGTTTCTTAGGGGATTCAAGCTTTGTTCGAGGTAGGTAATGGTTGTGATTCTATGATTGTGTGATGTGTAACAACCCTAAAAATAGATATGCTAAGTAATGCTTAATGTGCCAAGAATGCCTACGATTAGACCAGGGTTCACACAGATTGATGCGCGTAGAACCAGAACTTGGAACCCTTGGTACATCCAAGCCAACTAAATTTGGGAGTTAGTTGAGCTAGGAAAGGTTGGGTCCAACCATATAGGGCTCTCGAATAAGAAGATTTACTCGAAAGTATTTTTACCGGACTTTAAAAGAAGAAATCTTAGGTTTGAAGGGTCTAGGGGTAAAATGGTCTTTTTTCCAGGCTAAGGGTAGTATCTTAATTACCCTAAATATATAATTAATTAATTATTTATTAAGGTGGAGGGGCAAATTGGTTAGAGAGAAACGAAATGGAGCTCTTGAAGTTAAGTCTTGCTCCACCCGGGTTCGAACCTAGGTGGAAGCAATGAATTAAATTGTTTTTAATTTAAGTTGGTAAAATAATGTAATTAATTTATATTTATTATTTATTATCTGATTTAAAATAAAAGGAAATCAGATTTTTAATAATTAAATAAAATCTTATTTGACTAAGTCCTAAACTAGACTCCTAAGCCTAAGAAAACTCTCCTCTCCCACACTTACCTCTCTCTCTCACGTCTCTATCGCCCTCATTCACGTTTTTTCTGCCAAAATAACTTCAAAAAACAGTAGGTAAACCAAAGTTCTTCACAAGAGGGAGGATTATTTTGTCGAATTGGTGTTGAAGTTGAGGGGATTTTGACGTGATTTTTGGAGAAAGTTTTGGGCAGCAAGTCAAGGTTTGAACTACCTAAAAGGTATGGGTTTTCTTACTCTTGGTCCCTTTCCCAAGAGACCCCTAGGATTCAGTCGATTCTAATCCAAAAACTAGGATTGTTTCCCCGTTTCATGTCCCTGTCACTAGCTCCTACTGATGGTTGTAGGTTGGTATGTCTGCTGGTAGATATTAGGCATGTAATGTGTTTTTTCGTGATGAATATGTTCATGAATGTGTATTTGGAATCGTACGAATGATAACCTATGCTTTCCGAAAATATGTGTTTATGTGTGTGCAATGTGTAGTCGTGACTTTGAACACGGATTGAAGTATGAAAATGACTTGTTTTATGGTTGTATTTCACGTGCACAAACTTGTATTAATCGTGATGTTCATATGAAGTATAATGTGGCTGATTTGAGTGAAAAACTATTAGCTAAATGATTCACGAAATGCCCTAAGAATTAACTCTAAATGTTGATGAAAAGAAGCTGAAAAATGTATCTCAAATTTCCAGCACATTGTTGGTTAATTTCAGCCAAGTAAAGTTCTTTAATAAGCTATGAAAAATAAAGAAAAATAAGTGAGGTCACTGAGGATCGAACCCGTGACCTCACCATGTTAAAAATCAGTGAAATAAGGTGAGAAAAAGGAAATGTGGAGAGTGGGGATTGAACCCCCAACCTCTTGAATGGATGAGAGAGTTAGGAGAAAAATAAAGGAGAAAAATAAATGTGGAGAGTGGGGATTGAACCCCCAACCTCTTGAATGGATGAGAAAGTTAGGAGAAAAATAAAGGAGAAAAATAAATGTGGAGAGTGGGGATTAAACCCCCAACCTCTTGAATGAATGAGAGAGTTAAGAGAAAAATAAAGGAGAAAATAAATGTGGAGAGTGGGGATTGAACCCACAACCTCTTGGATAGGTGAGAAAGTTAAGAGATAAATTAAAATAAAAATAATGAGCTTGTGGGGGATTGAACCCACAACCTCCTTGACTTAAACGAAAAAAAGAGAGGAGAAAAAGAAAGGAAATATTATGGGGTTGATGGGAATCGAACTAGGGTCTCCCAAATCTGAAAAATGCAATTATCAAGTTTAAAATAAGATTAAGTGTTGTCCAAGAGATTCGAACTTGGGTTCCCTTGCCCAAATTCCGTATTGATACATAAGTCATACGTGAATTAAATGTTCAAGAATAATGCCACCTACTTAGATCGAAATTGAGATCTTGGCAAACATACAAGATACATAAGTCTTGTACTACATAATCTTAGGAAGATATGAGTCACTTAACGAACTATGAATGAAGCCTCATGGCTTGTATGTATAGACCCATAAGTCTAGCATACGTTTAAAAATAAGTGAACCTAAGATGTATGAAATGAAATGATGAAACCCAAGAAGGGTTAAGTAAGAGTGTGAAACACACTAAATGGCCAAGTGCATTGACATATGATGAAATGAACAATGAAATGATGAAATGAACAATGATATGATGAAATGAACAATGAAATGATGAAATGAAAAATGATATGATGAAATGAACAATGAAATGATGAAATGAACAATAAAATGACGAAATGAACAATGAAATGATGAAATGAACAATGAAATGATGAAATGAGAAATGAAATGATGAAACCCTAGAAGGGTTAAGTAAAACTGAGAAACACACTAAATGGCCAAGTGCATTGACATATGATGAAATGAACAATAAAATGATGAAATGAACAATGATATGATGAAATGAACAATGAAATGACGAAATGAACAATGAAATGATGAAATGACCAATGAAATGATGAAATGAGAAATGAAATGATGAAACCCTAGAAGGGTTAAGTAAGAGTGTGAAACACACTAAATGGCCAAGTGCATTGGAATATAATAAAATGAACAGTGAAATGATGAAATGAACAATGAAATGATGAAATGAACAATGATATGATGAATGAACAATGAAATGATGAAATGAAAAATGATATGATGAAATGAACAATGAAATGATGAAATGAACAATGAAATGATGAAATGAGAAATGAAATGATGAAACCCTAGAAGGGTTAAGTAAAAGTGAGAAACACACTAAATGACCAAGTGCATTGGCATATGATGAAGTGAACATTCACGTAATAAGGTGTAACGACCTGCTTAGTCGTTTTGAGCAGCAGATTTTATTTCTGGAAAAACTGTCTGAGACGACGTATCCCACGACGGACCGTCATGGGCACGACGGACCGTCGAGGGTGTCTCGTTCTAAACACTTGGAATTCTTATATTTGAGTGCTGAAATCGACTCTCTGAACTCTGTGACGGACCTGCAGGACGGACCGTCACAGACACGACGGACCATTGTGAGGTTCCGTTTCAAAACACTTCAACTCTTGAGAATTGGGTACTGGGAGCAATTCTCTGTCCGTCGTGACGGAAGTGCAGGACGGACCGTCGTAGGCACGACGGACCGTCTCAGACTCATCAAGGAAATTGAGTCTCTGAAGGTTGTGACGAACCTGCAGGACGGACCGTCGCAGGCACGACGGGCCGTCACAGGTTGCGTAATCCCAGTCTGGGTCGGATTTCTGGGTAAGTTTTAAAGGGGCGTTTTGGACTATTCCTGCTATAATTATGAATTTCGTGGGTTAAT